>JAJHSJ010000008.1:36308958-36756711 GCA_021015155.1 Magnolia officinalis
ACGAAGCCGAAAAAGAGACTGCTCTTTGTTTTGACAAGAAAACAAATGTGTTTGATTTGGGGAATTGATCTTATTCAAACATAACAAAAGAGTATTCAGAACAATCATCATATTTTATTGATTTGGGTTCATTTACATCCTCTATACATCCCTTGATTCTAAAATAAATCACATAAAAAGAACAAATTATTTTTAGCAAAGCTTATTATTTGTCCAATCCTGAATTCGGCAGCCTTTCGGCGTATGTTTTAGTCATCTCCCAATACTTAGGAGGAATCGCTGAATAGATCATCTGATCTTCATGGAAACAGAAATTTCGGCAGCACTCCGACGCTATTTTGGTCATCTCCCAATACTTAGGAGGAATTCCTGAATAGATCATTTGATCTTTTCTTTTAGAGAAGTAATTTCTCCTACAAGCGATCAGCTGACTATTTGCGCGGTCCGCGCAACCAATCTCGTAGTTGCGCGATCCGCGCAACTGATGTACATGTTGCGCGGTCCGCGCAACTGAACATGGCTCTGCTCTCTCTACCTTTAGTTGCTCTATTTCAGTCTCTCCAAAAATCTCTCTCTGTATGAGAAGGGAGTGGTGTATTTATAGACCTTTCACACGTGTCAGAGATCTTCATTAATTGCGCGATCCGCGTAACGACTCTCTTCGTTGCACGACCGGCGCTACTGCTTTCTTCATTACGCGACCGGCGCAACTGCTGTCTTTTTTGCGCGATCCGCGCAATTGCCTTCCTTGTTGCGCGACCAGCGCAATCTGTAATTTTGGCTTCTTCAACCGCGCAACCTTCCTTTTTGGTTGCGCGATCTGCGCAACCTGTCTTTCTTTATTATTTGTTTCCTTTCCTCTTCATGATAATAATTTTTTATGCTCCAACAGGTGCCCCCTTGATCCGTTCTTCGTTCTCTTGAATCGATGAACCAGGATCAACACACGATATTCTTTGACTTTCCGTTCAACTAGTTGCGCGAACCGCGCAACCAAGGCCCGAGGACCGTACTCGGTCCTTTTCCTATAAATAGTGAAATCTGCTCATTTTCTTCATTCTGAAACTTCTGCAGCGGAGCTCTGGCGAAAATTTTCTTCCGCGCAACTGACTATTGTTGCGCGACCCGCGCAACGAATCTTTCGTCGCGCAAGGCTTTTAAGTCGTTATGCTGCCCGCGCAGCTACCAAACGTATTGCGCGACTCGCGCAATCCCCAAACTTGTTGCGCGACCCGCGTACCTCTCAATCTAGTTGCGCGACCCGCGCAATCGACATCTTGACAGATTTTCTTCAATTTAACTAACCTTCTTCGTCATGGCTCGTACTAAGAGAACTTTTACCGTCATTGATCCGCCTTCCAGTCAACCATCTCATCAAGAACTACCAAATACCGACGCTTATCATGCTACAACTCCCCGGGCAACTGAATCGCCGTCTTCTCCTGCTCAGCCTTCGTCCAAGCGGTTCAAAACAACTGTTAGGCGTCCCGCCTATATAAAAGAGCCCGTACTGCCCACCTTCGACTTCACTTCACGGATCAAGTCATTATCATCCCCCGTTCATAGGGCTATCGCCATGGGTGACCTGACAATGCCTCCAAGACATGGTCGTGATTATGATTGGGACGAATGGTTGAAGACTACTGCACACTATCATACGGATAGTCAGAGACCACCCAGTAGAGAAGATACCCCTCCTCCCTCTAAGCCTAAGAAGCATCGCCGAAACAAGGCTCAGGAATTTCAAGAGAAGATCAAGGAGCATACCGAAAGAAACTTAACATTCCTGGGAATCAGTACGGGAAATACAGGGTGTCATCAAATTTGACAACCCATATAGACGAGGCATTATCTCCCTTCCTCTTAGCATGCACCGCCACCACTCCATGCTGATCTGTGAGCCCAGAGATTACTTATCCGCAGAAAGGTTGGCCTATACAAAATCTTGGTCTTTTAAAGAACCCAGATTATTAGAAGGAATCCTGCAGCCGCCAAGACCAAGACAGCAAATAGGTGATATTCACTCCATGGTTTTTCTCGTTCCTTCTTACGACGTCCATAGTTTATATCCGTCCCACTTTTACGAGACCCTTAAGCAGCGCTTCAGCTACCGTCCCCAACTTTGGAGTCCAGAAGAATTCAGGACCAGAGGCCTTCTGACTCCTCGAAATTATTATTCCGAGTGGGCCACCGCAGTCTTAACAAAGCATGGCAAGATTTTATCGGATATCGGCGTCTTTCTTGCGATAGAAGCAACATCACATCCTTTTTGCAAAGAATCTTCTATTTTGAAAGCATTCCTCAACTATTGGTGCCCTTCCACCAATTCTTTTCATTTCCCTGAAGGTGAAATGAGTATTACGCTATGGGACATCTTCAGAATCACAGGTTTACCAATCACTGGCCAATTCTTCGATGAGTTCGTCCCTACCAATGAAGAATTCGCATTCCTTTCATCTCCCGATCGCATCCCTTCCATCTCAGAATCAACCATCGAACTCTTCAAAGAGATGTCGAAATTTCCAAACATCCATAAGATTCATCCCATGCAATGGTTGGCGCACTTCAGTCGAGCTCTGAAGTAATTCTCTCCTTCTTTAACCCCCTTTTATCACAACCTTAATATACATATTCATAACCTTAACCTCATTTGTTTACCTTTCTAGATTTAATGGCAATCATTCGCGAGAGCTCGAACGCCTTAGGAAAGGCATAAGAGGTCGTGCCGAATATTCCGTTCATGGGGAACTTGCGGCTTTTATCGCATATTGGCTGAGTGTGGTGGTCCTTCCTAGTTCTAAATCAGCAGATGCTATTCGTCCTTCGGTGTTCGTAGTCGCAGGTGCCATGGCTGAAGGAATGAAGTTTTCTCTGGCTCCGCCCGTCCTTTGTTCAATCTATAGAGGTTTTGGAGAAATAGCATGCCACGTAAAAAGTCCTTCCGTTGGCTCTGCTTCGACTTACATGCCATGGCATTACTTTCTGGGTTGGCTTGGTGTCTACTTTCCCTGGACTTTCGAAGTTCCAGAAAAGGCCTATGTCCACCCCTCCAAAGTTCCTCTCCACTTTTTCCAGAAAAGGTCCATGGCCAAAAGATCTTACGACTGGGCCAAGGATGCCGTTTCTTCTGATACTAAGATAAACTATTTCCACTTTGGTCTTCCTGTTATATTGTGGATACTGAAAAGGCGGATACTGACTCACTCTCTTCAGTAGAGAGGGGATTTTTTATATCCATCAGATCGTGCAGTCTACCCTCGAGAGAAGGAACCGAATTCTGGAGAGAACCATATTATCCAAGTCGCTTTGCGCGTCAATTTGGTTTTGACCAGGCAATACCAGAAGACTGTGGACTGGTTACCCGGAGAATGCGTAGTTATGAACTGGTCCATTCAATTGGGCAATGATCTGGAAACAATTATTGGGCCGAGCTAATTCTTCCTTCATCATCCCAGGATGTGATCGTACCCCTAGAGCATCATACAATCACATGAGATGGTGGGTACACCAATCGTATCTAGTCCGAAAAAGTCTTCCAGTGTCGCAACCGGTCTGGCTTCCTCCCCCTGAGCTCAAAGGTCGCACTTTCGAAGCGGGGATCGGTTTCATTGCAGAGACCAGTCATGCCCCTTCAGGTAGTCGTCGTATCATGATTTCGATAGATGAGCCCATTCGTGAGATAAAACCCGACAACACTCTTGAAGGATGGACAGCATACGGTGACACTTGCGAATTTGAGCAAATTCCCTTACATCGACTGCATAGGGAAGAAGTTGCAACAGAGTCTCCTGTTCAACCAGAGATTAATGTTGGTCCACCCAACCAACCTTCTCCTTCTACCCTTTCTCACCCACAACCGGTTTCTCTCCAATGACGAGATCCCGTACACGTGCTCAAGCTTCTCCACAAGGAGAGAATACTGCTACCACTGCTCCAGCTCAAGTTATTGCGAACCCACCGGGAAACTCCCAACGTCTTCTCTCTAAAGACAAACAAGTCGTTATTGAGAATTCTAGCACAGAAGATACCGTTGGCGAAGATTCGGCTTCTTCATCTGAGGACACCACCTCTGACGAGAGTGAGGTAGGAGAAGAGAATCAAGAAAATATGTACGAAGAAGGAGAAGTGAACATCAGCGATGAGGATGATACAATTGCAGAACATATCCCTGCTAATGAAGAACGCCTTCCTTCAACTTTTGAAGTTGTTCCTTCGAATATCTCTCCTGCGGCGAGGGAAGGAGAAGAACCTATTGACCATGGTACATATAGACGCTCGCCTTATAAGAGAATATTACTACCATTTTTACTCTTGTTTCTTCTTTTCTATTTCATCTCATACGTTTTGTTTCAGATGATCATGCCACAAACGCAGAGTCGCCTAGGGCTTCTTCCCTGAACCTGCCCCCTGCCGCACCATCAGTCTCTCCAAGATTCTCCATATCTCCGCGATCGGTGGCGCGTGAAATCATTTTTTTAGAGAAGCAAACTGACTCGCTCATCCCTGCTACTGTTGCTACGAGTGTCGAAAACAGGGCTCCATCTTTTGCAGATATGATAGCGCCCGATCCTCTTCTTTCCAAAGATACACAACCACTTGCCGCTTCGACACCAGCAGAAAGTATATTCCTTTTCTTGTTCATAATTTTCTTATCGCCTGTGTATAAAACCTTTATTATAACTTTTTACATTTCATTCCTTGATAGGGAATTTACCTCAAAGTGGTGCAACTAGCTCTGGCTCTATTGGCACTTCGTTGAATGCGTCATCATTTGAGAAGATCTCTGCACATAGACTAGCTCTGATCAAGAATTCGATACTGGCTATTGTCGAAATATTTAAGGATCCTGATCAATGGTGTGATTTAACTGCTGCTTTGGATGTCTTGAACAGTGCCTCTCGTATGACTAAAGTTGATGTTTCCTCCGTGCGTGATGCCCTCTTGAGATTCCATAACTCAATAGCTGCCATGTCATCAGCCGCAACCATGACTATTTCTCCCGAAATTCTGGAATATAGAAGACAGCTTGCACTTTCCAAGGAGAGAGTTTCTCAACTTGCCCCTCTCATTTCTTGCCATGATCAGGAACAATTGTCTTTACAAAACCAACTGAAGACTTTTGTCAATGACGAAGCATCTGTTCAGGATCGCATTACTGTCCTGAAGCAAGAAATTTCACAATTAGAGAGGCAGAGTTCGGAGATAAAGTTAAACATCGAAAGAGTCCAGGAGAAGATAGACTGCAGCTGCCACTCTATGTATTCCGAGAGATCTGAACTGGCAAAGAATGAAGAGCTAATCATTTCCTTGGAGGAAAAGCTAGCTGGTGCTCTAGATCCCGCTCGGATGATCTCTAATGCTCGATTGGAGCATGCTGCTGCTCAAGTTAGTCTCCAAGATAATTTACAACAATACTTGGCAGCATTAGGTATTACTGGAGAGCTGTAAAACATTTAATCTTTGATGTATTTTGTTACTACTCATGTTTCCAGAATCACAAGTAATTTTATGGTATTTTGATGATGATGATGCTGTCTAATTTATGTCGCATTCTGATTGATGCATTTTACGTTGTATCATGCTTATAGATATATCTATCCTTTTATGCTTTGTTAGTAAGGAGTTCCTAGATGCCTTATTTTGATTGGCGGTGCTAAGTTTTAGTTTGGTTAGCCACACACAGTTTAAGCTCATGAGTAGTGGAGCGCGCGCACACACACAGTTTAAGCTCTTGAGTAGTGGAGCACTTGTTGGTCTTATGTGATGGTCTCTGTAACTCTCTAGAGTTCTCTTGGACTTTTCACTGCCTTGAGCCCATGGCCACGGTCCATCAGAGGGGCCCATTGACGCTACCGGGCGGTGAACTGTTGGTTTTACGCACAGGGTTGGCCACGGTAACTCTCTAGAGTTCGCAGGGCTCGCAAGGCTACCTTTGGGCACCAAATCTAGGGTCATCAGTCCATCAAAGAGTAGGCTTAATCCCTTCCTCACGAGTTACTACTGAAATCAAACCCTAGATCTGGAGGGTCCTATGCACGGTTGGCCTATCTAAAGCTCACACTGCAGCCCTTGTTTTCTTCGTCTGCAAGGTCGAGCCCATTCATGGGAGGGCATTTTCTTCCGTCCCCGTGACGCTGCCGGAAAGCTATACAGACGGCATAGGGGTTACGCAAGACTAGCCATTCTACGACTTATGGCCTTTTAGGCTTTTAGTCGTTGGCTTCATCGGCTGCCCGCATGGGTACGTACGATGGCCTTCACGGGCTTTTTAAGGCCACTGGCTCCTCGTCGCTGCCCGAATGGCGATCTTGATAGGTCTTATGTGTAGCTAACCCTTTTTAAGCTTGATCCTTTTAGAGCTTCTGGCCCTTTCTTTTAAAGCTTGATCCTCTTTTTTTAGGATTTGGCTCTTTTTTTGGATTCGCTCTTCTTTGGATTTGGCTAGACTGCCTTAAAATGCTTGAGCAGATAGTAATAGATGTGATCATCACCACTCCCCTTCTCTCTGACTGAGATTGATATATCATCCCTCTGCTAATATCCTTAAGGCGTCCATCCGTGTTGTTTGCAATATATCAGCTTGGCGATGTTTATCAATTTCAATAGAGAGTCAGAATTCCGCGGAGCGCTTATGGCGATGTTTTGATATGGATATATAGTCTTGACATGCTTGCGAACTGCTTCTTTATTCATTTGATGATACATCTTCTTGCCCCCTTTTGATGTAGAAACATTATGCTGATAATGTTCTGGATCAAAATCCATAACTTCTTCAAGGACGATATCTTTTGATAAAGCGAGCATTGACCGGTATGCCGATACCTTGCCCGTCTTGATTTACAACTCTGTATGCCCCGTTGGAGTACACGTCCTTTATTATGTATGGCCCATCCCATTTAGGCTCGAATTTGCCCCCTGTTCGCCGGGTGACCAATATAGGTCTTTTCAACATTAGCACCGTATCTCCCTTTTTGAAAGAGCGGTATTTAACTCGTTTATCGAAAGCAGCTGATATTCTTGCTTGATATGACTGCAATCGCTGCTGAGCTGCCAGGCGTTTTTCATCGAGTAAATCTAACTCTTCAGTCTTATTTTTGCATTTTCATCATCTGTCATGGACTGATGTACTGCCATTCTGAGCGAAGCTACTTGTATTTCAATTGGGATGACTGCCTCTACACCGTATACCAATGAGTACGGTGTCACTCCTGTTGCTGTCCGCTGAGTGGTTCTGTATGCCCATAAGGCTTCTTGCAACTTTTCATCCCAATCGCGTTTATTCCCTGTCACTGTTTTCTTCAATATTTTGACTATCGTTTTGTTAAACGCTTCTGCCAACCCATTTGCTGGTGGATAATAAGGTGTTGAGAACGAATGTTGAATGCCGAATTTCTGACATAGCTTTTCCATACCTCTGTTTTTGAAAGGAGTGCCATTATCTGTAACGATTTTCTTTGGAATACCATGGCGATATATTATGGCGTGCTTGATGAAATTGACCACGTCCTTCTCCTTAACATTGCGTAGAGCAACTGCTTCAGCCCATTTGGAAAAATAATCGGTTGCTGCCAGAATATACTGCTTTCCTTTGGACGAAAGTGGGTTTATAGGACCAATTATGTCAAGCCCCCAAGCGGAGAATGGCCAAGAGGCTATAGATTGATGCAGGTCTTCTGGAGGAACATGTATGACATCTCCATGGATTTGACATTCATGGCACTGTTTCGCATAATCTACCGCGTCCTTGAACATGGTGGGCCAATAATAACCCATTCGATGTATTCTGTGAAATAGATTTCGGCCAGCCTGATGTGCTCCACATTCACCGGAGTGTATTTCTCGCAACGTTTGGCTTGCTTCTGGCTTGTCTAGGCAACGTAGCAACATTCCATTATGAGATTTTCTATATAATATCTCGCTACATATGATAAATCTACCTGACCGTTGTTTAATCTGCTGCTTCTGTACTTGATCTTCTGGCAAGATGTTATACTTGAGATAATCGATGAAAGGTTGACGCCAATCATCTGTCGTTATTTCCAAGCATGATACAAGAAGCGCATCGGCGTTTTCTTCAATGAGCTCCGAGGATGGCAGAAATCTTCTTTCCTCTATAGTTACTTGGAGAGGACTTCGGTTTGAGCAGGACAGGGCCGCTGCCAGGCTAGCCAAAGCATCTGCTTTTGCATTTTCTGACCGAGGTACATGCTTGATTTCTACATGACAAAATTGTTCTAGCAATTTCTGCGCTTTTCGACAATAGGGTAACAATTCCTGTTTTCTTACCTCGAATTCTGTTGTCAACTGATTGATAATCAATTTAGAATCTCCAAAGATATGCAGCATTTTTATCTCCATCTGTTGAGCTATTTCCATTCCGATAATAAGGGCTTTATATTCGGCTTCATTATTTGTGCATGCAGTGCCCAATGCAAAGGAGTAAGGTAATAAATCGCCGTGGGGGGTAATGAATATCACTCCTGCCCCCGCTCCTGCCGTTCGTGCAGCGCCGTCAAAATACATCTGCCATGGGCTTTGCGATTCAGTCAGCATCACTTGTTCATCTGGCAAGTCGTCATTGATGGTCTCGTTCCCTGCTACAGGGTGTGCTGCAAGAAAATCCGCCACTGCTTGTCCCTTTACTGCTTTCGCCGATTCGTATATAATAGTATATTCTGAGAGCAACAACATCCATTTGGCCAATCTTCCCGACAATAGTGGCCTTGTCATCAAAAACTTTATCGGATCTGCTCTTGAGATCAAAGTTATGTCATGGGAGAGACAGTAATGCCTCAGCTTTTGTACCGCGAATATTAGTGCTAAACACTCCTTTTCGATTGGAGAATAATTGCATTCTGCCCCCACTAGTGTTCGGCTTAGATAATAAAGAGCAGTCTCTTTTCCTTCTTCATTTACCTGGGCCAATAAAGCACCCAAAGAATTCTCAGCTGCAGATATGTATAAGATAAGCGGCTTACCTTTTATTGGAGCTGTTAATACTGGCGGTTGTCTCAACAGTTCCTTTATCGAATCGAATGCATTCTGACAGGCTTGATCCCATACAAACTTTGTATCTTTCTTCATGAGATGGGAGAATGGCTGGCATCTCCTGCTAAATTCGAAATAAAGCGGCGGATGTATGCCAGTTTTCCTTGTAAACTTTTTAATTCCTTCAGTGTTGTAGGTGCCGGCATATTTTGGATGGCTTTAACTTTCTCGGGATCGATTTCGATACCCCTATGCCGTATGACAAAGCCAAGAAATTTGCCTGAAGACACCCCAAATGCGCATTTAGTCGGGTTCATCTTTAGTTGTTTCTTCCTCAATCGACGAAAAACTGACATTAAATGTTCGCGGTGTTTCTGATGATCTTCTGACCTGACTACCAAGTCATCAACATAACATTCTACATGTTTATGCATCATATCTTGGAATATATTTTGCATCGCTCTCTGATATGTTGCCCCGGCATTTTTGAGACCAAATGGCATAACCTTATAGCAATAAATTCCGAGCGGCGTTCTGAATGCTGTTGCCTCCTCATCTTCGGGTGCCATTCTAATCTGATTATATCCTGCATAGCCATCCATAAAAGACATAATGGCATACTGAGTCGTACTATCAATTAACAATTCTGTAATTGGGAGAGGGAAATCATCTTTCGGACAGGCTTCGTTCAGATCCCTGAAGTCGATGCACACTCTGATTTGTCCATTTTTCTTTTTCACAGGGACAATATTCGATATCCACTTGGGATATTTGACTTCTCTGATGAACCCGACTTTTATCAGCTTACTGACTTCTTCTTCAATTGATGGAATCAAATCTGGATGGAATCGCCTTTGTGTTTGTTTAACTGGCTTTTCTCTTTGAAGATATTTAACCGGTGCATTGCTACGGAGGGTTCTAGGCCTGGCATCTCTGCATAAGTCCAAGCGAAGACATCTTTATTTTCTTTGAGGAGTTGGATATATTTCTCAGCTTCTTGTTCGGAAAGACCAATACTAATAAACGTATTCCGTGGCTTTTCTTCTGTGCCCAGATTTATCTCTCGTAGACTGTCAATTGTTGGTTGCCCCCCGTCTTCCATTTGCTTCGGAGCCATTTCGGGATACTCGACTGTTTTGGGGTCCTCGTCTGTTATTTGTGCAGCTGCAGTCACATTTACTGATGATTCTACCCCCAATCCTTGAAATTTTCTCCGCTTTTCTTGATTAATCCCAAGAGGGATTTGTACTCCCTTCCCTTGATTCAGCCCAGCGGGTTCTTCGCAATCAAAACCCATTCCTTTCATAATCTTCTTGCTCACTGAACTGTATCCCTCCAGGTTTTGTGGTGTCAACCTGCCATGATATACATTATTCCCGATTTCTTCTTTTAAATCTGTTTCTTTTTTTGCAGCGTAAAATTCTATCGGCTCAGGGTGTTTTGCGCTGGCCTTGACTTGGAATCTTTTTGGAGCAGCTAAAAAAGGCTTGCTCCTTTCTACGTTTGGCAGCGGCATTGTATAATTAGACTGCAAAGTTTTTAGCTGTTCAGGCGATAATAAAGTTAATGGCGGTTGCCCTGGTTGTCTCAGACGCTTTGGCACAAAATAGAACTTCTTCTTTCCTTCTATAGTCTTAGAAGATTCAGCCTTTCCCTCTCTGACATTGTTTACTTGAATATCTTTCAGAATTCTGTTTTCATCACTATCCCGCGTTTCTTCAGCAAACCCTTTGTAATAACTTGCATCTGCAAAGAAAGACTCAGCTTCTGTATATGGTCTTGCGTCTGCCATCACTTTATATTGTCGCCCACCTTTACAGTATTTGAAGCACTGGTGCAGAGTAGAAGGTACGATACTGTATTGATGTATCCATGGCCTTCCCAGGAGAAGATTATACGTTGTCATTGCGTTTATGACATGGCATACAACGTTAGTCGTCAATTCTCCCACTTCTAATGTCACTGTAATCTTCCTGAGTGCGCGTTGCCCATCCTGGTTGAAGCCCTGTATCATCATTCCGCTAGGGCGTAGATCAGAACGGCGATATCCCAGCTTGCTTATCATAGACAGTGGCAGGAGGTTCACTGTAGACCCATTATCTATCATAATCCGTTTAACCTTCTTCTCACGGATATGACCTTCTATCATCAATGGTCTATTATGTTCCACTTCACAGATCAAATCATCATCGGAGAATGAAATGATTGGCAAGCAATCCGTTCGTTCATCATATTCCTCATGCCCCATTTCTGTCAATAGAGTTTCCCTAACATTATGATTAGATAATGCTTGGACTAGACTTTTTCGAAACTCCTCTGATAACTTGAGCGCATCATAAATGCTTAGCCGTGCCGGTATTCCCTTCAAATGGCTGACCACGTCGTAAGTTACCTTTGCCTTTTCACTTTTCTCTTCATTCTCATCGCTATTTTTCGGTTTCTGAACGGTTTCTTTTCTTATAATCTTTGCCCTTTGCTTCACAGGGCTTGCTGTTTTCTTTCCCGATCGTAAGGTAATAACTGCCACTTTCTTTGTTGTCTTTTCGCCCATTTTTCTTTCTACCTCTCGAGCTTTCTCTCGAATCTCGAGCATGTTTACTGTCACCCTTGTGTTCTTTTCTTTTCCTTCGCCAGTTATTATTTCACCCTTGTCTATCATCCGCTGTATTATACAATTCAACGTATAGCAATTCTCCGTCGGATGTCCTACCAGACGATGATAGCGGCAGAAATCTCTCTCCCTGGTCTTTGTCACATCTTCGGGGCGCTTGGGTTCTGGCAATTCTATTGTGCTAGCTTTCAATAGCTGTTTCATCATAGGAACTACATCTTCCTTCTCAAAACCGAACCCCTCATGAGAATCCAGCATTCGGAGTCTCTTTCCACTGTATTTATGTCTTGATTGATTCCATCCTTCTCTTCGATCTGCCCTTTTATCTCTTGAATCCCTGGTATCTCTGTTTTTTTTATCATGTTCGACAGTATTCACATTCGTCCTGGCAGGCATTCTTCTAACAGTCTCGCGGTGGAATGCTGGTATTTTACGAGTCATCAACTCTAAAGCATGAGCTTTAGTGGCCAAGTCGCGGAACGTTCTGATATCGGCACTGGTGAGTCCAAACGCAATTCCTGTATCCATAGAATTCAGACACATTTTGACCTGTTCCTTTTCTTCTGGCAACTGCCTACATGAGGCTCCTAATGTCTTCCATCTGTCTATGAACTTTTGGACTGGTTCTCCTTCCCTCTGCCGTATGGAGGCCAACTCTGTAATACTAACGTCACGCTCAGAAGAGAAGAAATTTGACATAAAGGCATCCTGCATTTCTTCCCACGTATGCATCGATCCGAGAGCCAAGCTGGAATACCACCGAAAAGCTTTGTGAGTTAATGACGACCCCAACAATCTCAGGCAATACTGCGGTATTGTAGAAAAATTTCCCATGCTGGTAATGAAATGCATCAGGTGTTCCTCCGGCGATCCTTCCCCATTAAACTTCTGAAAATCTGGATGTTTAAAATTGGCTGGGAATGGAATATCTTTCACTTCTCTTGGATATGGCGTTCGATATCTGAAACGGCCAGTGTTTTCACGTTCTCTTTCTATTCTCACTGTTTCTTCGACGACTTGTCTTATGTCATCTTGTGTTATGGTTCTTGCGAATGGAACAGACTCTCGAGATCCTATCCCTTGCGGATGAGAGGCTTCGGGCCGATTTTCTCGTCCATTCATCGTATTCGTCATTGACGGGGCAGCTATCTGGGCCATGTTGTGTGCAAGAGTTGTCAGGGCTTCTCTGAGGTGTCTACACTCTTCCATCAATACTCTTTGTGCTTCTGCCATCTCATTAATACGATCTTCTGTAGTTGATGCGTTGCCTTGTCCTGTCTCAGTCACATATACTGTAGCCTCTCCACTCTTTGACGAGGCCGTAATTGGAGTAGCATGAGAAGATGCCGACGTAAGAGGACTCAGGAAGAGGGGAGAAGGTGGAGTTCCTTTTGACTTCTTTATATTTCTGGTATTATCAGCTGATTGAGGTGATATAGACATTCATGAACTTGTCTTTGGAGATGTCGATATTGAGGAACCTGTCATTACCGTTTTGCCTTTCTGTTCTTTCGTCCATTTAACCTTTGGGGCGATTAAAGCTGGGAAGTCGCGCAACGCTGACCGTGGAACTACCCGTTCAGGATATATTTCGGGGGGGGGGGGCAAGCTCAGGATGCTTCCTAGCTGCATTGCGCGTTATTGGCCCTCGACTCTCGGCACGGGCAGATTTATTCGGGCATTTCTTGCATTCCACGCTCTTGTCTTACGGGATACTACGACAGTCCAATCCTTAGTACTGTCCAACGGTTGAGGTGAAGCAGATACGACTCCAGCCATCACTTGAGTTATATTGCTCTTGGTTGCGGGAAACGGAGTCATGCACACGGGAGTTTGATCCGGCGTATACTCTATCACGAACCCAGTTGTAGTAAAGCGAAAGTTTACTTCTCTTGCAGGAATTGTCATTGATTGTAACTTTGCAGTTGAATTAATGTACCTTCAGTTATAAAACATATCTATAGTTAGTTTTCTGGAGGATAGAAGGATCTATCTTAGAGATGAAGGGGAGGATGTTCCCACTGAGAGTCGCCATTTTGGCGTCAAAAAGACGCCAAACCATGGTGATTGTTTTTCAATCATCTTAATGTTGATGTTAAAATAAGATAAGAAATCCCCAGTAGAGTCGCCATTTTGTTTTGACAAGAAAACAAATGTGTTTGATTTGGGGAATTGATCTTATTCAAACATAACAAAAGAGTATTCAGAACAATCATCATATTTTATTGATTCTGGGTTCATTTACATCCTCTATACATCCCTTGATTCTAAAATAAATCACATAAAAAAGAACAAATTATTTTTAGCAAAGCTTATTATTTGTCCAATCCTGAATTCGGCAGCCTTTCGGCGTATGTTTTAGTCATCTCCCAATACTTAGGAGGAATCGCTGAATAGATCATCTGATCTTCATGGAAACAGAAATTTCGGCAGCACTCCGACGCTATTTTGGTCATCTCCCAATACTTAGGAGGAATTCCTGAATAGATCATTTGATCTTTTCTTTTAGAGAAGTAATTTCTCCTAAAAGCCGATCAGCTGACTATTTTCACGGTCCGCGCAACCAATCTCGTAGTTGCGCGATCCGCGCAACTGATGTACATGTTGCGCGGTCCGCGCAACTGAACATGGCTCTGCTCTCTCTACCTTCAGTTGCTCTATTTCAGTCTCTCCAAAAATCTCTCTCTCTGTATGAGAAGGGAGTGGGGTATTTATAGACCTTTCACACGTGTCAGAGATCTTCATTGATTGCGCGATCCGCGTAATGACTCTCTTCGTTGCGCGACCGGCGCTACTGCTTTCTTCATTACACGACCGGCGCAATTGCTTTCTTTGTTGCGCGATCCGCGCAACTGCCTTCCTTGTTGTGCGACCAGCGCAATCTGTAATTTTGGCTTCTTCAACCGCGCAACCTTCCTTTTTGGTTGCGCGATCCGCGCAACCTGTCTTTCTTTATTATTTGTTTCCTTTCCTCTTCATGATGATAATTTTTTATGCTCCAACACTCTTTATTATCTAAGCCGAACAATGATGGGAGCAGAATGCAATTATTCCTCGATCGAAAAAGAATGTTTGGCGCTCATATTCGCTGTACAAAAGTTGAGGCATTATTGTCTCTCCCATGATATAACTCTAATCTCAAGAGCAGATCCGATAAAATTTTTGATGACTAGGCCAATGTTGTCGGGAAGACTAGCCAAGTGGATGTTATTGCTATCAGAATATACTATTTCGTATAAGCCGGCGAAAGCAGTAAAAGGACAAGCTATGGCAGACTTCCTCGCAACACATCCTATAGCAGAAAGTGAGGAAATCAATGATGAATTCCCAGACGAACAGGTTATGTTGGCCGAATCTCAAAATCTTTGGCAAATGTATTTTGATGGTGCTGCTCGAATATCGGGAGTGGGGGCAGGAGTGATATTCATTACGCCTCAAGGTGATTTATTACCATACTCCTTCACATTGGGCACCGCATGCACAAACAATGAAGCTGAATACAGAACTCTTATCATCGGAATGGAAATAGCCCAGCAAATGGAAATAAAATTATTGCATATCTTCGGAGATTCTAAATTGATTATAAATCAATTGACAACGGAATTTGAAGTAAGGAAAGAAGAACTCCTGCCCTATTATCGGAAGGCACAACAGTTGCTTGAACAGTTTTGTCATGTGGAAATTAAACACATACCGCGGCTAGAGAATGCAAAAGTAGATGCTTTAGCCGGTTTGGCAGCAGCTTTATCCTACACAAACTGAAGTCCTCTTTAGGTAACTATAGAAGAAAGAAGATTCCTGCCATCTGCAGCAGTTATTGAAGAAACCGTTGAGATGTTTCCTATATCCTGTCTGGAAGTAATAACAGATGATTGGTGTCAACCTTTTGTTGATTATCTCAAATATAATATCTTGCCAGAAGATAATGCACAAAGACAGCAGATTAAACAGCGATCGGAAAATTTGTCATATGCAGTGAAGTATTGTATAGAAAATCTTATAATGGTATGCTGTTAAGATGCTTAGACAAGCAAGAAGCAAACCAAATGATGCGGGAGGCACATTTAGGTGAATGTGGAGCACATCAAGCTGGCCGAAATTTATGCCATAGAGTGCATCGAATGGGTTATTATTGGCCTACTATGTTCAAAGATGCAATAGAATACTCAAAGCGGTGTCATGAATGTCAAATACACGGAGATGTAATACATGTTCCCCCAGAAGACTTACATCAGTCTGTTGCTTCCTGGCCTTTCTCAGCTTGGGGACTCGATGTGATTGGTCCTATAAATCCCCCTTCATCTAAAGGAAAACAGTATATTCTGGCAACAACAGACTATTTCTCCAAATGGACTGAAGCAATTGCCTTGCGTAATGTTAAAGAGACAGACGTGGTCAATTTCATCCGGCATGCTATAATATACCGTCATGGTATTCCGAAAAAGATCGTCACTGATAATGGCACCCCTTTTAAAAATAGAGGCATGGAAAAGTTGTGTCAGAAGTTCGGCATCCAGCATTCTTTTTCAACACCTTACTATCCTCCGGCCAATGGATTAGCAAAGGCGTTTAACAAAACGATTGTCAAAATAATGAAAAAAAACGGTGACAGGCAATAAGCGTGATTGAGATGAAAAGTTATAAGAAGCATTATGGGCCTACAGAACTACCCATCGTACAGCAACAGGGGCGACACCGTATTCATTAATTTATGGTATAGAGGTAGTTATCCCAATTGAAATGCAGGTGGCATCACTCAGAATAGCAGTACATCAGTCTATAACAGATGATGAAAATGCAAAAATAAGGCTGAAAGAATTAGATATGCTCGATGAGAAACGTCTTGAAGCTCAGCAGCGGTTGCAGTCATATCAGGCCAGGATATCGGCTGCCTTTGATAAACAGGTTAAATACCGCTCTTTCAAAAAAGGGGATATGGTGTTAATGCTAAAAAGACCTATAGTGATTACTCGCCGAACAGGGGGCAAGTTCGAGCCTAAATGGGACGGTCCATATGTGGTAAAAGAAGTATACTCCAATGGGGCATATAGAATTACAAATCAAGAGGGACAGGGTATCAGTATACTTGTCAACGCCCGTTTCATCAAAAGATACTATCCCTAAAGATAGACATGTGGATTTTGATTCAGAATATTATCAGCATAATGAATCTGTATCAAAAGGGGGCAAGGATGAATAAGATCATGTTTATATGTCAACAAAAGAAGCTGTGAAGAAGAAATTCACAAGCATGTCAATTATCAAGCATCAAATCCGAAAATATATATGTTTCAACAAGGAAACAAATGTATTTGATTTGGGAGCATTATCTTATTCAAACATAATAATGGAACAGTTACAAAGACAATCGTCACATTTTATTGATTCTGAATTCATTTACATCCTCTGATATCCCTTGATTCTAAGATAGTTTGCAAAGAATTCCTTGTAAGTTACAATTATCGTAGTTAAATATGAATTTCGACAACATAACGGCAATGATTTCAATCATCTCCTATGACTTAGGAGGAATAGACAAGTCAACCAATCAGTCTTCAAGAGAATAGAGATTTCGGCAGCATTTCAGTGCTATTCCGGTCATCTCCCGAGACTTAGGAGGAATACGCCTTTTCGTCGATGATTCTTCCCTTCCTCTTGAACAAGAAGAACTTGAAGATTTGAAGACTCTAGCCATTCCAGCAGCATATCAGCCCATTGCTGTTATAGACTGTCCATCAGTCGATTTGCGCAGGTCCGCGCAAACGACATGCTTTGCGCGGGTCCACACAAACTACAGGAGCCCAATGCTCCTTTGCGCGAGTCTGCGCAAACTATATGAGCCCAATGCTCATTTGCACCTTCTGTCTTCTTCTTCGTCTTTCTTTCACTCTGAAATCTTCCAACCCCTTTTAAGAGAAAGAACGGGGTATTTATAGACATTTTTACTGGTGTAAATCTCCGTTCTGGTCGATGTGGGACAAAATAACATCCAACCATTTTTATACCACCGCAAAATACTTTGCGCGGACACGCGCAAACGACATGCTTTGCGCAGTCTCGCGCAATCTATCAGTCCCGCGCAATCTGTCTTCCTTGATCAACCCACGCAACCCATTTACTTTGCGCGGTCCAGCGCAATCTATTCACTTTGCGCGAACCCGCGCAAAGTAGTCTTTACACCTGATTTCTTTATCTTCAAACTGATTTTCTTGATCTTTCTCTTCTTCACTTCTTTGCTTATTTTATGCCTCAACAGATGCCCCCTTGATCCGTTCTTTGTTTTTTCAAAAAATCAAAGAAAAAGGATCAAATCACTCATTTTCTGTTAGGTTTACGCGATCCCGCGCAAAGCTCGGTCGAGTACCGTGCTCGGCCACGAATCCTATAAATAGTCCAACCACTTTGAATTTCTGCACAAACCCTTTGTGCTCTGGCGAAACTTTGCTCCTGCGATTCTCTTCCGCGCAAACCATACACTTTGCGCGAACCCGCGCAAACCTTGCAGTTTTGCGCGAATTTCTTCAAAGTCCAGCACATTTCGCGCAGCCCATACACTTTGCACGGACCCGCGCAAAGTGTCTCGCACTTAACCGACTTTCTCTCTTTTGTTCCTTCCAACACTTAGCCATTTTTCATTCTTCTTCTATTCTTTTTTCTTAACTCATCATTATGGCCCGTATAAAACAAACAGCCCGTCCTGTGACTCCTTCTGATCAACCTTCTTCTGATCAACGACCTGCTAAGCGAACAAAGACTACCTCCAGAACTCCTGCCTTTTTTAAAGAACCCGTTCTTCCTACTTTTGACTTTTCTGACCGCATTAAGTCTCTGCCATCCCCCATTCATAGATCCATATCATTAGGAGATATCAAATGTCCCCCGAAGCACGGCAGAGAATACGATTGGGACGAATGGTTAAAGACTACAGCTCACATTCGTACTGATAGTGAAAGACCACCCCTTCGTGAAGACACTCTCCCTGCCTCTCGTTCGAAGAAAACTCACCGGAATAAGTCGAAAGAGTTCGCAGAGAAAATTAAGGAACATAAGAGGAAGAGACTTCAAAACTCATGGGACTCGGTACGGGTTGTTGAAGGCGTTATGAAGTTCGACAACCCTTATGCAGAAGGTATGACGATAATTCCTATCAATGTCTACCGCCATCAGTCCATGCTTGACTGTGAATCCAAGGATTATGTTCACGGTGAAAGGTTGATGTATACTAAATCGTGGGCCACCAGAGAACCCCAGATCCTTGAGGGAGTCATACAAACACAGAAGCCGCGACAGAAGATAGGGGAAACTCATCCCATGATCTTCCTAGTTCCTTTCCACAGTCCTCACGACCTCTTTCCTTCACATTTTTATGAGACAGTTCGACAGCACTTTAGAGATCGAGAACAACTCTGGGGACAGGCAGAATTCCGCATCAGAGGCATGTTAACTGCTCGCCGCTATTACTCTGAATGGGCGGAGGCTATATTACTGAAGCATACGAGCACTCTTGCAAAGATTGGCCTTTATGATGCCATAGAATTGACCTCCAAATACTTCTATAAGGAACCCAATATACTGAAAGGCTTCCTTGAATACTGGTCGCCTACAACCAACTCCTTTCATTTACCTTATGGTGAAATGAGCATATCACTTTGGGATCTTCATCGTATAGCCGGTCTCACAATAACAGGCAAATTCTATGATGAATTCATTCCTACAAACAGAGAATTGGCCTTTGTATCTTCTCCAGACCGTAAACCTTCTATCTCTGAGACTACCATAGAACTGTTCAAAGAGATGGGCAAATTTCCCAGCTTCCACAAAATTCCCCCTCTACAATGGCTGGCACATTTTTCTAAAGGTCTCAGGTATTTATCAATCCGACAGTTGACTTATTCTTTATATTCTTGTTATTTAGCCATTCCTGCATATTAACCTCCTCATTTTTCTTTGAAGATTTCGCGATTGCCACTCTAAAGAATTAACGAAGCTTCGAGATGCAATAAGAGGAAGACCAGAATATAGCTCCTTTGGAGAACTTGCAGCGTTCTTAGCTTATTGGCTAAGTTTGGTCGTATTGCCCAGCTCTAAATGGGCAGATGCTGTTCGTCCAAGCGTTTTTGTTGTGGCTGGTGCTTTAGCGGAAGGCCATAAATACTCTCTTGCTCCCCCAGTATTATGTTCTATTTATAGAGCCCTTGGAGAAGTAGCTACTCACGTAAAAGACCCTATTCTTGGAGCTTCGTCTGCACATACGTCTTGGCATTATATTACGGGTGGCTAGGAGTTTATTTTCCTTGGACTTTTGAGGCTCCAGAGCAAGCATATACTCATCCTTCTCACCTTCCACTCTGGTTCTTTCAGCAAAGAGCGATGGCAAAAAGAGCGTATGAGTGGGTTGCCAATAAAATTTGAGATGATGACCAGATAAACTTCTTTCAGTTCCGCCTCTATCGCCACACTGAAGATACAGATATGGTGGACCCAGAAACACCTACTGCAGCAGAGAGAGCTTTCTTCTTTTCTATTCGCTCATGCAGTTTACCTCTTCGAGAAGGAACAAAATTTTGGAGAGAACCTTACTACCCCAGTCGCTTTGCTCGTCAATTCGGTTATGATCAAACCGTGCCTCAAGACTGCGGGCTGGTTACTAGAAAAATGCGCTGTTATGGAACTGGTCCTCTTAACTGGGCCATGATATGGAAACAACTGCTGAATGGCTGCGTTGGATCTCTTTTCATAATTCCAGGTTGTAATCGCATAGTCCGTACATCATATAGCTGGATGCGATGGTGGGATCACCAATCATACTTGGTCACTAAATGCTTGCCAGTGGATTCTTCTATCTTTCTCCATCCGCCCAGGCTGAAGGGCAGAAATTTAGAGAGTGGAATCGGTTATATTCCAGAAAAGAGCCATGCATCTCATCCTGGAGAAATTTGTAGGAAGATATCATTGGAAGACCCTATCCGTGAAATCAAGCCTATCAACACTTTGGATGGCTGGTTTGCTCACGGAGTTCTGAGAGAATTTGAGAAATCTCGTCGGGACTTCTCAAATCAAGCCGCAAACGATGCTGAAGGTACATCTTCTCCAATTCCTGCAGAGACTGCAGCGGTTCAAGAAGGACCAGCTATTGGTACTTCCATATCTCCTCCACAACCCCTTGGTCCTAGTCCATCTTCCCCAATGACTAGATCAAAAACGCGTTTGCAAACATCATCCCCTATTCTTCCAGAAAGGACCCGCCAAGCATCCGCTTCCCATATAGTCCAAGAGCCTGCACCGGAGAGCAGCCAACCCGTTTCTTACAAAGGGAAGCAAGTTATCATTGAAGAAGTTGACGAAGAAATCTTGGAAGATGAAAGTTCAGCTTCATCGTCAGATACTACTGAATCTTCACAATATGAAAACAGCAGAGATAGCAACAGCTGTGAAGATAAAGATGATGACTTTGAAGAAGGTGAAGTTGACATCGACGGGGATGAGGAAACAATTGCGAAAGAAGTTGAGATGGAATCTTCCCCTGCAACTGTTAAGACTCTTCATGGTGTAAATGTTCCTGCTAAATCTCCTGCAGCTGAGGAAAATGAAGAGGAACTTTTAGATTATGGCGAATATGGGTATTCACCAGGTAAAGGAGATTTAATTTCATATGCATATATCTATCTATATTTTAACAATATTATTTTATTATTGTGTCTCCCTTTTATTGTGTCTCCTTTTTTAGGTGCTCAAGTTGCAGAAATAGGTGCTATCTCTTCAGCGAGCCCTCTCGTGGTAACTTCACCAAGAGCACCTATAGTTCCATTGGTAGTACAGAAGTAGTGGCTCGTGAAATCATATTTCCAACAGAAACTACAGACTTGCCAACTCCGGCTACCAGAGATTCAAGCACGGAAGCTAGAGCACCATCTTTTGCTGATATGGTGGAACTTGGTCTTTCCATGACTCAGAGAGCTTCTCCTTCTGTTAGTCATATTCCAGTGACAGGTACATATATATGCACTGATTATCTTTACTCATGACTACATATTTCATAATAATATTTTGAATATCTTTCTTCTTTTGCTATAGGAACTCATCCTTGCAGTGGTGCGGCCAGTTCTGATTCTGTGGCCACTACTTCTGAATTGTCGTCCTTTGCGAAAATCCTTGTTCATAAAATGCTTATGGTGAAACATTCCTTGTTAGCAATAATCCATATCTTCAGAAATCCTGATCAATGGTTGGACTTGGATGTTGCTATAGAGATTTTGGAGAGCTCTGCCAAGATGGCTAGAATCAACATATCTCCTTTGCGTGATTCACTCCTCAAATTTCGTGATTCAGTAATTTCTTTGGTGTCGGTAGAGAATGTTACAATTGCCCCTGAGATTTTAGAGTACAAGAAGCAGCTGGCTGCATCTCAAGAACAAGCCTTTCTGACAGCTTCATCAATTTCTAAACTTGAACAAGAGCATATGATTCTTCAAGATCAATTAAAGCTTCATATTGATGAAAATAAGACTATCCAAGATCGTATTGCAGCCCTAAAGGAAGAAATTTCTCAACTGGAGAGAAGGAATCATGAAAAAGCCTTAATCATTCAAGATGTTGAAGAGAGGATACAGGCGAATGTTCAATCCATTAATATTGAAAAATCCCGCAACTTCAAGGTAAAGAAATGATTGCTTCTCTGGAGAATAAACTTGCTGGCGTTCCTGATCAGGCAAGACTTATTCTTGAAG
Source organism: Magnolia officinalis (assembly GCA_021015155.1). Taxonomy (NCBI): domain Eukaryota; kingdom Viridiplantae; phylum Streptophyta; class Magnoliopsida; order Magnoliales; family Magnoliaceae; genus Magnolia; species Magnolia officinalis. The sequence goes on from JAJHSJ010000008.1 coordinate 36,331,285, forward strand.
AAAAATCTAAACATGATGTAGCTCAGGCACAATTGAAAGAAGATTTGCGCAGATACTCAGAAGCAGTGGGGATTACAGAAGATCTTTAAAACATGTAATTTTGAACATGTGATTTTTGCTTTTATGTTTCTTGGACATAATTTATTTGGCTTCACATATGTTTTTATGAAAGCGTTTTGAGATGTTTATAATAGCATTTTCTCATTACATGTTGATGACATTTATACTAATATTATCAAATTATATTTATACTTTATATAATAATTTCATTACATCCTTTACAATTTCTAAACCTTTTATGCTTTGTTAGTGCGGGATTCTCTATGTGAGTATTTAGATTGGCGGTACTAAGTTTCAATTTAATTAGCCACACACAGTTTAAGCTCATGAGTAGTGGAGCGTGCGCACACACACAGTTTAAGCTCATGAGTAGTGGAGCATTTATGGGTCTTATGTGATGGCCACTGTAACTCTCTAGAGTTCACTTTTGGGCTTTTCACTGCCTTGAGCTCACGGCCAAGGTCCATCAGAGGGGCCCATTGACGCTACTGGGCGGTGAACTGTTGGTTTTACGCACAGGGTTGGCCACGGTAACTCTCTAGAGTTCGCAGGGCTCGCAAGGCTACCTTTGGGCACCAAATCTAGGGTCGCCAGTCCATCAATGAGTAGGTTTAAGCCCTTCCTCACGAGTTACTACTGAAATCAAACCCTAGATCTGGAGGGTCTTACGCACGGTTGGCATAAAGCTCGCACTGCGGCCCCTGTTTTCTTCATCTGCAAGGTCGAGCCCATTCACAGGAGGGCATTTTCATCCGTTCCCCGTGGCGCTGCCGGAAGCTATACAGACGACATGGGAGTTACGGTGACTAGTCTTCGCGGATTTATGGCCTTTTAGGCTTTGAATCCTTGACTTCGTCAGCTGCCCGCATGGGTGCGCACGATGGTCTTCGCGGGCTTTTTAGGGCCACTGACTCCTCGCCGCTGCCCGAATGGCGATCTTCATAGGTCTTACGTATAGTTGGCCGGCTCTTTTAGAGCTTGATCCTTTGAGAGCATTTTTTTTTTGTCATTTTTTTTTCATTTTTTTTATATAGAGCTTGATCTTTTTGATTTGGCTCAATTTGGCTCTTTTAGGATTTGGCTTGGTTATACTGCCTCTTTAACTGAGATTGATGTATCCTTGCTTTTGATAATATCTTTAGGAAGACCCGTGCCTTGTAAGGCAATAATATCTATGATCATCATCATTGCCAGTATAGTAGATATTTCCAACTGAGATAGTATCTTCAAGAAGATCCATGCCTTGTAAGGCAATATATCAATCTTGTCAATATCTTCAAGAGAATCCTCAAGATGATATTGATTTTGTCCAACTTATTTGGTAATGATGATCATATATATATTTTCGGATTTGATGCTTGATAATTGACATGCTTGTGAATTTCTTCTTCACAGCTTCTTTTGTTGACATATAAACATGATCTTATTCATCCTTGCCCCCTTTTGATACAGATTCATTATGCCGATAATATTCTGGATCAAAATCCACATGTCTATCTTTAGGGATAGTATCTTTTGATGAAACGGGCGTTGACAAGTATACTGATACCCTGTCCCTCTTGATTTGTGATTCTATATGCCCCATTGGAGTATACTTCTTTTACCACATATGGACCGTCCCATTTAGGCTCGAACTTGCCCCCTGTTCGGCGAGTAATCACTATAGGTCTTTTCAGCATTAACACCATATCCCCTTTTTTGAAAGAGCGGTATTTAACCTGTTTATCAAATGCAGCCGATATCCTGGCCTGATATGACTGCAACCGCTGCTGAGCTTCAAGACGTTTCTCATCGAGCAGATCTAATTCTTTCAGCCTTATTTTTGCATTTTCATCATCTGTTATAGACTGATGTACTGCTATTCTGAGTGATGCCACCTGCATTTCAATTGGGATAACTGCCTCTATACCATAGATTAATGAATACGGTGTCGCCCCTGTTGCTGTACGATGGGTAGTTCTGTAGGCCCATAATGCTTCTTGTAACTTTTCATCCCAATCACGCTTATTGCCTGTCACCATTTTTTTCATTATTTTGACAATCGTTTTGTTAAACGCCTCTGCTAATCCATTGGCCGGAGGATAGTAAGGTGTTGAAAAAGAATGCTGGATGCCGAACTTCTGACACAACTTTTCCATGCCTCTATTTTTAAAAGGGGTGCCATTATCAGTGACGATCTTTTTCGGAATACCATGACGGTATATTATAGCATGCCGGATGAAATTGACCACGTCTGTCTCTTTAACATTACGCAAGGCAATTGCTTCGGTCCATTTGGAGAAATAGTCTGTTGCTGCCAGAATATACTGTTTTCCTTTAGATGAAGGGGATTTATAGGACCAATCACATCGAGTCCCCAAGCTGAGAAAGGCCAGGAAGCAACAGACTGATGTAAGTCTTCTGGGGGAACATGTATTACATCTCCGTGTATTTGACATTCATGACACCGCTTTGCGTATTCTATTGCATCTTTGAACATAGTAGGCCAATAATAACCCATTCGATGCACTCTATGGCATAAATTTCGGCCGGCTTGATGTGCTCCACATTCACCTGAATGTGCCTCCCGCAGCATTTGGTTTGCTTCTTGCTTGTCTAAGCATCTTAACAGCATTCCATTATAAGATTTTCTATACAATACTTCGCTGCATATGACAAATTTGCCCGATCGCTGTTTAATCTGCTGTCTTTGTGCATTATCTTCTGGCAAGATATTATATTTGAGATAATCAACAAAAGCTGACGCCAATCATCTGTTATTACTTCCAGACAGGATATAGGAAACATCTCAACGGTTTCTTCGATAACTGCTGCAGATGGCAGGAATCTTCTTTCTTCTATAGTTACCTGAAGAGGACTTCGGTTTGTGCAAGATAAAGCTGCTGCCAAACCGGCTAAAGCATCTGCTTTTGCATTCTCCAGCCGCGGTATGTGTTTAATTTCCACATGACAAAACTGTTCAAGCAACTGTTGTGCCTTCCGATAATAGGGCAGGAGTTCTTCTTTCCTTACTTCAAATTCCGTTGTCAATTGATTTATAATCAATTTAGAATCTCCGAAGATATGCAATAATTTTATTTCCATTTGCTGGGCTATTTCCATTCCGATGATAAGAGCTCTGTATTCAGCTTCATTGTTTGTGCATGCGGTGCCCAATGTGAAGGAGTATGGTAATAAATCGCCTTGAGGCGTAATGAATATCACTCCTGCCCCCGCTCCCGATATTCGAGCAGCACCATCAAAATACATTTGCCAAAGATTCTGAGATTCAGCCAACATAACCTGTTCATCTGGGAATTCGTCATTGATTTCTCACTTTCTGCTATAGGATGTGCTGCGAGGAAGTCTGCCATAGCTTGTCCTTTTACTGCTTTCGCCGGCTTATACGAAATAGTATATTCTGATAGCAATAACATCCACTTGGCTAGTCTTCCCGACAACATTGGCCTGGTCATCAAAAATTTTATCGGATCTGCTCTTGAGATCAGAGTTATATCATGGGAGAGACAATAATGCCTCAACTTTTGTACAACGAATATTAGCGCCAAACATTCTTTTTCGATTGAGGAATAATTGCATTCTGCCCCCATCAATGTTCGGCTCAGATAATAAAGAGCTGTCTCTTTTTCGGCTTCGTTTACCTGTGCTAACAAAGCACCCAAAGAATTTGTAGCCGCAGATGTATATAAGATAAGTGGCTTACCTTTCACTGGAGCTATTAACACCAGCGGCTGTTTCAATAATTCTTTAATTGAGTCAAATGCATTTTGACAGGCGTGATCCCATACAAATTCTGTATCTTTCTTCATTAACCGAGAAAATGACTGACACCTTCCTGCGAGGTTTGAAATGAAACGGCGAATATATGCCAATTTTCCTTGTAAGCTTTTCAATTCCTTCAACATTGTTAGTGGCGGCATATTTTGAATAGCCTTAATTTTTTCTGGATCAATCTCGATCCCTCTGTGTCGTACAACAAAGCCGAGGAATTTGCCAGAAGATACTCCAAATGCACACTTAGCAGGGTTCATCTTTAGTTGCTTCTTTCTGAGACGACGGAAGACTGATGCTAAATGTTCGCGGGGTTCTTGATGATCTCCCGACCTGACCACCAAGTCATCAACATAGCATTCGACATGTTTATCCATCATATCTTGAAAAATATTTTTCATCGCCCTTTGATATGTTGCTCCAGCATTTTTGAGACCGAAAGGCATAACTTTATAACAATAAATTCCAAGCGGCGTTCTGAAAGCCGTTGCCTCTTCATCTTCGGGTGCCATCCTGATTTGATTATAACCTGCATATCCGTCCATAAAGGACATAATAGCATACTGAGTAGTGCTATCAATTAATAATTCTGTTATCGGGAGAGGGAAGTCATCCTTTGGACATGCTTCATTCAGATCTCTGAAGTCAATGCATACTCTAATCTGCCCATTCTTCTTTTTCACCGGAACAATGTTTGATATCCACTTGGGATATTTAACTTCTCTGACGAACCCAACCTTTATTAGTTTATTTACTTCTTTTTCGATTAATGGAATCAGGTCTGGGTGGAATCGCCTTTGTGCTTGCTTTACTGGTTTCTTTTCTTTGGAAATATTTAATCGATGCATTGCTACAGAGGGTTCCAATCCCGGCATTTCTTCATATGTCCAGGCGAAGACGTCTTTATTTTCTTTGAGAAGTTGGCCATATTTCTCAAATTCCTGATCTGAAAGACTGACGCTGATGAATGTGTTCCTTGGCTCTTCTGCTGTTCCCAAATTTATTTCTCGCAAGCCATCTATCGTCGGCTGCCCCCCGTCTTCTATTTGTCTTGGAGCGGTTTCAGGATACTCGACTACCTTAGCATCTTGTTCTGACATTTGTTCGGCTGGAGTCATATTTACTGATACCATATTTACTGATGATTCTGCTCCTAATCCTTGGAATTTTTCCGTTTTTCCTGATTAACTCCGAGAGGGATTTGAATTCCTTTCCCATGATTCAGTCCAGTGGGCTTGTCACAATCAAAACCCATATTTCTCATGATTTTCTTGCTTACTGCACTGTATTTTCTCAAATTCTGCGGTGCTAACTCTCCATGATATATATTGCTTGTGTTTTCATTCTTCACCTCTGCTGCAGCGTGAAACTCTATTGCTTCAGGATATTTAGCACTGGCTCTGACTTGAAATGTTCCTGGGGCGGCTGCAAATGGCTTACATCTTTCGATATTGGGTAAGGGCATTGTGTAATTGGACTGTAAGACTTTCAGCTGTTCTGTCGACAACAATGTCAACGGCGGTTGTCCCGGTTGTCTCAGGCGCTTTGGTACAAAATAGAACTTTTTTCTTGCTTCTGTAGTCCCAGGAGATTCCGCCCTTTCTTCTCTAACTTTATTTATTTGGACATCTTTTAAGACTCTCTTTCCATCATCATTTCCCACTTCTTTGGAGAAACATTTATAATAGCTAGCATCCGCAAAGAAAGACTCAGCTTCTGTATAGGGTTTCGCATCAGCCATTACTTTACACTGCATTCCGTCCTTACAGTATTTGAAACATTGGTGTAGAGTAGAAGGTACAATATTGTACTGATGTATCCACGGCCTTCCCAAGAGAAGGTTATATGTCGTCATATATTTATAACGTGACATACAACAGTAGTGATTAATTCTCCCACTTCCAATGTTACTGTAATTTTACCGAGTGCGCGTTGTCCATCTTGATTAAACCCCTGTATCATCATTCCACTGGGGCGCAAATCTGAACGGCGATAACCCAATTTAGTAATCATGGAGAGTGGCAAAAGATTCACTGCGGACCCATTATCTATCATAATCCGTTTTATCTTCTTTTCGCAAATGTACCCTTCTATCATCAATGGCCTATTATGTTCCATTTCACCAATTAAATCGTCATCAGAGAAAAAATACTGGTAGACAATTCATCTTTTCATTGTTTCTTTCATTCTTCATTTCTGTCAGTAAAGTTTCTCTCACATCGTGATCAGACAGTACTTGAATCAAACTTTGCCGAAATTCTTCTGACAACTTGAGCGCATCATAAATACTTAAACGTGCCGGTATTCCCTTCAAGTGGCTAACTACGTCATAAGCCACTTTTGTCACTGCGTCTCCATTTCTATTTCCATCCTCAATATTCTGTCTTTCAGTCACTTCTTTCCTTATAACTTCTGCTTTTTGCTTTACCGGACTCATTATCTGCTTCCCTGATCGCAACGTAATCATTGTCGCATTTCTTATCGACCTTCGATCTCCCTTCTCTTTTATTCCCCGAGTCTTTTCTTGAATTGACAATACATTTACTGTCGCCCTTGTATTCTTTTCTTTGCTTTCGCTGGTTATTATATCACCTCTATTTATCATTCGCTGTATGATGCATTTTAACGTGTAACAATTTTCCGTCGGATGTCCCACTAGGCGATGATAACGGCAAAAGTTTCTTTCTCGAGTCCTCGTCACATCTTCAGGGCGTTTCGGTTCTGGTAATTCAGGGTACCTGCTTTTAACAATTGTTGCATCATAGGCACCACGTCCTCTTTATCAAACTCAAATCCTTCATGAGAATCGAGCATTCTGAGCTTTTTCCACCGTATCTGTCCCTTGATTGATTCCAGTTTTCTCTTCCTTCCGGCCTTTTGTCTCTTGAGCCCTTCGCATCTTGATTTTTATTATCCCGATCGATGGTGTTGACGGTTGTCCTGCCAGGTATTCTTCTGACAGTTTCATGATGAAATGCTGGCATCTTACGAGTCATTAATTCCAATGCATGGGCTTTGGTAGCCAAATCGCGAAAGGTTCCGATATCAGCGCTGGTGAGTCCGAACGCAATTCCTGTCTCCATAGAGTTCAACACATTTTGACTTGTTCCTTTTCTTCTGGCAACTGCCTACACGATGCCCCCAGTGTCTTCCATCTGTCTATGAATTTTTCAACTGGTTCTCCTTCTCGCTGTCGTACTGAAGCTAATTCTGTGATGCTAACATCGCGCTCTGACGAGAAGAAGTTTGACATGAAAGCATCTTGCATTTCTTCCCATGTGCGTATAGATCCTGGTGCTAAATTTGAATACCACCTGAAAGCTTTACTTGTCAACGATGATCCAAATAAGCGTAAACAGTATTGACGTATCGTGGAGAAATTCCCCATGCTGGTGATGAAATGCATCAGGTGTTCTTCTGGTGATCCTTCCCCATTAAATTTCTGGAAATCTGGATGCTTAAAATTGGCTGGAAAAGGAACATCCTCTACCTCTCTCGGGTAGGGTGTTCGGTATCTAAAACGACCGGTATTCGCGCACTCCCTTTCTATTCTGACTGCTTCTTTGACGGCTTGTCTTACATCGTCCTGTGTTATAGCTCTTGTCACTGGAACTGATCCTCGCGATCCTATCTCCTACGGACGGGAGCCTTCAGGTTGGTTCTCTTGTCCATTTATTGCTCTCATCATGGGTGGAGCCACTATCTGGGCTACATTATGTGCCAGAGTTGCCAGAGCTTCTCTGAGGTTCCGGCATTCATCCATTAGCACTCTTTGTGCCTCTGCCATTTGATCAACACGTTCTTCAGTAGTTGGTCTATTTCCTTGACCCGTCTCTGCCATATATACTGCGGCCTCTTGACTGTTTGTCGAAGCTATTTTTTGAGTAAAACGAGAATATGTTGACGTAACAGGACTTATAAAGAGGGGAGACATTGGAGTCTCGTTTGACTCTTGTGTACTTCCCGTGCTTTTAACCGATCGAGGTGATACAGTTATGGGCGAGCTTGTTTGAGATGACACGGGCATCGGTGATCCTATCATCAGTGCTTTGCCTTTCTGCGATTCTGTCCATTTGGTCTTTGGAGCGACCAAAGCTGGAAAATCGTGCAACGAGAACTGCGAAGCAGCTTGTTCAGGATAAATCGCCGGAGGAGCGAGCTCGGGTTTTCTTCTTGCTATACTACGCGTGATTGGTCCCTCAGCTCTTGGTACAAGCAATTTCGCCCTGCGGTTCTTTAAGGTCTTTGCTTTTGTCTTTTTGGACAAGACCAAAGTCCAGTTCTCATCACTTTCTTGTGGTTGGGGTGAGACGGAAATGACCCCCGCTGTTACTTGAGTCACTTTACGCCTGCTTGTAGTGCTTGCTTTTGTATGCTCAGGAGTTTGGCTTGGTGCATATTCAATTACAAACCCAGTAGCGGTGAATCGGAAGTTCACTTTTCTCACAACGTTAGCCATTAGCAATGTTATGTGATTGAATTTGGGTACCTTCAATAACGAAACATACATGAAATTAGTATGCGAAAGATTAAGTAAACTATTTTAGAGATGAAGGGGAGGATGTTCCCACTGAGAGTCGCCATTTTGGCGTCTTCCAGACGCCAAAAATAGTAATGAGAGTCTCGCAACTTTCCCAATATTAGTGTTAAATAAGATAAACTTCCCCAGCAGAGTCGCCATTTTGTTTCGACAAGGAAACAAATGTATTTGATTTGGGAGCATTATCTTATTCAAACATAATAATGGAACAGTTACAAAGACAATCGTCACATTTTATTGATTCTGAATTCATTTACATCCTCTGATATCCCTTGATTCTAAGATAGTTTACAAAGAATTCCTTGTAAGTTACAATTATCGTAGTTAAATATGAATTTCGACAGCATAACGGCAATGATTTCAATCATCTCCTATGACTTAGGAGGAATAGACAAGTCGACCAATCAGTCTTCAAGAGAATAGAGATTTCGGCAGCATTTCAGTGCTATTCCGGTCATCTCCCGAGACTTAGGAGGAATACGCCTTTTCGTCGATGATTCTTCCCTTCCTCTTGAACAAGAAGAACTTGAAGATTTGAAGACTCTAGCCATTCCAGCAGCATATCAGCCCATTGCTATTATAGACTGTCCATCAGTCGATTTGCGCGGGTCCGCGCAAACGACATGCTTTGCGCGGGTCCACGCAAACTACAGGAGCTCAATGCTCCTTTGCGCGAGTCCACGCAAACTATATGAGCCCAATGCTCATTTGCACCTTTTGTCTTCTTCTTCGTCTTTCTTCCACTCTGAAATCTTCCAACCCTTTTTAGAGAAAGAACAGGGCATTTATAGACATTTTTACTGGTGTAAATCTCCGTTCTGGTCGATGTGGGACAAAATAACATCCAACCATTTTTATACCACCGCAAAATACTTTGCGCGGACACGCGCAAACGACATGTTTTGCGCAGTCTCGCGCAATCTATCAGTCCCGCGCAATCTATCTTCCTTGATCAACCCGCGCAACCCATTTACTTTGCGCGGTCCAGCGCAATCTATTCACTTTGCGCGAACCCGCGCAAAGTAGTCTTTACACCTGATTTCTTTATCTTCAAACTGATTTTCTTGATCTTTCTCTTCTTCACTTCTTTGCTTATTTTATGCCTCAACAATATATATGATCATCACCAGATAAGTTGGACAAAATCAATATCATCTTGAGGATTCTCTTGAAGATATTGACAAGATTGATATATTGCCTTACAAGGCATGGATCTTCTTGAAGATATAATCTCAGTTGGAAATATCTACTATACTGGCAATGATGATGATCATAGATATTATTGCCTTACAAGGCACAGGTCTTCCTAAAGATATTATCAAAAGCAAGGATACATCAATCTCAGTTAAAGAGGCAGTATAGCCAAGCCAAATCCTAAAAGAGCCAAATTGAGCAAAATCAAAAAGATCAAGCTCTGTATAAAAAAAATGCTCTCAAAGGATCAAGCTTTAAAAGAGCCAGCCAACTATACATAAGACCTATGAAGATCGACATTCGGGCAGCGGCGAGGAGTCAGTGGCCCTAAAAAGCCCGCGAAGACCATCGTGCGCACCCATGCGGGCAGCTGACGAAGTCAAGGATTCAAAGCCTAAAAGGCCATAAATCCGCGAAGACTAGTCACCGTAACTCCCATGCCGTCTGTATAGCTTCCGGCAGCGCCACGGGGAACGGATGAAAATGCCCTCCTGTGAATGGGCTCGACCTTGCAGACGAAGAAAACAGGGGCCGCAGTGCAAGCTTTATGCCAACCGTGCGTAAGACCCTCTAGATCTAGGGTTTGATTTCAGTAGTAACCCGTGAGGAAGGGCTTAAACCTACTCATTGATGGACTGGCAACCCTAAATTTGGTGCCCAAAGGTAGCCTTGCGAGCCCTGCGAACTCTAGAGAGTTACCATGGCCAACCCTATGCGTAAAACCAACAGTTCACCAGCCAGTAGCGTCAATGGGCCCCTCTAATGGACATTTGCCGTGAGCTCAAGGCAGTGAAAAACCCAAAAGCGAACTCTAGAGAGTTACAGTGGCCATCACATAAGACCCATAAATGCTCCACTACTCATGAGCTTAAACTGTGTGTGTGCGCACGCTCCACTACTCATGAGCTTAAACTGTGTGTGGCTAATTAAATTGAAACTTAGTACCGCCAATCTAAATACTCACATAGAGAATCCCGCACTAACAAAGCATAAAAGGTTTAGAAATTGTAAAGGATGTAATGAAATTATTATATAAAGTATAAATATAATTTGATAATATTAGTATAAATGTCATCAACATGCAATGTGAAAATGCTATTATAAACATCTCAAAATGCTTTCATAAAAACATATGCGAAGCCAAATAAATTATGTCCAAGAAACATGAAAGCAAAGATCACATGTTTAAAGATCTTCTGTAATCCCCACTGCTTCTGAGTATCTTCGTAAATCTTCTTTCAATTGTGCCTGAGCTACATCATGTTTAGATTTTTCTTCAAGAATAAGTTTTGCCTGATCAGGAACGCCAGCAAGTTTATTCTCCAGAGAAGCAATCATTTCTTTACTTTGAAGTTGTGCAGATTTTTCAATATTAATGGATTGAACATTCGCCTGTATCCTCTCTTCAACATCTTGAATGATTAAAGCTTTTTCATGATTCCTTCTCTCCAGTTGAGAAATTTCTTCCTTCAGATCTTGGATAGTCTTATTTTCATCAATATGAATCTTTAATTGATCTTGAAGAATCATATACTCTTGTTCAAGTTTAGAAATTGATGAAGCTGTCAGAAAGGCTTGTTCTTGAGATGCAGCCAGCTGCTTCTTGTACTCTAAAATCTCAGGGGCAATTGTAACATTCTCTACCGACGCCAAAGAAATTACTGAATCACGAAACTTGAGGAGTGAATCACGCAAAGGAGATATGTTGATTCTAGCCATCTTGGCAGAGCTCTTCAAAATCTCTATAGCAACATCCAAATCCAACCATTGATCAGGATTTCTGAAGATATGGATTATTGCTAACAAGGAATGTTTCACCATAAGCATTTTATGAACAAGGATTTTCGCAAAGGACGATAATTCAGAAGTAGTGGCCACAGAATCAGAACTGGCCGCACCACTGCAAGAATGAGTTCCTATAGCAAAAGAAGAAAGATATTCAAAATATTATTATGAAATATGTAGTCATGAGTAAAGATAATCAGTGCATATATATGTACCTGTCACTGGAATATGACTAACAGAAGGAGAAGCTCTCTGAGTCATGGAAAGACCAAGTTCCACCATATCAGCAAAAGATGGTGCTCTAGATTCCGTGCTTGAATCTCTGGTAGCCGGAGTTGGCAAGTCTGTAGTTTCTGTTGGAAATATGATTTCACGAGCCACTACTCTCTGTACTACCAATGGAACTACAGGTGCTCTTGGTGAAGTTACCACGAGAGGGCTCGCTGAAGAGATAACACCTATTTCTGCAACTTGGGCACCTAAAAAGGGAGACACAATAATTTTTTTTTAAAAATTATAAAATAATAGTTGTTAAAATATAGATAGATATATGCATATGAAAGTTAAATCTCCTTTACCTGGTGAATACCCATATTCGCCATAATCTAAAAGTTCCTCTTCATCTTCCTCAGCTGCAGGAGATTTAGCAGGAACATTTACACCAGGAAGAGTCTTAGCGGTTGCAGGGGAAGATTCCATCTCAACTTCTTTCGCAATTGTTTCCTCATCCCCGTCAATGTCAACTTCACCTTCTTCAAAGTCATCATCTTTATCTTCACAGCTGTCGCTATCTCTGCTGTTTTCATATTGTGAAGATTCAGTAGTATCTGACGATGAAGCTGAACTTTCATCTTCCAAGATTTCTTCGTCAACTTCTTCAATGATAACTTGCTTCCCTTTGTAAGAAACAGGTTGGCTGCTCTCTAGTGCAGGCTCTTGGACTATAGGGGAAGCAGATGCTTGGCGGGTCCTTTCTGGAAGAATAGGGGATGATGTTTGCAAACGCATTTTTGATCTAGTCATTGGGGAAGATGGACTAGGACCAAGGGGTTGTGGAGGAGATATGGAAGTACCAATAGCTAGTCCTTCTTGAACTGCTGCAGTCTCTGCAGGAATTGGAGAAGATGTACCTTCAGCATCATTTGCGGCTTGATTTGAGAAGTCCCGACGAGTTTTCTCAAATTCTCTCAGAACTTCATGAGCAAACCAGCCATCCAAAGTATTGATAGGCTTGATTTCACGGATAGGGTCTTCCAATGATATCTTCCTACAAATTTCTCCGGGATGAGATGCATGGCTCTTTTCTGGAATATAACTGATTCCACTCTCTAAATTTCTGCCCTTCAGCCTGAGTGGATGAAGAAAGATAGAAGAACCCATTGGCAAGCATTTAGTGACCAAGTATGATTGGTGATCCCACCATCGCATCCAGCTATATGATGTACGGACTATGCGATTACAGCCTGGAATTATGAAAAGAGATCCAACGCAGCCATTCAGCAATTGTTTCCATATCATGGCCCAGTTAAGAGGACCAGTTCCATAACAGCGCATTTTTCTAGTAACCAGCCCGCAATCTTGAGGCACGGTTTGATCATAACCAAATTGACGAGCAAAGCGACTGGGGTAGTAAGGTTCTCTCCAAAATTCTGTTCCTTCTCGAAGAGGTAAACTGCATGAGCGAATAGAAAAGAAGAAAGCTCTCTCTGCTGCAGTAAGCGTTTCTTGGTCCACCATATCTGTATCTTCAGTGTGGCGATAAAGGCAGAACTGAAAGAAGTTTATCTGGTCATCATCTCGAATTTTATTAGCAACCCACTCATACGCTCTTTTTGCCATCGCTCTTTGCTGAAAGAACCAGAGTGGAAGGTGAGAAGGATGAGTATATGCTTGCTCTGGAGCCTGAAAAGTCCAAGGAAAATAGACCCCTAGCTACCCTGTGATGTAATGCCAAGAAGTATGTGCAGACGAGGCTCCAAGAATAGGATCTTTCACGTGAGTAGCTACCTCTCCAAGGGTTCTATAAATAGAACATAATACTGGAGGAGCAAGAGAGTATTTATGGCCTTCCGCTAAAGCACCAGCCACAACAAAGACGCTTGGACGAACAACATCTGCCCATTTAGAGCTGGGCAATACGACCAAACTTAGCCAATAAGCTAAGAACGCTGCAAGTTCTCCAAAAGAGCTATATTCTGGTCTTCCTCTTATTGCATCTCGAAGCTTCGTTAATTCTTTAGAGTGACAATCGCGAAATCTTTAAAGAAAAATAAGGAGGTTAATATGCAGGAATGGCTAAATAGCAAGAATATAAAGAATAAGTCAACTGTCGGATTGATAAATACCTGAGACCTCTAGAAAAATGTGCCAGCCATTGTAGAGGGGGAATTTTGTGGAAGCTGGGAAATTTGCCCATCTCTTTGAACAGTTCTATGGTAGTCTCAGAGATAGAAGGTTTGCGGTCTGGAGAAGATACAAAGGCCAATTCTCTGTTTGTAGGAATGAATTCATCATAGAATTTGCCTGTTATTGTGAGACCGGCTATACGATGAAGATCCCAAAGTGATATGCTCATTTCACCATAAGGTAAATGGATGGAGTTGGTTGTAGGCGACCAGTATTCAAGGAAGCCTTTCAGTATATTGGGTTCCTTATAGAAGTATTTGGAGGTCACTTCTATGGCATCATAAAGGCCAATCTTTGCAAGAGTGCTCGTATGCTTCAGTAATATAGCCTCCGCCCATTCAGAGTAATAGCGACGAGCAGTTAACATGCCTCTGATGCGGAATTCTGCCTGTCCCCAGAGTTGTTCTCGATCTCTAAAGCGCTGTCGAACTGTCTCATAAAAATGAGAAGGAAAGAGATCATGAGGACTGTGGAAAGGAACTAAGAAGATCATGGGATAAGCTTCTCCTATCCTTTGTCGCGGCTTTTTTGTTTGAATGATTCCCTCAAGGATTCGAGGCTCTCTTGAGGCCCATGATTCAGTATACATCAACCTCTCGCCATGGATGTAATCTTTAGACTCACAGTCAAGCATGGACTGATGACGATATACTTTGATGGGAATAACCATCATGCCCTCCGCATGAGGATTGTCAAACTTCATGATACCTTCAACAACTCGTACTGAGTCCCACGAGTTTTGAAGTCTCTTCTTCTTTTGTTCCTTGATCTTCTCTGCAAATTCTTTCGCCTTATTGCGGTGAGTTTTCTTCGAACGAGAAGCCGGAGGAGTGTCTCCACGGGGAGATGGCTTTTCACTATCAGTACGAATATGAGCTGTGGTCTTTAACCATTCATCCCAGTCATACTCTCTGCCATGCTTAGGCGGACATTTGATATCTCCCAAAGTTATAGATCTATGAATGGGGGATGGCAAAGATCTGATGCGATCAGAAAAGTCAAAGGTAGGGAGAACAGGCTCTTTAAAATAAGCAAGATTCTGGAAGTCGTCTTTATTCTCTTAGCAGGAGGTTGATCAGAAGAAGGTGAGTCAGAAGGAGTCACAGGACGGGCCGTTTGTTTAATACGAGCCATGAAAATAAGTCAAGGAAGGAAGATAGATGACAGAGTAAGAAAGGAAGAAGGAAGAAAAATGGCTAAGTAATGGAAAAAGTTCAAAAGAAATTGGCTAAATTCGAAGTACTTTGCGTGGGTCCGCACAAAGTATATGGTTTGCGCGGAAAAGATTGCAACGTCGAAGGCCTTCGCGCAAACTGAAAAGGTTTGCGCGAGTTCACGCAAAGTGAGAAGTTTGCGCGGAAGAAAATAGCACGGGCAGAGTTTCGGCACAGCACAAGCAGTTCGTGAAAATGACTAAAGTGTTAGGCTATTTATAGTATTTCTGGCCGAGTATGGTACTCGACCGAGCTTTGCACGGGGTCGCACAAACCTTACAGAAAATGAGTGATTTGATCCTTTTTCTTTGATTTTCTGAAAAAACAAAGAACGGATCAAGGGGGCATCTGTTGAGGCATAAAATAAGCAAAGAAGTGAAGAGGAGAAAGATCAAGAAAATCAGTTTGAAGATAAAGAAATCAGGTTTAAAAGATTACTTTGCGCGGGTTCGAGCAAAGTGAATAGATTGCGCAGGACCGCGCAAAGTAAATGGGTTACGCGGGTTGATCAAGGAAGACAGATTGCGTGGGACTGATAAATTGCGCGAGACCGCGCAAAGCATGTCGTTTGCGCGTATCCGCGAAAAGTATTTTGCGGTGGTATGAAGATGGTTGGATGTTATTTTGTCCCACATCGACCAGAACAGAGATTTACACCAGTAAAAATGTCTATAAATACCCCGTTCTTTCTCTTAAAAGGGGTTGGAAGATTTCAGAGTGGAAGAAAGACGAAGAAGAAGACAGAAGGTGCAAAGGAGCATTGGGCTTATATAGTTTGCGCGGAATCGCGCAAAGGAGCATTGGGCTCCTGTAGTTTGCGCGGACCCGCGCAAAGCATGTCGTTTACGCGGACCCGCGCAAACCGACTGCTGGACAGTCTATAACAGCAATGGACTGATATACTGCTGGAATGGCTAGAGTCTTCAAATCTTCAAGTACCTCTTGTTCAGGAGGAAGGGAAGAATCATCGACGAAAAGGCGTATTCCTCCTAAGTCTCAGGAGATGACCGAAATAGCACTGAAATGCTGCCGAATTCTCTATTCTCTTGAAGACTAATTGGTCGACTTGTCTATTCCTCCTAAGTCATAGGAGATGATTGAAATCATTGCCATTATGCTGTCGAAATTCATATTTAACTACGATAATTGTAACTTACAAGGAATTCTTTGTAAACTATCTTAGAATCAAGGGATATCAGAGGATGTAAATGAATTCAGAATCAATAAAATGTGACGATTGTCTTTATAACTGTTCCATTATTATGTTTGAATAAGATAATGCTCCCAAATCAAATACATTTTGTTTCCTTGTCGAAACATGGGGGGAGGGTTCCGTTGTTCTAAAAGTTGCTTTATCTAGTTGATGTTGTTAGTTAATACCTCAACTTATTGTTCGAGAGATAAGTCGTCCTCCTTGATTCCAAGATCGTTGTGTCGGTCCTACAGCACAAATTCAGCCTGAAGTTGAGAAGACAAATTCGTCAATCAGCAAACTGTTCTAGTGGCGCAAGATCAGGTGCAGCGGTGGTGGTCTGAACTTTCTTTCTCCCTTTCACCATTGTAGCACCTTGGTGGATTATGAGAACACTTTTGATGTCGTGCCCACAGACGACACCAAACTGTTGGTGCAGAAATCTGGTTAGCCTTTCTTGGACCTTCGTGTACCTGCACAAGGAATAGACGAAGGAGACCCTGGCTTGTATAGGGGACCCTCTGATGCCTAAGTCAGGTAGGGAATCTAGATCTAGTCGTAAATGGGGTTTTAGGCTAGAGATTGTGCGTACTTTTCACCATTGAAGGTGCTCCTATTTATAGGTGAGAAGAGGCGGCAGCGTAGAGGAGATCTTCCTGTTGTAGAGGGATTTGAATCCTGAATGTGTGGGGAAATTTCTCGAGATCCTTAGAGAAGATCTCGGGATCCCGAGTGTGTCGGGGATATCCTTTGAGATCTTTGGAGAAGATCTTGGGTGAATCTCTCTTAGATAAGATATGTTTGATCGGAATCAGCGGAGATGTGTAGTAGGCGGCTGAGGTGGCCTTGGCCGACCTGACCCCAGGAGGAGTATGCCAACCTGGAGTTATACAGTCCTGACTCCTTCGGCAAGTGGTCGAGCTTCTTTTGATGTCAGGAAGATCAGTGAATCTTCCAATCTTCCGACGAGAGACCGAGCTCGATCTCGTTTCGTGCCTAGCATGGGATCAAGGGGCAGACTTTTAGCCATTTTTGTCGTTATCCAACCTGACGAAGTGCACGTAGTTCCAACCTGACTTCTTATTATTGGTCAATCCATTTTTCCCATAATAGGTTCCATAAGAGAAATTCATACTGTCCATCAGTGTGGCTGTTGAGGCATAAAATAAGAGGAGAATTTAAGCAAGGAAAGATCAAGGAAAAGGTTGAAGGAAAGGAACAAAGAATCAGTTCTAAGAATACTTTACGCTGGATCGCGCAAAGTAAACGGATTCCGCGGGATCGTGCAAAGTAAAACAAATTGCGCGGGATCGCTCAAAGAAGACAGATTGTGCGGGATCACTCAAAAGAAGACAGATTGCGCGAGATCACACAAAGCATGTCGTTTGCGCGTATCCGCGCAAAGCGTATGACAGTGATATAAAAATGATTGGGTGTTATTTTGTCCCACATCGCCCAAGTCGGAGTTCTACAATTGTGAAAATGTTTATAAATACCCCGCTCTTTCTCTAAAAAGGGTTCGAGGATTTCAGAGTGAAAGAAGAGTAAAGGAGAAGATCGAAGGTGCGGAGTATTGGGCTCCAGCAGATTGAACGGATCCGCGCAAACGAGTATTGGGCTCATACAGTTTGTATGGACCCGCGCAAACTATATGGTTTGCGCAGTCCCGCGCAAACCGACTGCCCTGCCGTCTATAACAGTAATGGGCTGTCATGCTACCGAAACGGCCGAAGTCTTCAAATCTTCAAGGTCTTCTTATTCAGGAGAGAATGAAGAATCACTGACAGAAAGGCGTATTTCTCCTAAGTCTGAGGAGATGACCGAAATGGCACCGGAATGCTGTCGGAATCTCTATTTTTCTTGAAGACTATTGGTCGATTCATCAATCCCTTCTAAGTCTTAGGGGATGATTGGGATCATTGCCGTTATGTTACCGAAATCTACATTTAACTATGATAGCTGAATTCATAGTGAATTCTTTGTAATCTATCTTAGAATCAAGGGATATTTGAGGATGTAAATGAATTCAGAATCAATAAAGTGTGATGATTGTCTTTATACTTTTCCATTGTTATGATTGAATAAGATATTTTCCCCAAACTAAATACTTTGTTTCCTTGTCGAAACAAAATGGTGACTTCACTGGGGACAAGCGATCTTATTTAACAGTAACGTTGGGAAAGTTGTAAGACTCTTATCACTTTTTGGCGTCTCTTAGACGCCAAAATGGCGACTCTCAGTGGGAACATCCTCCCCTTCATCTCTAAGATAGCTTACTTAATCTCTCGCATACTAACTTCACGTATGTTTCATTATCAAAGGTACCCAAATTCAATTATATAATACTACTGATGGCTAACATTGCAAGAAAAGTGAGCTTCCGCTTCATCCCCACTGGGTTCATAGTCGAATACGCGCCCAGCCGAACTCCCGAGCATACAAATGCATGCACCATCAACAAGCGCAGAATGACTCAAGTAACAGCGGGAGTCATTTCTGTCTCACCTCAACCACAAGAAAGCAACGAGAACTGGACTGTAGTCTTGTCTAGGAAGACAAAAACAAAGAACTTAAAGAATCGAAGGGCAAACTTATCTATACCAAGAGCTGAGAGACCAGTCACATGCAGTATGGCAAGAAGAAAACCCGAACTCGCTCCTCCTGCGATATACCCCGAACAAGTAGCTCTACAGTTCACGTCGCATGATTTTTCAGCTCTGATCACCCCAAGGACTAAATGGACAAAAGCACAGAAAGGTAAAATGCTGATGATAGGATCACCGGTGGCTGTATCACCCCAGACAAATCCGTCCATAACTGTATCGCCCCGATCAATCAGCAGCACGGGAAGCGTACAAAAGTCAAACGAGACTCCGATCTCTCCTCTCTTTATAAGCCCTGTTACGTCAACGTACTCTCGTTTTACTCCAACAACAGCCTCGACAAACAGTCAAGGGGCCGCAATGTATATGGCAGAGACGGGTCAAGAAAATAGACCGACCACTGAAGAACGTGTTGACAAAATGGCAGAGGCACAAAGAGCACTAATGGACGAATGCCGGAACCTCAGAGAAGCTCTGGCAACTCTGGCGCATAATGTAGCCCAGATAGTGGATCCACCTATGATGGGAGTGACAAATGGACAGGGGAACCAACCTGAAGGTTCCCGTCTACAAGGGATAGGGTCGCGAGAATCCGTTCCAGCAACAAGAGCTATAACACAGGAGGATGTAAGGCAAGTCATCGAAGAAGCAGTCAGAATAGAGAGAGAATGCGCGAATACCGGCCGTTTCAGATACCAAACACCCTATCCGAGAGAGGTAGAAGATGTTCCGTTTCTGGCCAATTTTAATCATCCAGACTTTCAGAAGTTTAATGGGGAAGGATCACCAGAAGAACATCTGATGCATTTCATTACCAGCATGGGGAACTTCTCCACCATACCGCAATACTGCTTACGATTATTTGGGTCATCATTGACAAGTAAAGCTTTCAGATGGTATTCAAATTTGGCACCAGGATCTATACGCACATGGGAAGAAATGCAAGATGCTTTCATGTTAAACTTCTTCTCGTCAAAACGCGACGTTAGCATCACAGAATTAGCTTCAGTACGACAGCGAGAAGGAGAACCAGTCGAAAAATTCATAGACAGATGGAAAACACTGGGGGCATCGTGTAGACAGTTGCCAGAAGAAAAGAAAAGGAACAAGTCAAGATGTGTCTAAACTCTATGGAGATAGGAATTGCATTCGGACTTACCAGCGCCGATATCGGAACCTTTTGCGATTTGGCTACCAAAGCCCATGCATTGGAATTAATGACTCGTAAAATGCCAGCATTTCATCATGAAACCGTCAAGAGAATATCTGACAGAACGACCATCAATACCATTGATCGGGATAAGAAGAATCAAGATGCGAGGGGCTCAAGAGACAAAAGGCCGGAAGAAAAAGAAAGCTGGAATCGGTCAAGGGACAGATACGGCGGAAAAAAGCTCAGAATGCTTGATTCTCATGAAGGATTTGAATTCGATAAAGAAGATGTAGTTCCTATGATGCAACAGTTGTTGAAAGCTGGCATCCTAGAATTACCAGAACCCAAACGTCCTGAAGATGTAATGAAGACCCAGGAAAGAAACTTTTGCCGTTATCATCGCTTGGTGGGACATCCGACGGAGAATTGCTACACGTTGAAGTGCATCATACAGCGAATGATAAATAGAGGTGATATAATGACCAGCGAAAGCAAAGGAAAGAATGCAAGGGCGACAGCAAATGTATTGTCAATCCAGGAAAAGGCTCGAGAAATAAAAGAGAAGGAAAATCGAAAGTCAATAAAGGATGCGGCAATGATTACGTTGCGATCAGGGAAGCAAGTGATAAGTCGGTGAAACAAAGAGCGGAAATGGCAAGAAAAGAAGTCACTAAAAGACAGAACAGCGAGACTGAAAGTAAAAACGGGAATGGAGTGATGAAAGTGGCTTATGACATAGTTAGTCATTTGAAAGGCATACCGGCACGCCTAAGCATCTATGATGCACTTAAGTTATCAGAAGAGTTTCGACAAAGTCTGATTCAAGCACTGTCTGATCACGATGTGAGAGAAGCTTTATTGATAGAAATGAAACATGAAAGACACAACGAACGGGCAAATTAACTACCAGTAATCTCGTTCTCTAATGATGATTTAATTAGTGAAACAGAACATAACAGACCATTAGTGATAGAAGGGTATATTTGTGAAAAGAAGATAAAACGGATTATGATAGACAATGGGTCCGCAGTAAATCTTTTGCCACTCTCCATGATAAATAGATTGGGCTATCGCCGCTCTGATTTGTGCCCCAGTGGAATGATGATACAGGGATTCAATCAAGATGGACAACGCGCACTCGGTAAGATTACAGTGACATTGGAAGTGGGAGACTTAAGTACTACTGTTGTATGTCACGTTATAAATGCTGTGACAACGTATAACCTTCTCTTGGGAAGGCCGTGGATACATTAGTACAGTATTGTACCATCTACTCTACATCAGTGTTTCAAATACTGTAAGGACGGAATGCAATGCAAAGTGATGGCTGATGCGAAACCATATACAGAAGCTGAGGCTTTCTTCGCGGATGCCAGCTATTATAAAGGTTTCTCTGAAGAGGTAGGAAAAGATGATGAAAAGAGAGTCTTGAAAGACGACCGAATAAACAATGTTAGAGAAGAAAGGGCAGAATCTTCTAGGACTGCAGAAGCAAGAAAGAAGTTCTATTTCGTGCCCAAGTGTCTGAGACAACCCGGGCAGCCGCCGTTGACATTGTTATCGACAGAACAGTTGAAAATTTTACAGTCCAATTATACGATGCCTTTACCCAAAATTGAAAGATGTAAGCCATTTATAGTCGCTTCAGGAAGATTTGAAGTCAAGGCTAGTACTAAACACCCTGAGCCGATAGAATTCCATGCCGCAGCAAAAACAAAGGAGGAGATCACAAGCAATGTGTATCACAGAGAGCTAACACCGCAAAATTTGAAAAAATACAGTGCAGTAAGCAAGAGAATCATGAGAAATATGGGCTTTGATTGTAATAAACCCACCGGACTGAATCATGGGAAAGGAATTCAAATCCCTCTCGGGATTGATCAGGAAAAGTGGAGAAAGTTTCAAGGATTAGGAGCAGAATCATCAGTGAATGTGGTATCAGTAAATATGACTTTGACCGCACAAATACTAGAACAAGATACTAAGGTAGTCGAGTATCCTGAAATAGCTCCAAAATAAATAGAAGATGGAGGGCAACCGACAATAGATGGCTTACGAAAAATAAATTTGGGAACAGAAGAAGAGCCGAGGAATACATTCATCAGCGTCAGTCTTTCTGAATAGGAATTTGAGAAATATGGCCAACTTCTCAAAGAAAATAAAGACGTCTTCGCCTGGACATATGAAGAAATGCCGGGACTGGAACCCTCTGTAGCAATGCATCGATTAAACATCTCCAAAGAAAAGAAACCAATAAAGCAAGCACAAAGGCGCTTTCACCCGGACCTGATTCCGTTAATCGAAGAGGTAAACAAACTAATAAAAGTTGGATTCATCAGGGAAGTTAAATATCCCAAGTGGATATCAAACATTGTTCCTGTGAAGAAAAAGAATGGGCAGATCAGAGTATGTATTGATTTCAGAGATTCGAATGAAGCATGTCCAAAGGACGACTTCCCTCTCCCGATAACAGAGTTATTGATCGATAGTACTACTCAGTATGTTATTATGTCTTTCATGGATGGTTATGCAGGTTATAATCAAATCAGGATGGCGCCCGAAGATGAAGAGGCAACGGCATTCAGAACACCGCTTGGGATTTACTGCTACAAAGTTATGCCTTTTGGTCTTAAAAATGCTGGGGCAACATATCAGAGGGCGATGAAAAATATCTTTCAAGATATGATGCATAAACATGTTGAATGCTATGTTGATGACCTGGTGGTTAGGTCAGGAGATCATCAAGAACACCGTGAACATTTGACAGCATTCTTCCATCGACTCAGAAAAAAACAATTAAAGATGAACCCTGCTAAATGCGCGTTTGGGGTATCTTCCGGCAAATTCCTCGGCTTTGTTGTACGGCATAGAGGCATCGAGATCGATCCAGAAAAAATTAAGGCTATTCAAAATATGCCACCACCGACAACGCTGAAGGAATTGAAAAGTTTACAAGGAAAACTGGCATACATTCGCCGTTTCATTTCAAACCTCGCAGGAAGGTGTCAGCCATTTTCTCAGCTAATGAAGAAAGATACGAAATTTGTATGGGATCACGCCTGTCAGAATGCATTTGATTCAATTAAGGAGTTGCTGAAACAGCCGCCGGTATTAACAGCTCCAGTGAGAGGTAAGCCGCTTATCTTGTATACATCTGCAGCTACGAATTCTTTGGGTGCTTTGTTGGCACAGGTAAATGAAACCGGAAAGGAGACTGCTCTTTATTATCTAAGCCGAACATTGATGGGGGCATAATGTAATTATTCTTCGATCGAGAAAGAATTTTTGGCGTTGATATTTGCTGTACAAAAGTTAAGACATTATTGTCTCTCTCACGATATAACTTTGATCTCAAGAGCAGATCCGATTAAATTCTTGATGACCAGGCCAATGTTGTCGGGAAGATTAGCCAAATGGATGTTATTGTTATCAGAGTATACTATTTCATATAGACCGACGAAAGCAGTAAAAGGGCAGGCTATGGCAGATTTCCTCGCAGCACATCCTATGGCAGAAAGTGAAGAAATTAATGATGACTTCCCAGACGAGCAGGTTATGTTAGCTGAATCTTAGAGCCCATGGCAAATGTATTTTGACGGTGCTGCTCAAACATCGGGAGCGGGGGCAGGAGTGATATTCATTACTCCTCAAGGCGATCTGTTACCATACTCCTTCACACTGGGGACTACATGCACAAATAATGAGGTGAATACAAAGCCCTCATTATCGGAATGGAAATAGCGCAACAAATGAAATAAAATTATTGCATATCTTCGGAGATTCTAAATTGGTTATAAATCAATTGACAATAGAATTCGAAGTAAGGAAACAAGAGCTCCTGCCTTATTGTCGGACAACAGTTACTTGAACAGTTTTGTCATATAGAAATCAAACATATACCGCGATCTGAGAATGCAAAAGCAGACGCTTTAGCCAGTCTGGCAGCGGCTCTGTCCTGTACAAATCGAAGTCCTCTCCAGGTAACTATCGAAGAAAGAAGATTCCTGCCATCCGCAGAGGTTATCGAAGAAATCATTGAAATATTTCCTATATCCTGTCTGAAAGTAACGACAGATGATTGGCGTCAGCCTTTCGTCGATTATCTCAGATATAACATCCTACCAGAAAATAATGCGCAAAGACAGCAGATTAAGCAGCGATTGGGTAGATTTGTCATGTGCAGCGAAGTGTTGTATAGAAAGTCTTATAATGGAATGTTGTTACGATGCTTAGACAAGCAAGAAGCAAATCAAATGATGCGGGAAGCACATTCAGGATAATGTAGAGCGCATCAAGCCGGCCGAAATTTATGCCATAGAGTGCATCGAATGGGTTATTACTGGCCTACCATGTTCAAAGATGCGATAGAATATGCGAAGCGGTGTCATGAATGTCAAATACATGGGAATATAATACACGTTCCCCCGGAAGACTTACATCAGTCCGTTGCTTCTTGGCCTTTCTCAGCTTGGGGACTCGATGTAATTGGCCCTATAAATCCACCTTCGTCTAAGGGAAAACAATATATTTTAGCAGCGACAGACTATTTTTCCCAGTGGACTGAAGCAGTCGCCTTGCGTAATGTTAAAGAAAAGGACGTGGTCAAGTTCATCCGGCATGCCATAATATACCGTCATGGTATTCCAAAAAAGATCGTCTCTGATAATGGCACCCCTTTTAAAAATAAAGGCGTGGAAAAGTTGTGCCAGAAGTTCGGCATCCAACATTCGTTTTCAACACCTTACTATCCTCCGGCCAATGGATTAGCAGAGGCGTTTAACAAAACGATTGTCAAAATAATAAAGAAAACGGTGACAGGCAATAAACGCGATTGGGATGAAAAGTTACAAGAAGCATTATGGGCCTACAGAACTACTCATCGTACAGCAACAGGGGCGACACCGTATTCATTAATTTATGGTATAGAGGCAGTTATCCCAATTGAAATGCAAGTGGTTTCACTCAGAATAGCAGTACATCAGTATATAACAGATGATGAAAATGCAAAAATAAGGCTGAAAGAATTAGATCTGCTCGATGAGAAACGTCTTGCAGCTCAGCAGCGGTTGCAATCATATCAGGCAAGGATATCGGCTGCCTTTGATAAGCAAGTTAAATATCGCTCTTTCAAAAAAAGGAGATATGGTGTTAATGCTGAAAAGACCTATAGTGGTCACCCGCCGGACAGGGGGCAAGTTCGAGCCCAAATGGGACGGTCCGTATGTGGTAAAAGAAGTATACTCCAATGGGGCATATAGAATCGCAAATCAAGAGGGACAGGGTATCAGTATACCTGTCAACGCCCGCTTCTTCAAAAGATACTACCCCTGAAGATAGACATGCTGATTTTGACTCAGAATATTATCGGTATAATGATTCTGTATCAAAAGGGGGCAAGGATGAATAAGATCATGTCTATATGTCAACAAAAGAAGCTATGAAGAAGAAGTTCACGAGCATGTCAACTATGTTAGCAAGCATTTAGAAAATATATATGATCATCATCATCACCAAATAAGTTTGACAAAGTCAATATCATCTTGAAGATTCTCTTGAAGATATTGACAAGATTGATATATTGCCTTACAAGGCACGGATCTTCTTGAAGATATTATCTCAGTCAGAAGCATCTACTATACTGGCAATGACGATGATCATAATTATTATTGCCTTACAAGGCACGGATCTTCTTAAAGATACTAGCAAAAGCAAGGACATATCAATCTCAGTCAAAGAGACAGTATAGCCAAGCCAAATCCTAAAAGTGCAAAAAAAAAAAAGAAAAGAAGATCACGCTCTCAAAGGATCAAGCTCTAAAAGAGCCAGCCAACTATACGTAAGACCTATGAAGATCGTCATTCGGGCAGCGGCGAGGAGTCAGTGGCCCTAAAAAGCCCGCGAAGACCATCGTGCGCACCCATGTGGGCAGCTGACAAAGTCAAGGATTCAAAGCCTAAAAGGCCATAAATCCGCAAAGACTAGTCACCATAACTCCCATGCCGTCTGTATAGCTTCCGGCAGCGCCACGGGGAATGGATGAAAATGCCCTCCCATGAATGGGCTCGACCTTGCAGACGAAGAAAACAGGGGCTGCAGTGCGAGCTTTAGGCCATGTGTAAGACCCTCCAGATCTAGGGTTTGATTTCAGTAGTAACACGTGAGGAAGGGCTTAAACCTAATCATTGATGGACTGACGACCCTAGATTTGGTGCCCAAAGGTAGCCTTGCGAGCCCTGCGAACTCTAGAGAGTTACCGTGGCCAACCCTGTGCGTAAAACCAACAGTTCACCGCCCGGTAACGTCAATGGGCCCCTCTGATGGACCGTGGCCGTGAGCTCAAGGTAGTGAAAAGTCCAAAAGAACTCTAGAGAGTTACAGCGGCCATCACATAAGACCCATAAGTGCTCCACTACTCAAGAGCTTAAACTGTGTGTGTGCGCGCGCTCCACTATCATGAGCTTAAACTGTGTGTGACTAATTAAATTGAAACTTAGCACCGCCAATTTAATACTCACATAGAGAATCCCGCACTAACAAAGCATAAAAGGCTTGAAAATTATAATTAAGGATATGATGAAAATACTGTATGAAAATAGCATAAATGTCATCAATATGCAATGTGGTAAATGCCATTATAAATATCTCAAAATGCCATCATAAAAGCATATGTTAAGTCAAAATAAAATTACCCGTTCAAAAGCATGTAAACAAAGATTACATTCAAAAGCATGTAAACAAAGATTATATATTAAAAAATCACATGTTTAAAGCTCTTCTGTAACTCCTACTGCCTCTATATATTAGCGCAAATCCTCTTTTAATTGTGCTTGAGCTGCATCATGCTTGGATTTTTCTTCAAGAATAAGTCTCGCTTGATTGGGAACACCGTCTAGCTTGCTCTCCAAAGAAGCGATCATTTTTCTACCTTGGAGTTGTGCAGATTTTTCTATATCAAGGGATTGAATATTCGCCTGCATCCTTTCTTCAACATCATGAATGACTAAATCTTGCTCATGATTCTTCCTCTCCAGTTGAGAGATTTCCTCTTTCAGGGCTGCGATACGATCTTGGGTGGTCGCCCTCTCATCAATATGAATCTTTAATTGATCTTGAAGAATCAGATGTTCTTGCTCAAGTTTGGAGATAGATGAATCAGTCAGAGAGGCTTGTTCTTGAGATGCAGCCAGCTGCTTCCTGTATTCTAAAATCTCAGGAGCAATCGTAGCATTTTCTACCAACGCCAATGAGATTACTGAATCGCGAAATTTAAGGAGCGAATCGCGCAAAGGAGATATGTTAATTCTAGCCATCTTGGCGGAGCTCTCCAAAATTTCCATAGCAACATCCAAGTCCAACCATTGATCAGGGTTTCTGAAGATATGGGCTATCGTCAACAAAGAGTGTTTCACCATAAGCATCTTATGAACAGGGACTTTTGCAAAAGACGATAGTTCAAATGTAGTAGCTACAGAATCGGAACTGGCCGCACCACTGCAAGAAGGAGTTCCTATAGGGAAAGAAGAAAGGCATTCAGATATATTATGAAATATGCGCTTCTAAGTAAAATAACTAGTGCATGTGTATATACCTGTTACTGGAATACGATTAACAGAAGGAGAAGCTCCCTGAGTCGCAGAAGGGCCGAGTCCCACCATATCATCAAAAGATGGTGCTCTAGCTTCCGTACTAGAATCTCTGGTAGCTGGAGTTGGCAAGTCAGTGGTCTCTGTTGGAAATATAATTTCACGAGCTACCACTTTCTGTACCACCAACGGAACTACAGGAGCTCTTGGTGAGATTACTGCAGGAGGATTCACTGAAGAGATTGCGCCTATCTCAGCGACCCGAGCACCTAAAAAAAGGGAGACATAATAATTCTAAATAAATAATTGCTGTTAAATATGTAGATAAATATCTGCACATGAAAGTTAAATCTCCTTTACCTGGTGAATATCCGTATTCACCATAATCTAAATGTTCTTCCTCGTCTTCCTCAGCGGCAGGAGATTTAGCCAGAATATTGATGCCAGGGAGAGCTTTAGAGGTTGCAGGAAGAGATTTCGTTTCAACCCCTTCTGTAATCGCTTCCTCTTCTTCGCCAATATCGACTTCGCCTTCTTCGAAATCGTTATCTTTATCCTCACTGCTTTCACTGTCCTCGTTGTCTTCATACTGCGAAGAGGAAGTAGTCTCTGATGATGAAGCTAAACTCTCATCTCCCAAAATTTCCTCGTCAACTTCCTCAACGACAACTTGCTTTCTTTTACAAGAAGCAGCTCGGCTGCTCTCTGGTGCAGACTCTTTGATTTTAGGGGAGACGGATGCTTGTCTAATCCCCTCTGAGAGAATAGGAGATGATGCCTGTAAGCGCGTCCTTGATCTAGTCATCGGGGAAGATGAGCTAGGACAAAGGGGTTGTGGAGGGGGTAAAGGAGTATCATTAACTGGTCCCTCTTGAGCCGCGGCAGACTTTGCAGGAATTGGGGAAGATGCACCTTCAGCGTCATCTGCAGCCTGATCTGTAAAGTCCCGGCGAGATTGCTCAAATTCTCTCAAAACTCCATGAGCAAACCAGCCATCCAAAGTGTTAATAGGCTTTATCTCACGGATAGGGTCTTCTAACGATATCTTTCTACAAATTTCTCCATGATGAGATGCATGACTCTTTTCTGGGATATAGCCAATTCCACTCTCTAGATTTCTGCCTTTCAGCCTAGGCGGATGGAGAAAAATGGAGGAATCTACCGGCAAGCACTTAGTGACCAAGTATGACTGATGATCCCACCATCGCATCCAGCCATATGATGTACGGACTATGCGATTACAGCCTGGAATTATGAAGGAAGATCCAACGCAACTATTCAGTAGCTGTTTCCATATCATGGCCTAGTTGAGAGGACCTGTTCCATAACAACGCATCTTTCCGAGTAACTAGCCCGCAGTCTTGTGGTACAGTTTGGTCGTAACCAAATTGACGAGCGAAACGACTGGGGTAGTAAGGTTCCCTCCAAAACTCTGTCCCTTCCCGAAGGGGTAAGCTGCAAGAACGAATGGAAAAGAAGAAAGCTCTTTCCGCTGCAGTAAGTGTTTCTTGGTCCACCATGTCTGTATTCGGTATGACGATAAAGGCGGAATTGAAAGAAGTTTATTTGGTCATCATCCCGACTTTTATTGGCAACCCAGTCATACGCTCTCTTGGCCATCACTCTTTGTTGGAAGAACCAGAGCGGAAGATGGGAAGGATGAACATATGCTTGCTCTGGGGCTTCGAAAGTCCAAGGAAAGTAGACCCCTAACCACCCTGTGATATAATGCCAAGGGGTATGTGCAGACGAGGCTCCGAGAATGGGATCCTTCACGTGGATAGCTACCTCTCCAAGGGCTCTATAAATAGAGCATAATACTGGGGGAGCAAGGGAGTACTTGTGGCCTTCTGCCAAAGCACCAGCTACAACAAAGACGGTGGGACGAACAACATCTGCCCATTTAGAGTTGGGCAGTACGACTAAGCTTAGCCAATAGGCCAAGAAAGCTGCAAGTTCTCCGAAAGAGCTATATTCTGGTCTTCCTTTCATCGCGTCTCGGAGCTTTATTAGTTCCTTGGAGTGGCAATCACGAAATCTTCAAAAATATATATAAACATATAAATGTAAGAGAGAGATGCAGAAATCTCTAGATAACAAGAGTATGAGGAAAAAAGTTGATTATCAGACTGATAAATACCTGAGGCCTCTGGAAAAATGTGCCAGCCACTGCAAAGGGGGGATCTTGTGAAAACTGAGAAATTTACTCATTTCCTTGAACAGTTCGATAGTGGTTTCAGAGATCGAAGGTTTGTGATCAGGAGAGGATACAAAGGCCAGTTCCCTATTGGTTGGAATAAATTCATCGTAGAATTTACCTGTTATCGGGAGACCGGCTATGCGGTGAAGATCCCAAAGTGTTATGCTCATTTCACCATAGGGCAAGTGGAAGGAGTTGGTTGTGGGCGACCAGTACTCAAGGAAACCTTTCAGTACAGTAGGTTCCCTACAGAAGTATTTAGAAGTCACTTCTATAGCATCATAAAGGCCAATTTTTGCAAGTGTGTTCGCATGCTTCAATAAAATGGCTTCTGCCCAATCAGAGTAATAGCGTCGAGCAGTTAACAGGCCTCTGATGCGAAATTCTGCTTGTCCCCAGAGTTGTTCTCGATCTCGGAAATGCTGCCGAACTGTCTCATAAAAATGTGAAGGAAAGAGATCGTGAGGGCTATGGAAAGGAGCTAAGAAGATCATGAGATGAATTTCTTCTATCCTTTGTCACGGCTTCTGCGTTTGAATGACTCCTTCAAGGATCCGAGGTTCTCTTGTGGCTCATGATTCAGTATACATCAATCTTTCGCCATGAACGCAATCCTTGGGTTCACAGTCAAGCATGGACTGATGGCGATAAACATTGATGGAAATTATTGTCATGCCTTCTGCATGAGGGTTGTCGAACTTCATGACACCTTCAACAACCCGTACTGAATCCCACGAATTTTGAAGTCTCTTCTTCTTGTGTTCCTTAATCTTCTCGGCAAACTCTTTCGCCTTATTCCGGCGAGTTTTTTTCGAACGAGAGGCAGGAGGAGTGTCTTCACGAAGAGGTTCTCACTATCAGTACAAAGATGAGCCGTAGTCTTTAACCACTCGTCCCAATCGTACTCTCTGCCATGCTTCGGCGGACATTTGATATCTCCTAAAGATATGGATCTATGAATAGGAGATGGAAGAGATTTTATGCGGTCGGAGAAGTCAAAAGTGGGAAGAACAGGCTCTTTGAAATAGGAAGAAGTTCTGGAGGTAGTCTTTATTCGCTTGGCAGGTGGTTGATCAGAAGAAGGTTGATCAGAAGGAGGAGTCACAAGACGGGTTGTTTGCTTTATACGGACCATTAAAGAAGATGAATATCGGAATGAGAATAAAAGAAAGATGAAAATGGCTAAGTGCTGGAAAAGGTCAAAAGGAGAAAATCGGCTAAGTGTGGAACACTTTGCACGGGTCCGCGCAAAGTATTTGGATTACACGGAACGGTTTGGACTTTGAAGGAACTCGCGCAAACTGCAAGGGTTTGTGCGGGTTCGTGCAAAGTATATAGTTTGAGCGGAGGAAAATCACAGAAGCAAAATTTCGCCAGAGCAGAAAAGAGTCGTGCAAATGACCAAGTTGTTAGGCTATTTATAGGGTTCGTGGTCGAGTACGGTACTCGACCTAGCTTTGCACGGGATCGCGCAAACCCTGCAGAAAGGCATGATTTGATCCTTTTCTTTGATTTTCTGAAACAAACAAAGAACGGATCAAGGGGGCATCTGTTGAGGCATAAAATAAGAGGAGAATTTAAGCAAGGAAAGATCAAGGAAAAGGTTGAAGGAAAGGAACAAAGAATCAGTTCTGAGAATACTTTGCGCTAGATCGCGCAAAGTAAACGGATTGCGCGGGATCGCGCAAAGTAAAACAAATTGCGCGGGATCGCTCAAAGAAGACAGATTGCGCGGGATCGCTCAAAAGAAGACAGATTGCGCGAGATCGCGCAAAGCATGTCGTTTGCGCGTATCCGCTCAAAGCGTATGACGGTGATATAAAAATGATTGGGTGTTATTTTGTCCCACATCGCCCAAGTCGGAGTTCTACACCTGTGAAAATGTCTATAAATACCCCGTTCTTTCTCTAAAACGGGGTTCGAAGATTTCAGAGTGAAAGAAGAGTAAAGGAGAAGATCGAAGGTGCGAAGTATTGGGCTCCAGCAGATTGCGCGGATCCGCGCAAACGAGCATTGGGCTCATACAGTTTGCGCGGACCCGCGCAAACTATATGGTTTGCGCGGTCCCGCGCAAACCGACTGCCCTGCAGTCTATAACAGCAATGGGCTGTCATGTTGCCAAAACGGCCGAAGTCTTCAAATCTTCAAGGTCTTCTTATTCAGGAGAGAATGAAGAATCACCGACATAAAAGCGTATTTCTCCTAAGTCTCAGGAGATGACCGAAATGGCACCGGAATGCTGCCGGAATCTCTATTTTTCTTGAAGACTATTGGTCGATTCATCAATTCCTTCTAAGTCTTAGGGGATGACTGGGATCATTGCCGTTATGCTGCCGAAATCTACATTTAACTATGATAGCTGAATTCATAGTGAATTCTTTGTAATCTATCTTAGAATCAAGGGATATTTGAGGATGTAAATGAATTCAGAATCAATAAAGTGTGATGATTGTCTTTATACTTTTCCATTGTTATGATTGAATAAGATATTTTCCCCAAACTAAATACTCTGTTTCCTTGTCGAAACAGTGACCAAGTTACGGTGGGCCAAGGAAGCTTGAAATCAACCTAAACTTTGTATTTTCCTTCATCCAAATCAACTGGCATTATTAATAAGCTGAATAGAAAATAAACATCACGATGGGCCACCATAGTGTAGGACGCCTTGGGTAGGCCCTGCTGGATTCAATGAAAGAGAAAGAAAAATGGAAGGCACGCTCAAAGGTGGGTCCCTCGTCACGAGGGGCTTACACCCATGATAAAACACATACATCAAGGTGGACCACACGATGTCCATATTGGACAGCGAGGACAGGTGGGTCCTACCCTCGTCAAAAGGGGACGGTAAGGATATACAATATATACATCAAGATGACCCCCATATGGTTGGCCCAATATTAAGTATGAAAATGAAAATAGATAGGTGGATCAACCCTGCACTCACATGACAGATGGATCAGATTATTTAGATTGCCTCCAAGTAAGCTTTTGAAATTACATGGATTGTCTACCATGGCATGTTTAGAAGCTTGGCAGCGCTTAGAATTATGGCTAAGACCTATAAGGGGATGAATAGGATCATTTTAAAAAATTTTCCTAATTAAAATCATTTACCAATTTAAACTCCTGAGGCAACTAAAACTTAGAGCTTCAAGCCAAGTGAATCAAATCACATAGACTACAAACGATGCAACAATAAGCAACTAGTCTATAGATATAGTGAGCTCTTGTGTGCTTACAAGTTAAGTGCCTAGCATACAATCCAATTCAAGAATTCATATAATTTAATAAATCAAACACATAAGCATGAATAGAATTGTGCTTAAATGACAATCACAAACACAAGCATACATATTGGTAAAGACATGACCCATACCACATGTGAACTTGTGTGACAGAAGACGTTGATGTGTCAATTAGGTTTTGTGGTTGATACTCCCATGAATCTATATTGTGAAAATAAAGGTACATCACATATCGCTAATAATTCTAGTTTATCATGAGAGGACCAACATATTGAAGTGGATTTCCACTTCATCCGAGAGAATGTCGTAAACAAGGAAATATCCACACCATTCATCAAGTCTGAAGATCAAGTTACTAACATGTTTACAAAAAGGTTTAAGTCAAGTTCATCTAGACAAATTTTTTTTTTTTATATGATGGGCATTTATGATATATACACTCCAAATTGAGGGGGAGTGTTAGAATGGTCACACATGTGGACACATGTGATGCATCCACATGTGTGACATGGTCATCCCGTTGGGGTTTAGTATTTATATATTTGGGTTGAGTGTACATGAGTCTTTGAGTCTTTAGTAGTGAGTTTCTTTTATTTTCTTTCTATAAGGGTATTCTTGTAATTTTAACTCTTAAGTGAAAGCCCTAGTAATAAACACAGGGAGGGGGGGAGCTTTTAAGGCTCTCTACTATTGTTGATGTCTCAAATATTTTAGCAATAGGGTCTGTCAATGCCAATGAGAGACGTTGCTCGATGCCATCGAGAAAATCCAAAATCCCATGTTGGTTGTTGGACACATTGAGATGTCCTGCTCAATGCCATCTAAGGGGTTAGATGCCATTGACAGGTTATCGATGCCATCAAAGATGCCATTGGAAAAAATCTTAGTCCCTAGAACGTTTTGGTGTTCCACTCGATGACGTCGAGGGTGTTCGATATCATTGATAGTTTGTCGATGCCATCGAAGGTGTCATCAACTACACACGCAGAATTGCATAAGTAGAGGATTTATTTACGATTTTGATTATGATTCTCATATATACTATATACATGGGTGTAATCAGGATTTGGGGATAGAGAGAGGTGTTATAGGTTTTCTAAATTCATTCCTAAGGGTTTTAAGGGCATAACTTGGGGAGATTCGCTGCTCGGTCGGATCGAGTAATCTTCATCTCTTATAATTTTCTTCTTTAATAGTGCATTATTATTGCTTTGTGTCGTGGTTTTTTCCCACAAGGGTTTTTCCATGTTAAATTCAGAGTGTTTTTTATTGGACTTGATTTTGCTATTAGAATACTTTTCTTAAGTCATCTCTATGTGCTTTCACAGTTCCCCAACAAGTGGTATCAGAGCTTAACATTGGAAAGCAGATTGAATCTAAAAGTATAGTATCAATTGTAACACCCCAAAATTCTTCCCAATTAACACTCAAACACCCTCACAAAAATCTGACAAAGCACAGATATGCATCAAACTAGAAATACACTAAAACAAACTACAAACTATTATTAAAACCACCAAACCGTAACCACTTGAAACTTGAGTCTAACCCCGCCTCTAAAAGGACCCTACACTCCGAATGGAGTGAGTGGATCCTCCGAGATCATAATCAAATAAACCACAAAACTGTAACATCTCGAAAAAATCCGTACAAAGACCCGAGTATCACCTCAGGCAGAAAACCAAAATTAATTAAGTACTAAACTGTATAATCAGTGGAATTAGCTTGAACCACTTTCTGTATGAACTGCAAGACCCAAAACCATTAGCATCGCTAACCCAACATTACCTAGAAACCTAGGATCAGTCTCAAAACTCAGTTGCTCTCGGGAGCACATTGAAACTCCTTATCAGACCTGGACCGCGCGTCGAAAGTCCGATGAAGGTGAAACTATAAGGTTATGACTACCTTACTGGGCTTGACAACCATTGTGAGAATCGAGTCTAAATAGTATCCAGAAAGGCATAACTTGAACCTGGAGCAAAGTGTGTGAGAAACACGAATATCTTTAGAAAATGAACTCAAACTTCAGTGAATTGGGTCATTCGCTTGCAAGCCAAATTTAAGGTTTCAGACCGTCAGATTCTAACCCAACTACACCCTTGATCAGGGAAATTTCCCTGCACATGTAAGTGTACTTGTGGCCCTGATTGAATGACGATAGCCGTTGAACTGAAACGGGTCCTCCACGATCGACCCACTAATCCAATCGGACCAAAATCTTAACTTGGCATATATCCATTATCAGGGAACTTTCCCCATACCGTATGCAGGTAATGAACCTTCAAATGAGCTCTGTTAGCCCGAAACAGCCACCTTTTGGCTATATCCTAAGTATACCATGGCCCTGGGGCCATTGACATCACTTCTGGGACTATATAATGCCCTAAACCCACCCCTCTCTCATACCATACGAATTTCCTAAAACCCTAGGAGAGAGAAGAGAGAAAAGAGGAGGAAAGAGTGAGGAGAAGTGTGAGAGATCTGTGGTTTGTTGCTGGGATTCACTCCACGCCCCAAATCATCTCTCCCATGTCGCTACACCGTCGAATCCAAATCCATTTTTGGGTAAGAAATCCTAACCCTAATCTGTTTTAGGAATCTAAATAGAGAAGTTAGTGGAATAGCTAACCTATTTCATGATTTAGGTAGTCGTTATGCCGTAGACGGAGACGTAGTGTACGAACCGAGTTCGTAATGAGTAAACCGACAAAAGGTGCAGATTATATACGTTTAGGTTATGGTTTTCAAGGTTTTCAATGTCAGCTAATGATTTATGTCTGACTTGTTTGCCACCCTATGATCTTAGTTACGATGTATTTGATAAATAATACATGTGCGTGAACTATGTGAATATATAATGTATTCCATGTGTTTGTTGAAATATTTGAATGAAATTACTATCATGATTTGTACTTGCCATGACTATTAATCTTGAATACATGTTTGTTATATGTATAACAACTCCTTTGCGAAAGGATTTGCTATAATATATGCTATAACTAAGTTAGGGCATGTATGTAGTAATGTGTAGGCTAAGTGTTTGATAAAATGTCTGAATGAGTAATTGTTTATTGAATTGTAATTATTAAGGGTGTTGAGATAAGATTCTCAACTACCTTATCTATGTGTATAAATTCTTTCATGTAACCTTAATTTCACATACGTGATTTATGTATAAAAATGTCTGTGTATAGTAGCATGCTTTATGTGTTTGATAAAATGCTCAAATGATTATTATATTTGGATTGTTTGCTAAATGTTGTTATGACTATCACATGTGATTAACTATTGCAGCTAAGTGTGATTGGGACTGCTACGTAGTCCAGGCAATCGGTAATGGATTCCGGTTGAGTGGTCGAACTAGATTCGCCACATTGGATACGTTTGATGAATCTGAGTCGTACGAAGATTGTCGACAGTGATTAGTGTCATGCCCCAAACTCAGAAACCGGGCTCACAAAATTCCTAATAGCCGAATCTGGCGCCGACAGCCTCCGTAGTACCCCATTCTCGGCTCTCAAAGCCCATTCGCCAGGTTCCGATCCTGGGATGCTATGAGGAAGATTTTCAACGTCAGTTTGATTCATAATAAGCATAACCCACAAACAACAACAAAAAACTCCATCACATTTCCACTATGATTAAAAACTTTATTAGTTCAATGAGCATAAAGGGAAAAACAATGATAATGGACAAAAAGCTCCAAGACGATCTGCCACGCGCTCTAGCCTCAACGCTGCTGTAGTCCAACGTCACCTGCACGCAACGGTCATGCATAAACTTATGAAAGCTTAGAGGGTGGTGAAATTGTGTGCACAAGGTAGTAATACAGTTATGCAGTATCAAAGTAATGTGGAACATGCTGGTGAATCCATGAATACTGTTAACCATACCAAGGCTATGCGATGCAAGGCATGAATGATGTCAGCCGTACTAAAGCCATGTGATGCAAGGTGCAACTCAAGCAAACAAATCTTCATCTAAGTCCACATATCAATACAGCTCAACTCTGGAATATCAGCAGGGTCTAGTACACTCTAAACAGATTGCCGCTCCATCGCGCGCAATAAGGTAAGTGGAAGAGACCTCACTATCCGCCTGCCAATATCGGGCTCGGATCGTCGATAGCGGAACTATTCCTCGAGTTGGTCAAACTCAGCCTAGCTTTGCCCCCTCCACTCGGGCGGGTAAGGCCTCACTCCCTTCCAACTGACTATGACATAGTGAAAAGCGCGACCTTCTGGTAATCGGCACTAGGCGCTCGTACACCCACTCGGTCTAGACGTTGGAGCAACCTCCTGGTACCATGACTTTCACCCAGGGATATCTATAACACCCCATGTAGAACAAGATTTTTGGTATCCAATCCTGCCTACCACAATACCCTGTGGAGGCTACAACCCTGATGTCGCTAGGGCGTACAGCAACCATATCATATAATGCGAATGCATGAATCACACTATCCAGTCATGCAGCAATCCTGCGCGTATCGTGCGCTTATGTAGGGCAACACCGCCTATCCAGGAGCCCCTAAACAATCTGCCCGAAGGCATATGCTATGATCAGTCACTTCTCATATCAAGCATACATATGATGCATATGATCATGAATCATGGAACTATACTAAACATGTTATATTGTGATGGATGTTGTTCATAACAAAGATGGGCCTAGACGGGCTACAAGTATGGGCCTAACAATGGGCCCTAGGGAGAATCATAATGCGGACATTTAACCAACATTATTCTTACAATGTGGACATCAAACCAACATTGCTCCCAAGGCACGGCTGTCATAAACATTGTTACACAAACCATGGTAGAGTCGTACATTGTAATGGGCTTGTGTGCATCCAATTGGGCCTCGACCCATGGGCCTTAGATATAACAAATGGGCCGCATAACATGAGTCTTATGTATATCAGGTGGGCCTCAATGGATGGGCCATAACTACATCAAGATGGGCCTAATTATATGGGCCTCGTGTACATCACATCGGGCCTAACCAACTGGGCCGAAGCAATGGGCCGATTTAAATGGGCCGAGTCAAATGGGCCAAATGTATATCAAATCAGGCCCACCCTTATGTGTTTGAGATCCGACATATTCATAATTAACATAGAGATAGATGAAGTGAAAACCAATTATCCGCTTGGGTGGGAACCACTATGGCTCCTAAAAAGTTTTAAATGGTGGATGTCACTATACCCCATTATTATTGCAAATGGTGGGGTCCACTTGAACTTTGGATCTCACTCATTTATCCCATGCCATGAAATGATTTCTCAAATGGTTAGACGGTTTGGATACAACACATGCATCATGGTGGGTCCCACCACCCAAACAGCAGACTGTGAAGATAAAGCACATACATTCCTGTGGGGGCCTGCCGAGCTCACTGACGTGCAGCCCATTTGTGGACGGCCCACCTATTTTGGATGGGTCCACGTAGGCAGAGGTGGGTGTACACGTGCAGCCCTACTGTATCAAAAGGCAGAGGTGGGTGTACACGTAGGGCCCACCCTCACATATCATACATATACCATATAATATATAATATAAAGTATACGTATATGTAATATGCTGCTGCACAGCAGCTTTATGCATTTAAAGAGACTACAGGGGTGGGTCCCATGTAGGGCCCACCACAACAGGTGTATACTAGATATAATATATATTATATAAGATAATATTTAAAATATATAATATATAATATAATGTATATATAATATATACAATATATCAGACGTCCAGGCCGTCTAGGGCCTGGACGGTCACATACTGTAGGGAGGGCCCCACACATGGGGGTGGGTCCCACCGTCCAAGGAAGGTGAACACCACATGCATATGTGATGGCGTGGCCCACCCCAATGGATGGACGGCGCAGGTGGGTCCCATGGACCCCACCGCACTAGGGAATCTTGCCAAGACCTCAGCATTGCAACGAGGCATCTTTCACTCAGCCTACCACTGAAGCCATGGATCTGGGCCCCGGCGCTGAAACGAGGTGTCTCATCTCAGTCTACTAATTGAGCTATGGATTTGGGTGCGGACAGACACATCAAGGAGGGCCCCACACGGACGTGGGTCCCACCGTCCAGGGGTGGTGGACGGTCCGGATAAAGCACATGCACCATGGTGTGGCCCCACATGTGGGGTGGAGGGCGTGGATGGGTCCCATAGACCCCACCGCCCGTACACACTCCACCGTTAGCTACTCCCACTGTCAGCACACTTCATTGTTAGCTACTCCCACTGTCAGCCACACTTCACTACAGTGCACCCCACGCCAGTGTACCCTTCACTGTCAGCACACATCCAGCGTCAGTGCACCCTCCACTAGTGACGGACGGTGTGGGTATGCACCCCATCAAGGTGGCTCCCACATGGACCACCTATTTTGGATCAGGCTAATATTTGTGTTTCCCTTTCATCCGGGACTGTGTGACCGCCCGGTCATGTAGGCCCTAAAAAGGGATCAAGGTGGCCCACTTATTTAGATGTCATGGGTAAAATACACATATCATATGTGAGCCATGATCATAGAAAAAGAGAGAGAGAGAGAGAGAGAGAGAGAGAGAGAGATCAGCGAAGATGGAGGGGCCCCGCCACTATGGGGCCCTCTTTGATACAAAGCCTACATCTGTTAGGCTTGTAAGAAACTTTTGAATGAAAGACAATTAAAATCAAACAAATGAATGAAAGACAAAAATCCAAAATCACCCACCGCCTTCTTCTTGCTCTCTTAGCTTCCTTTACTCCTTAGCTTCAATCCTAACGGAGGAGATAGAGTTTGGATGGTTGAGATGGGAGATGAGAGGGTAGGAAGTGGGCCACACTAGAGTTTCTCCATGAGAGCTTGGGAAGCTCATACGTGGGATATTTTTTTATTGCTTGGAAAAGTGATTTGAGGAATGAGAGAGAGGGTTGTAAAGAGAGAGGGAGAGAGATGGGTGATGGAGTGATGGATGTGGTGAGTGATGGGTGTAAGAGCCTTTTTTACTTTAGGATAGATTGTGTAAGAAGGGGTATGGACTTGTAAGAAACTTTTGACTTTAGGGGTTGCTTAGGGAAGGGTGAGAGGTGATGTGTACTTGACATGTACTTGACATGATGGGATTGATTGATTGATGGATTGATTTGATAAGTCGTAGAGATTCTCTAGGAATTCGTACGAGCGGCGTTTTCCTTGCACTGAACGTTGGCCCACATCTCCTGGCCAGAGTATCGGATCGGTGCACGAGACGCGGCATCGGAACCGCGGCAACGGCGCGGTCATAAGGGTACAAGTCTCGGTTTTAGTCGATTCAGGTTGATGGTGTGTGACACAGGGTTGCGCGCAAATGTCGGTTAAGGGTCGAAGGTTGCCGGAATTCAACTGGGAAGACCGCGGAAGCCTACGGAATGGTATGGTCTAGGATACGGGTCTTACAGTTAGGCCACATGGAGTGCTTATGCATTCCATGTCGATTAATCTAGCGTACGCTCGTACCAATCAAACTTGTCA
Source organism: Magnolia officinalis (assembly GCA_021015155.1). Taxonomy (NCBI): domain Eukaryota; kingdom Viridiplantae; phylum Streptophyta; class Magnoliopsida; order Magnoliales; family Magnoliaceae; genus Magnolia; species Magnolia officinalis. The sequence continues at coordinate 36,371,740 of JAJHSJ010000008.1, forward strand.
AATAACTCGATTGGCTTATTATGTGTTTACCATATATGAACGTTAATGCTTGAATCTAAGGTATCACTTACCAATGTAAAGCCCATTTCAACTTTGGTACCACCATCCGCTAAGACTCATAAGCTGGGCATGGTGGTATGGGACACCGTGGTCGAGCTGTCGGCCTACGCTGGGGTGACGAGCCTCCCCGTAGTGTCCAGTGAGCAACCTAAACTCGTGAGCTGAATACGGTGGTATGGGACACTGTATTCGAGCTGTCAGCCTACGCTAAGGTGACGAGTCTTTCCGTAGTGACATCGAGTATAAACTAGGCCTACGCTGAGGCGACTAGCCTCTCCGTAGTAACCTAAACTTGTCTATCCACTGCTTTCCAATCAGGGGTGATGTTTCCCTATAACTTTCCTATTGTATGTGATTAACTAGGAATGACGACCCTAGATGGATCATCGTTTGGGTAAATGATATAAAGGGAGGTACCTTAGCTTTCCGAATCTACTGTATGAATATGCCTAATAAATTACTTGGCTAACACGATCATGCACCGCATTGCATGTGCTTTGGCCGGGAAGTGCACATTTAGGGAGTTTGCCATGCGCGATCGTGAGATGATGTCACTAAGGGAGTGTAGGTGAGGGCATGCATCATTATGGCATATCATTCCTGCATTAACAAGAGTACTTAGGACATGATTGTTGTACTGCTTTATCATTACTGCTTGACTGAATTAATAACATGTTAACCTTTTCCTTATAACTCCACTGAGTTGATCACTCACTCCCACTCTAGGATGGTGTTCTAAAACACCAACCAGACTCTGTTTTAGCTGCAGATGATGGCGAGGCTTACGAAGCGGAGTGTGACTTTTACGACTATGAGGAAGAGTTCTCCTATATACAGCTATCAGGCGGGCCTATGTAGACCATGCACTGATCGACGGGATTACAGGAATACAAATTAGTTGGACATTAAACTTTGTCATTTTGTATATTTTGAAACAAACATGTATATATTCAGCCTGGTGACATGATCATACTATGGGGGTTTATAACCACTTATATACCTTATATACCTATCACAGTCTTCCGCTTGCTTAATTTAATCATCTTTGGAGTATGATATGTTGATTTAGTGTAATCCCATTCATGTTTAATGCACTAATACAGACAACATTGAATCATCATTATTTATATTGCATAAGTGATGCAATGGATCTTGGGATTTGAGCTTTGCTCGACCCTCAATTTTCAGGGCGTTACAAAAACAGTGCATGTGCACCTGTTAGATTAGTAGTCACAGACCACCAAGATGAATCTGGTCAAACCATGTTTTGACCGGACTAACCACGACGTCACCCTCTTCCTTCTTTCCCGCGTTCAAAATTTTTGAATCCGACTGCAAAAAGAACTCGCAGTGGGACTAACCATCATGAAATGATGATCGAATCCAGATCGTACATCATCACCCTTCACCATTTACTGTCCACCATCCCTGTCCACGGTGGGGTGATCGCACTGCATAAGGAGGATCGCGGCCGCAACAGATTCCGACACCACGTGAATCACATAGACGTTCCAGCGAGGTGTGTAAAACCTCCCTCCTCATACCACAACTCCCGTTGGAACATCTCGAATTTTCGCGGCCAAAGTTTATACTCGTGCCCGAGAAAACCGGGTGTTAATAATGTATAAATTAGATGCTTTAAAAATCATACTTTTTTTTTAGATCACATCCAGATACATTTATGAAGGTAACATTCATGAGAACAAAATCGACTGTATCAATTATTTCACCAGAGTAAAAGAATTTAGTAAATAATTAAACGCCCTCTCAATGGGAGCTTATTACATTTGTCAAGTTCACAACGAAAGTGTAAAAGTAATTCATAAAACTATCTTCTTATTCTTTTTGTATGATCTTCCATTGGGAGATAGGCCTTTAGGTTTTAATCTGTACGTCACTTGCATCATCTATACGATTGGAGATGGTAATGCCCTACTAGTGATGGTCATCCTTTAAGATTATCAATAATTCAAGAGATTCATAAAAAGTAATGTAAGGGTTCTAATACATCCCATACTCCACAACTATGAGAGATATCAAAATGTGTAAGCAACCTACATGAGAAGCATGCCTAGTAAAGTATATGCGGATCATCACACTTAGCGATCACACAATGTGAAAAAATTATTTAGAATTATCCGACTCACCCCGCATTCATTTTACGGAGATTCGCCGGCGTGCCCCACGTTTAACAAGGTTTTATACGGTTATCCCAAGACGAACACAACACATGACTAGATGAATTACGTGACACGATTTGTTCATGGAGTGACTATTTGCGACATCTAATCCCAAAAGTGATGTAACACACATTGCGAATTACTTACATCGATTTGTGCACCACTACCCATGAAACATGGAATTACGTGTCGCCTCACATGCCGCTATCGAAAATGCATTACATTCACGATATTTATTTGATCGTTAGAAGTGGAATACCCAACATAGTACTTACACCAAATAGGGAAATTAATTGAATCATGAGAGTTTTGGAATCCAAGACACATGCCCAAGCCATAAAGGTAGGTAACACAAGGCCAACATATAAAGGAGATGAGTAGCAATGGCTAACTCAACAAAGAAGAGAGTGGTAATGGCCAACTCAATAATAATGAGAGTAGCAATGGTTGAAAAGGGCGAGCTCTCAGTCCTAGAGGGGGGGTGAATAGGACTATAACAAATAAAAAATAAAAGCAGAATATAGTGTAGATAGTTAAAACAAATAACAACATCAATTGCAATAGTATTGAGAGGTTTATACAAACGTTGTTCAAAGGACAACCTTACACCAAAAACCAAAGTTTATGGTAGGACAACCTGATTTCTTGAACTTGGTAAGGATCAAAAACTCAAACTAATATAAGAAGCAACTGAAAAAAAATCTAGCTATTACAACATTCACCACAAGTACATGAAATAAATACAAGCATTCACCACATAAAAAACACATACATCATCATCATCCACCAAACTCCAAGAATTATAGTGGTTCGGTATGTACACCAACTGTTCTAAAACAGTCACACCTAGTCCACTCCCAATAATCACAACCCATGTGATATTGGCTTTCACTATAAAAGAAAGTTTTCTAAGGTTCACCTTAAAACCTTTACAATTGCATTTTCAATGGGCTACCACAATTAAAAACCCCACGTTGAGATTTTTTGGCTATCTCAGTCAAAACCACAATAGAGATTTTCTGGCAATCTCACAAACCAAAAGTTGTAAATTAAAATACTTATCTGAAAATTCTTCTTCGATGTTACCCAGTAGAACCGCTTCTTTGAAGATGAAGATGTCCAATGTTTAATCACACATATAGAAGGGTTCTAGGTCTAAATGAATTTTAAATTAATCCAACCTTGGGCTACTTTGATTCAGTTTCTTAGATCTCAAAAAGGATAGATTAGAATTCCCTTTTATCAAATCAGATTGAAGTAGCAAGAGATCAAGAAATTAGAAATCAAAAAGCTATAAAAAGAATCTTAAATTACCGAACAATAGCTTGACAATCACGGGGACTTATCTCTCAGAATGGTGGCTTGAATTGGCTTGGAATGAATGAAAAAACTAAGAAAAGTCCTCTATTTATAGGATGAAAAACGGTTCCCTCGACTAGTTTAAGGTCAACCTCGACTGGTCCTAGGAGCAACCAAATTTCAAAAATTTTGGCGCGATCGGATAAAACTGACCCTCGACTGGTCGAGTAGGGCTCAAAATGGTTGCTGGAGTTCGAGTCGAGCCATGTTCAACTGGTCGAGCCAGTCTTCACGACCGGTTGAGCAGGGTGCTCGACTGATCGAGGACCTACCAGAAATATCCGAAATTTTGAATTTAAACCTCAACTAGTCGAGAAAAACCCTGGACTGGTTGAGCCAGAGCCTGGACTAGTCGAACATTGACTAGGACTAATCGAAGCAAAGCATATAATAAGCACAATGACCCATATTAAATGTGCAATATGCATGACCTAAACCTATGGTCTTTCTAGGGTCATTTATACCTGAAATGTTGAACGTTGAACTTGTAACTTTGGTAGAATCCGGTAGATCTTCTTCTTAAAGTACTTGAAGCATGAACTTGTATACTTGAAAGTTGATCTTTTTCTTGACTATGAAGTGTACTTGAACTTGATCTTGCATTTGAAGTAGCACTTGAACTTGGTCTAGAACTTGAACATGTACCTGAACTTGGTCTTGAACTTAAAGTCGATGTAGCACTTGAAGTTGATGTTGGACATGAAGTTGATGTAGATAGAATAGTCTTCATGGCTTATAACACTTCTTCGTATGAAGGTGAACTTTCCATCACTTGAAGGTCACTAGAAGGTGAACTTTCTGTTGGTGCACAAAAAATGTGCAAAGTATGCATCATCTGTTGATTTGAAGAGATGAAAAAGATATCAAAGACAAGGAGGAAAGAATTGGGGCAAAGAAATATTAAGACGATTGAGGGAAAAAAGTTGGAAGAAAGGGATAAAGAAATAGTTCGAAGAACACTTTGTGTGGGTCCGCACAAAGCATATCGTTTGCGCGGGTCTGCACAAAGCAGAACACTTTGTGCGGGTTCGCACAAAGCAGAACACTTTGTGCGGGTTCACACAAAGCATATCGTTTGTGCGGGTTCGCACAAAGCAGAACACTTTGTGCGGGTTCGCACAAAGCATATCGTTTGAGCTGGTTCGCACAAAGCAGAACACTTTGTGCGGGTTCGCACAAAGCATATCGTTTGTGCGGGTTCGCACAAAGCAGAACACTTTGTGCGGGTTCGCACAAAGCATATCGTTTGCGTGGGTTCGCACAAAGCAGACAGCAACTGCACAGAAAGGATTGCGAGTTATTTTGTCCCACATCGCCAAGATTAGAGTTCTACACATGCGAAATGCCTATAAATACCCTGTTCTCTCTCTCATAAAGGGGGATGAAAGATTTTCAAGAGAAAGCGGAGCAAAAAGAAAGATCGAAGGTGAGAGCGACAGCCAGAGGGGTTTGTGCGGGTCCGCACAAAGCATATCGTTTGTGCAGGTCCGTGCAAACCAATATCGTTTGTGCGGGTCCGTGCAAACCAATATCGTTTGTGCGGGTCCGCGCAAACCAATATCGTTTGTGCGGGTCCGCGCAAACGATATCCTTTGCGCGGGTCCGCTCAAACCAGACTGCTCTGTAGTCTGTGAAGAAAAAGGGCCGTTATGCTGCTGAAATGGTTGAAGCCTTTAAGTTCCTCTGCTCAAGTGTAAAGGAGATAATCAGCGGAAGTGCATATTCCTCCCAAGTCATGGGAGATGATCGAAATCACTACCGTTATGCTGCCGAAATTTCTATCTCCTTGAAGATTGGTTGATCGATTCAGCAATTCTTCCTAAGTTCTAGGAGATGACCAAAGTTGCTGCCGTTATGCTACCGAATTTGCCAATTAACTGGAATCTTCGAACATTATTAATTTGTACATGTTTGAACGATCTATCTTAGAATCAAGGGATCTTTGAGGATGTAAATGAATTCAGAATCAATAAATTGTGATGATTGTTTCTGTAACTATTTCATTGTTATGTTTGAATAAGATAATCCCCAAATCAAATACTTTTGTTTTCTTGATGAAACAAAATGGCGACTCTGCTGGGGAAATTATCTTATTTAGTATTAACATTGGAAAGTTGTAAGACTTTTATCACTTTTGGCATCTCTTAGACGCCAAAATGGCGACTCTCAATGGAACATCCTCCCCTTCATCTCTAAGATAGTTTACCTAATCCTTCACATACTGACTTCACTCGTGTTTCATCATCGAAGGTACCCGAATTCAACCACATAATACAACTGATGATTAATTTTGCGAAAAAAGTGAACTTCCGCTTCACCTCTATTGGGTTCGTAGTAAAATATGCATCGAGCCAAGCCTCAGAGCTCATGGATCCACGTCCCGCAAGCGAAAGTAAAATGACTCAAGTAACAGCTGGAGTCGTATCCGTTTCACCTCAACCGCTGGAAGGAGATAAAGGCTGGACTGCCGTAATGTCTCGTAAAACAAGAGCACAGAATGCAAGAAGCTCTAGAGTACAGTCGCCTTCGCCAAAATTCAGAAGGCCGATAATGCGTAATGCAGTGAAGAAGAATTCTGAAATCGCTCCTCCTACGACACATCTTGAGCGTGTAGTTCCTCAGTTAACGCCGCGCAACTTCCCTGCTATGTTCACCCCAAAGGCCAGATGGGCGAGAGAACAGAAAACTCAAGAAGATGAGGAAGAATGGGAGATAGTAACATCCAAAAGTCGGAAAGTTCAATTGGTTGCCGCGAAAAGCATCATCTCGCCAAGTACCGGGTCGATTATGCGAAAGGTCGTGAGACATAGTCCTGCTTCGGTCACACAATCATCTCATTCGAGAAAAACTGAAAGACCTATAACTCCAGAAGGCCTTCCGATGCCGTTAGCTATGACCATAAAGAAGTCCTCCACAGAATCATGGCGAGTCCAGGAAAATAAAGGAAAAGCGACCGTAACCAGCAAATGGTCACTCAAGCAAACCCATGCATTGAGAATGCCACGATTTGAGTCAGCTAGTTCTTCGAAGCGACAATACACTGATTTCAAATCAAATAATAGTTCATTTTCTTCAACAACGTCGGTAGCACGACGCTCGTTTCCTACTAAAATATCAAGACGATCGAAGTATAATGAAACAGAAAGCTCGTTGACAGATATTAATCAACTTGATCAGTTTCCACTAAATGAGCATGTGGCTGAAAAAGTTCCTAATATTCCGACAATGGCTGCCGTGAACAACGTTGAACCACAAGTAAAAAGGCCACAACCGCAAGCGGTCAGATTTCAAGAGTCAATGCCTAATGTTACTCAGAATATCACACAAGAAGAAATCCGGCAGATGGTTATCGAATCTATTCACCTAGAGAATGAGCGAAGTCAGAATAAGAAATTTCAATATCAGAATAAAAAATGGCGTTATCAGACACCATATCTTCGCGAAATAGAAGAAATGCCATTTCCTGCTGACTTCAAATACCCAGACTTTCAAAAATTCAACGGGAACGGATCCCCAGAAGAACATATGATGCATTTCATAGCAAAGATGGAAAATTTCTCTAGAATTCCTCAATATTGTCTGCGACTATTCGGATCTTCTCTGACAGGAAAAGCTTTCAGATGGTATTCAGGTTTAATCCCAGGATCTATTCATACCTGGGAACAGATGCAGGATGCTTTTATGACAAACTTTTTCCCTTCAGACAGAGAAATTAGTTTGACCGAATTGGCTTCTATTCGCCAAGAAGAAAGCGAATCAGTCGAAGAATTCATCAGTCGATGGAAGAATTTGGCAGCATCATGCCAACATCCGTTACAGGAATCAGAACAAGTAGAACTATGTCTAGAAGGCATGAGACCAGAATTGGCATGCCACCTGATTAGTAAAGATTGGAGAAGCTTCCGTAATTTGGCTACGAAGGCTTATGCTCTTGAAAAGATGATGGGAGGAATGTCAACTTTTCAGTCAAAATCAGCCCGCATCATTCGGAAGGAAGAAACTAAAGAAGATTATCAGAATGTTGAAAGATATAATGATGAAGAAGATAGAAATGATCGTGCGGTTATAATGACATATAAAAGGTCCAGACAAAATAAAGACCATATGAAATATGCATTCTCAAGAAAAGATATACTTCCTATGCTGAATCAATTGTTGGCTATGAAGAGTATTGAATTACCTCGGCTAAGACACCGCGAAGAAATCAAAAATACAGGAGGAATGGATTATTGCCATTATCATCGTTAATTTGGGCATCATACGGAAAATTGTAATCCCCTTAGGAAAAAGCTACAAAAGATGATCGATAAGGGAGAAATTGTGATGAAAGAGCATAACAGAAAGAAAAAACTAAGAAAAGAGAGAAGACAGGAACTCGATAAAGAAAATTCTGGGGGCATCTGCGTTAAAAGACGATAACATGCTCCGTATGGTGAACCGCCAATAATTGACAAGATCGAGATATGAAAGCCTAAAATACTCAAATGAAAAGAAGTAAGTGAAGCAAAAGATATAAAGCTTCGATGTAAAGTGCATTCGTTGCAAATGCGTCAGTTCAAGAGATGACCGCTATTTTGATTTCAAAATATATTAGTATGATAACTCCAAAATCAAAGGGGGCAAGATAAGCAAAGCCTCATAGTGACAAAATCTCAAAATCCCAAATGAGGTAATCGTTAATCCCCCGAGGTGATAATTTTCTATTATCTATATCAATTTTTGCAGGTCAAAGTTGGGGCAAAAGCAAGCACTAATGCTATCAAGCATTGATGTTTGCTATCAAGCATTAACGATTGTCACCGACAAGTAGAGGATTGCGAAAGACAAGGTCATGTACTCTTCTTTATGCGAATGAATTCAAACACAATTTTTTCAATTGACTCCGAATTTCAAGAGAAATTCGGAAGATATAATTGAAGAAAGAAGAAGAGAAAAGTGAATGACTTGAAGAACAAGTTACAGAAGAAGATTGATAAAAGTAAAATTGTTAAGGTATACGACATAAAAGTAGCGACATCGTGATTTTGATTACAAAGATTCCTAGAGCAATGCTTCCTAATCAAAAGGGGGCAAGACAGGTGAGTAAAAGCTGTGAAATATGTTTCTCACCATAGAAAATATTTCTTTTGTGTATTTAAATGAAAGACAGGCTTTCAAGCATATCAAGTCATCGCCAAATGGAAAGCATTAATGATCGCTATCAAGCGTTAATGATCGTTATCAAACGTTAATGATCGCTATCAAACGTTGATGATCACTGCCAAGCGTTGATGATCGCCAAATGAAAAGCGTCAATGATTATCGCCAAAATTAGCAGCTATCGCTATCGCCATCAATCGCTTATCAGAAATGTTATCATCGCCAAAAATTATTGATTCTCAGAACATATCAGCAGCAGCAAAATATCAATTATTGATTCTCAGAGCATTATCAGCAGCGGTGAAATATCTTTATCGCCATTCAGGCAGTTGACGAAGCAGCCACATAAGACCCATGAATATTTAAGGCAGCCTAACCAAGCCTATGCGGCCAGCTACGCCTAAGGCCTATCATCATTTAAGGCAGCATAGTCAAGCCTATACGGCCAGCTACGCATAAGACCTATAAAGTCCGAAATTGGCCTGCCCGAAATGGCGATAAACTATATGCTCCTTGAGCCCTGCCCGAAATGGCGATAAACTGTGTGCTCCTTGAGCCCTGCTCGAAATGGCGATAAACTATGTGCTCCTTGAGCCCGGCCCGAAATGGCGATAAACTGTGTGCTCCTTGAGCCCTGCCCGAAATAGCCGTAAACTATCTTGCTCTTTGAGCCCAGTGTCAAGTCCAGTTCAGTCGTCTGGTTGAGTCTAGTCCAGTCAGGTCGAGGTCAGTCTTGTCTAGTCAAAGTATGGTCGGTCAAAGTCCTCTAGCACCATGGCTCAAAAGCATAAATTAAGTTTAGCATTCAAAATGCTGCAGATACACATTTCAAATTAGATATGCTCAAGAATACAATTGCCTGCTGAAAATCTTAAATATCAAGTAAACAATATGCAAAAATGCATTTCTCTTGAATCAGGTTCAAATTACAGCAACAGAAAATATCTTTAAGATATTGTCAATTATCTACTCAACAGTTCAAGTCTTCAAGATTCGTTAAAGGAGCAACAAAGATTATCCATCCTTCAAAGGTATCGGCAGGCTTTACTCCGAAAGTATTATTTTCGGAAGAAATCTTTATGCGGCATTAACCGGGAAAGGGGGGCAGGATCTATGTATTCAATCTATGCCTTGGTCTTTCTGATAATTTCTTATATGCGGCGAAGGAATTTATGTACCAGGAATCATGACTCAACATGAACGTTCGAAAGTTGCTTCTATATTAAAGCCCATTTATATGCTAATGTCATAATTCCTCGCTATTCTAGCAGCAATATCGCAAGATTGCAAGTACCAGATCTAATGAAGACAAGGAGCAAACGGAATCATCATCGGAAAGATTATTATTCGAAAGCTTGGATTATGCAGATCATGAATAAAGAAAAGAAAGAAGCAAAAAGTTGTTGTGACCGGAGTAGCATTAAGGAATAGTTCTCTATATATAAAGCTGAAGGAAAGAATCACTGGAGTTGACCAAAGAGGTTGTTGCGGCAGAGGCGGCATTGAAGGATGCTCTTCTGATCAAATTACTCAAAGACAAAGTTGTCGTAGCTATTGCAGAGATGTGCTTCGATGAAAAGAAAATTTTTATCTTCTCTAGTGAAGCATCCGCTCAACACCATTTGGCTGGGGGCAGTCAAGCCTTTCATTCAGACGCCATTAGTCAAGTATTCCGTTTGAACGCAATCAGTCAAGCCTTTCGTTTGAACGTGAACATTCAAATCTTCCGTTCAAACGCGATTGTTCAAGTCTTCTGACCGAGCGCAGTCATTCAAGTCTTCCGTGCGACCGCGATCATTCAAATCTTTTGGTCAAATGCGAGCATTCCAGTCTTTTGGCATTCCAATCTTCAGTCAAATATGAGTATTTCAAGCCTCCCGATTAAGTGTGATCACTCAAGTCTGCCGTTTGAATGTGAGCATTCAAAATCTTCCATTCGAACGAAGTCCATCAAAGCCTCCCGATCGAGCAGAATCAACAAGTCTTCTGTTCGAGCACCGTTATTCAAGTCTTTTGTTTGAATGCAATCATCAAGTCTCCTGATCAAGCGTAACCATCAAGGCTTCCGTTTGAGCACAATCATTCTAGTCTTCCGATTGAACGCAATCATTCGATCTTCTGGTCAAGCATGATCGTTCAATCATCCTTCATCCGCAATTCATTCAAGTTTGATTCCTCTGATCATGATTCATTTTAGCACGGTCCTTCGTCTAAGCTCGAATATAGGAGTTCTCCATTCAAGTGATTCATCTCCGATACATAGTCATGTCTGACTTATGATTGCCGAGGAGGGATTTTTGTGCTAAAGAAGATCGATCCTCCATTTGATTTCACAAAATTAATCAAAGAAGGATCGAGGGGGCATCTGTTGGTGCACAAAAAATGTGCAAAGTATGCATCATCTGTTGATTTGAAGAGATGAAAAAGATATCAGAGACAAGGAGGAAAGAATTGGGGCAAAGAAAGATCAAGACGATTGAGGGAAAAAAGTTGGAAGAAAGGGACAAAGAAATAGTTCGAAGAACACTTAGTGCGGGTCCGCACAAAGCATATCGTTTGCGCGGGTTCGCACAAAGCAGGACACTTTGTGCGGGTTCGCACAAAGCAGAACACTTTGTGCGGGTTCGCACAAAGCATATCGTTTGTGCGGGTTCGCACAAAGCAGAACACTTTGTGCGGGTTCGCACAAAGCATATCGTTTGTGCGGGTTCGCACAAAGCAGAACACTTTGTGCGGGTTCGCACAAAGCATAACACTTTGTGCGGGTTCGCACAAAGCATATCGTTTGTGCGGGTTCACACAAAGCAGATAGCAACTGCACAGAAAGGATTGCGAGTTATTTTGTCCCACATCGCCAAGATTAGAGTTCTACACGTGCGAAATACCTATAAATACCCCGTTCTCTCTCATAAAGGGGGATGAAAGATTTTCAAGAGAAAGCGGAGCAAAAAGAAAGATCGAAGGTGAGAGCGACAGCCAGAGGGGTTTGTGCGGGTCCGCACAAAGCATATTTGTGCGGGTCCGCACAAACCAATATCGTTTGTGCGGGTCCGCGGATACTAACATCGCGTTCTGATGAGAAGAAGTTTGACATGAAAGCATCTTGCATTTCTTCCATGTGCGTATAGATCCTGGTGCTAAATTTGAATACCACCTGAAAGCTTTACTTGTCAATGATGATCCAAATAAGCGTAAACAGTATTGAGGTATTGTGGAGAAGTTTCCCATGCTGGTGATGAAATGCATCAGGTGTTCTTCTGGTGATCCTTCCCCATTAAATTTCTGGAAATCTAGATGCTTAAAATTGGCTGGAAACGGAACATCCTCTACCTCTCTCGGGTAGGGTGTTCGATATCTGAAACGACCGGTATTCGCTCGCTCTCTTTCTATTTTGACTGCTTCTTCGACGACTTGTCTTACATCATCTTGCGTTATAGCTCTTGCTGCTGGAACTGATCCTCGTGATCCAATCTCTTGCGGACGAGAGCCTTCAGGTTGGTTCTCTTGTCCATTCGTTGCTCCCATCATGGGTGGAGCCACTATTTGGGCTACATTATGTGTAACACCCTGAAATTCGGGGGTCGAGTATGAACTCAACACCCGAGTTCCAACGCATCACTTATGCAACATACACAATGCTGGTTAAATGTTGTCTGAGTTAGCGCAATAAACATGAATGAGATTAAACCAAAACAGTAATTCATACTCCAGTTCAATTGTATATAAAAGCAGGCGGAAGACTGAAACTTTATATTCAAGTATGTAAAGTAACAAAATTTTCTGAACTCCAGAGTATGAGTACTAGCTGAGCGCCAATATACATGTATTGTTTTTAAGTCAAAACCCAAAATACAATCCTCAAACGAGGCCCTGAGAATCCCGCGATGCAGCCGGCCTAAGCGTAGCCGTCAGAGTACTGCATGAAGGAGAACTCCTCCTGGTCCTCATCAAGGTCGGGCTCTGGCTCCTGAACCAAGGCGCCCTCTATACCTGCGACAGAGTCTGGTTGGTGTGTACAACACCGTCCCGCAATGTGGGAGTGAGTAGTTAACTCAGTGGAACAATAAAGCATAAGTTAACATGTTATCAAATCAACCAAGCAGTAATGATAAAGCAGTACAAATCAAGCATTTCTAACTACTCTTGTTAAGTGCAAAATGACATGACATGATGCTGTATGCCCTTGCCAAACCACCCTCAAGCGACATCATCTTACGTTCGCGAATGCTTACTCCCTCAGTGCGCCACATCTACAAAGCACATGCGGTGCGATGATGCTCATGATTACCAAGTTTTTATTAATCCATTTCAATCAGCAGTATTGGGAAACTAAGGTACCTCCCTTGTATCATTCCCAACATGATCCATTCTAGGGTCGTCAATCCTAGTTATTCTCATACGATACTATAGTTTGAGAAGCTTAGTGAAGGCATCGCAAAGGGCTCGTCACCCGTCAGCGCGGATACAGATCTCACCGTATGCGGCTCAATTGCTGGCCGTCAGCTCGAGTACAGGTCTCACCGTACTCAGCTCAATCACTAGCCGTCAGCTCAAGTACAGGTCTCACCGTACTCGGCTCAACTCACACTCTATTTGCTGTGAAAGACTCGTGGCCAATCACAGACCCTTGGAGTGTACTCGATGATACCACGGAGGACTCGTCGCCCGTCAGCACGAGCACAGATCTCACCGTACTCGGCTCTCGCCGAAGTATCGACAGCTCGAATACAGTGTCCCATACCACCGTATTCGGCTCACGAGTTAGTTGCGCAATGGTCACTACGGGGAGGCACATGGCCCCAGCGTAGGCCGACAGCTCGACCACGGTGTCCCATACCACCATGCCCGGCTCATGCGACTTAGCGGATCTAGGTACCATGGTTAAACGGGAATCGCCACTGGTAAGTTTGGTACCCTAGGTTCAAGCAGTAGCGACCAAACAGGGTGAACACACAACTACACTTCGGTTTAGTTGGCGAGCCTGACTAGCTCGAGCGCACCACAAGTTGAGCGATATGGAGCGCAAAAGCACTCCGCGTGGCCAACCACTATCGCCAACCGAAGTACGACTCGGGTTCGCCGGACACGTCCTTTGTGGCGACATGAATCTCAGCCACAATCACAAGTCTGGTACCGAGTGTTTGGACTATATACATAGTCCCAAACCCAAACAGTTTTCATCGTTAGCATGTGAAGTAAAGCATGATAAACAAGCGATACAAGCATGTTAGTAGGCATGTTATAAAGCATGAAGTAAAACATGAAGTCAAGCATGTTGCAAAGCATGTTGTAAAGCATGTTGTAAGGCATATGATAAAACACTATCCCCATAGGGATACAGTTGTGTGCGCATTACAAGTGAGAGGTTTCGGTGAACCACCGCATGGAGAGGATCCTACATGTCTCTAAGGGAGTCGGAAATCCCATATCAGCGCCTATCTAAGGCACTAGTACATACACATGTACACATACAAGCACTTACACAAACACTTAGAATACACTATTCCAACATACATGACGTATGTTAGCCAAGTTCGTGTTAGGGCTGTCCCTTCGCCCCGAGAGTATTTTTCCCGTGTATATCATAATCATACAGCAAATAATCATTACAATTACATTTCCAAAATCCGCACGTATGCGGGATTTCTAGAATACGCAATTTCAACATACATGACATTTACACATGAACATGTATTTTTGCGATCCCTTTCGCCAAACTAGCATTTTATCCACACATGATATAATCAAACATTAAATAAACATGTCAAACATTTTCTCAACAAAAATACGTATACGGTATTTCTACGTATATCAAGAGTATGTAAAATTCCATATTCTTTATCGCTAATCGAAACAGGAAACGGAAAGCACTTTGTACATGTGCATTTGCATGCAGATCATGAATCTATCATTATCTGACATTGAAAGCGTTGAAAACCGTAACTTATACACTTAAAGTCCTCACCTCAGCCCTTGGAATTCCAACGAATCAGCAAGGGTGTTAGAGCTTCCGTATACGGGAGTTTCCTAGCCTAAAGAGCGTATCCGATTAGTCTTTCCATAACCTACCACTAATCAAGCTCAAATCAGACCTAGGGTTAGGGTTTCTTACCTTCAAATGGGGTGGACACCGCCGGGAAAACCCCTGGAATAGGGCGGTGTAGGCCGTGGGAGGAGTGGAAGCAGCAGGAGGAAGATCGGCCTCGATCTCCAAGACTTTCTCTCTCTTTTCTCTCTTTCTCTCTAAGGGTTTGGACCCAAATTCGTATGGCTGTGAGAGGGGCTGTTCTAAGCCCCTTTTATAGACAAGAACATGTCCAAAATAGACTCAGGTTCAAGGGTGGCTGCATATGTAGGCAGTTCGCCACTTTCCAAGCTCAAATGGGGTGTTCTGGTGGCCCTCTTTGAGCCAAACGTCAGACTTAAGCTCACCATCTACGGATCTACGTGGGATTACGTTTTCGACTCGATCGGATTCCCAGATCGCACGTGGCGGACCACTTTCAGTTCAACGGTCAGTGGGCCACGATCAGAAATTCTGAGTACATGTAAATGTTCCTGAAATTTTTCTTAATCCGAGGGTGTAATTTGGTCTGATTCCGACGGTCAGGTTGCTTAATACTGACGCGCAACCGAAAGGTGCCAGATCACTATTCCAGATATTTTTATTTGGGTGGGAATAGTGTTTTTCACACTCCCTCGCTCCGGAGTGAAAAGAATGGCCGTGGGACATCGGAATCATCTGATTTTTGAGATGATTGTCAAGCCCAGTGGGGCGGTCCTGGTTCCTTAGCTTCGTGTTAATCGGACTCCCGATGTGCGATCTAGACCTCATACGAAGTTTCGTTTCAGTCTCGAGAGCAGACGGGTAATGAGTTTGGCTCTAGATTTTAGGGTAACCTAGAGTCACTAATTCTGCAAGTTTTGGGTCTTGTGGATCGTATTTAAAGCGATCCCAACGGATTTCATGACTAACCGAGTTTAGTACTTAGTTAACTTTGTTAAATTTCTAAAGGATTTAATCCTATGTGATTTCTGGTCGAGGTGGTACTCGGCCCAATGTACGAAAATTTTCAGGTCGTTACAATCTACCCCCCTTAAACAAAAAATTTCGTCCTCGAAATTTATACCTTTTCGTAGTCCTCGAGAATCTGAGGGTAGTTCTTTCTGACCTCGGCCTCAGTCTCCCAGGTAGCTTCCTCCTCGGAATGATGTGTCCAAAGCACCTTCACAAGTGGGATGACCTTGCTACGTAGTACCTGCTCCTTCCTATCAAGGATACGCGTCGGGCGCAGCTCGTACGTAGCATCCTCACTCAACTGTACCTGCTCCCATCTGATGATATGCGTAGGATCAGGAACGTACTTCTTCAGCATAGAGACATGAAATACGTTGTGTACAGAAGCAAGCGGCGTAGGCAAGGCGAGACGATACGCCACATCACCCACTCGATCCAGTATCTGAAATGGACCGATAAACCTCGGTGTGAGCTTCCCCTTCTTTCCGAACCGAAGGACTCCCTTCATAGGGGAAACTCGAAGGAACACATGATCCCCGACATCGAACTCCAGCGGCCGCCGCCTCGTATCGGCGTAACTCTTCTGTCTGCTCTGCGCTGTGAGTAATCGACGCCTGATGATGTCTATCTTCTCTGTAGTCGTCTGGACCAACTCCGGGCCAATCAGGCTACGCTCGCCAACCTCTGCCCAACAGTGTGGTGCCCTACAAGGTCGACCATATAAAGCCTCATATGGCGCCATGCCAATAGTCGCCTGGAAGCTGTTGTTGTAGGCGAACTCTGCGTACGGAAGACAGTCATCCCAGCTGTCCTTGAAGTCCAACACACATGCTCGCAACATATCCTCCAGAATCTGATTTACCCGCTCTGTCTGCCCATCGGTCTGAGGATGAAACGCTGTACTGAACTTCAACTTCACACCCATCGCCTCCTGGATACGAGTCCAGAAGATGGATGTGAATCGCGTGTCTCTGTCCGACACGATCTCTAAGGGAACTCCATGCAGACGGACGATCTCTCTGATGTACAGTCTAGCCAGCTCGTCTGCAGAGTTCGTAACTCTGATAGGGAGGAAATGGGCCGATTTGGTCAACCGGTCCACAATCACCCAAATAGAATCGTGTCCCTTCCTCGTCTTCGGCAGCCATGATATGAAGTCCATGGAGATGAAGTCCCACTTCCACTCCGCTATAGGCATGGGCTGAAGTAGTCCAGGAGGTCGGCGATGTTCTGCCTTGACCTGCTGACACGTCAGACATCGAGACACGTACTCAGCAATGTGGGCCTTCATGTTATCCCACCAGTAAGTCCGTCTCATATCCTGGTACATCTTCGTGCTACCAGGATGCATCGCAAGCTTCGAGTTATGGGCAGACTCGAGAAGCTCGCGTCTCAAGTCAGCCACATCAGGAACACATAGGCGGCCACGAAATCGTAAACCCCCATCAGAACCAACTCTCCACTCGGAATCCACGGCGTCGCTAGCCTGCTCTCGAAGCTCAGACAGCCGTATGTCGCCCCTTTGGGCCTCAACAATCCTGTCGTCAATAAGTGGCCGCACCCGAACGTGCGCAACACACTCAAAAGGCTCCTCGACAGTGAGTCTCTGCTCGAAGTCGCGCACAAACTCCATCATGTCCCACTCGGCTATCATCAGCGGTGCCGCAAATGCAATCGCCTTCTTGCGGCTCAACGCGTCTGCCACAAGGTTCGCCTTGCCAGGATGGTAGGAAACCTCGAACTTGAAGTCCTTCAAGGTCTCCATCCATCGGCGCTGTCTCATATTCAAATCCCGCTGTGTGAATATGTACTTAAGGCTCTTGTGGTCGCAGAAAAGCTCGAACTCCTCACCGTAGAGGTAATGTCTCCAGAGCTTCAATGCAAAGATGACAGCTGCCAACTCCAGGTCATGTGTAGGGTAATTCTCCTCGTGCTTCCTTAATTGTCTCGAGGCATACGAAATCACCCTATCCTTCTGCATCAGCACACAACCCAAACCAACGCGAGACGCGTCAGTTATACTGTATACTTCACCCTTGCTCTGGCAATACTAGCACAGGGGCGACGTCAACTTGTCCTTCAGCTCCTTAAAAGCTGCCTCCGCCTTCTCATTCCAGGCGAACTTCAGGTCCTTCCGAGTCAACTGCGACAATGGCCTGGCGATCTTCGAGAAATCCCGAATGAAACGTCTGTAATACCCAGCCAGACCAAGGAAACTCCTCACCTCAGTAACCGACTCAGGCTGCTGCCAATCCTGAACCGCGGCTACCTTAGCAAGGTCCACTGCTATCCCATCCTTAGACACAACATGTCCCAGGAACTTGACTTCCTCCTACCAGAAGTCGCACTTCTTGTATTGCGCAAACAACTGGTTCTTCTTCAACGTACCCAACACTGCTCGCAGGTGCTCCTCGTGCTCCTCTCGACTCGTGGAGTATATCAAGATATCATCGATAAAGACGATGACGAATCGGTAAAGGAAGGGCCGAAATACCCGGTTCATCAGATCCATGAACACGGCTGGTGCGTTCGTCAGACCGAACGACATCACCAAGAACTCATAGTGCCCGAAGCACGTCCTGAAGGCTGTCTTCTGCACGTCCTCCTCTCTCACGCGCAACTGGTGGTATCCTGACTGAAGGTCAATCTTCGAGAAATACTTCGCCCCCTCAACTGATCAAACAGATCATCTATCCTGGGCAGAGGATACTTGTTCTTCACTGTGACCTGGTTCAGCCTACGGTAATCAATACACAACCGTAGCGACCCGTCCTTCTTCTTCACGAACAACACAGGTGCTCCCCAAGGAGACACACTAGGTCGAATAAAGCCTTTCTCTACAAGTTCGTCAATCTGTTTCCGCAGCTCCTCCATCTCGCATGGAGGCATACGATAGGTCGGCAACGAGATGGGCATCGCACCAGGCGTAAGGTCAATCGTAAAATCAATCTCGCGCCAAGAAGGTAAACCAGGGATAGTCTTAAAGACTCCAACAAACTCCCTAACCACTGGCGTACCCTCCAGTGTCGGACCATCAATCGGCACAAGTAATGCAGCATAACAATCAACTCGACAGGGCCAACTGACCTGCACTGAGAACGTGAAAGTTGTGCAGTCAGGTCCATAGGCGGTCACGATCCGAGCATCGCAATCTATCTCCGCCCTCATCTTGGCGAGCCAATCCATGCCAAGTATAACGTCGTAGTGCCATAGTGGAGCAACAATCAGGTCGACGAGCTCTGTGCTGCTACCCAAAACTATTGCGCAACCCTCGCATAAACGTGTGACATCCGAGAAGGTCCCGGTGGCCGTGGTGAGTCTCGTTCCCTTAGTGGGAACAGTATGCAAAGATAGGCGTTTCACCGCCCCACATGAAATGATAGAGATAGTGGATCCAGTGTCCACCAGTAGAGAAACGGGAGTACCATGGATATGAGCCGTACCCTCGAAAGCCGTCGGTGCCGATATCGACGTCTCTGGTGCCTCAGCAACAAGGGTATGTACACGGGCCTGCTGCTGGCGGTTCGGCTGAGGAGCCAGGGGTCGCTGTGGCGGCCTGAAGAACGGCACAGGAGGTCGGAATGAAGGATGTGCAGGAGCGGTCTGTAGCGGCGGAGCTGAAATGGCCTGGGGATAAGGGCGACCCAATCTCTGCGGTGGCGCAAATCCGCTAGCCCTCATGCGCGAGAAGCAGCTCTCGGCAGGGTGTCCTGGTTTCCCGCAAACGTGCAGGTCACCAACGGGCGTCTCATGGGAACCACTGGCGCTGCGGCCCTGGGGGGAGAATCGGCCCGAGGCCTCTTGCCTAAAATAGGCCTGCTCTGTGTATCCTGTCGCGGTCTCGCAACCATAGTACCGCGTGATCGGGCCAAACGGTCCACATCCTGCTCGGCCGTCATAGACATGTGGACCAACGCCGCATAAGTAGGAATGGTGTGGCAGCATAGCTTCGACCGTATGTCAGGTCGCAAGCCTCCAGTAAATCATCGCATCCTCATCTGCTCATTGACGAGGATGGTCGGGACAAAGCGGCCCAACTCGTAAATCGGTGCTCATACTCCGTCACCGTCATGCCTCCCTGCCTGAGGCGCAGAAACTCATCCTCCCGCTCGTGTCGATATGTCTGCGGGTAATACTTCTCGTGGAACCGAGACTCGAAAGCCTCCCAGGTCCACACGAAATCCACTGCGACCGTGCGCAGCACACTGTCCCACCATAAGCTGGCCTCCCTCTCAAACATAAAGGTAGCCAACTCAACCTGCTCTGCCTCAGAGCAATGTAACATCCGTAGCATCTTGGAGATGCGGTCCAGCCAGAACTCTGCCTCCTCGGGTCTGTGAGAACCCACAAATGAAGGAGGCCTCAAGCGCTGAAATCGCTCGAGTAGACCTCGCGTACCGACATCTCCAGTAGGAGGTGCAACGGGTGTAGGCAGAGGCGCATCCTCAAACCGAGCAGGAGGCTCAGAATCCTCCTCAGGGTGCGCAGAAGTCACAGGTGGAGTCGCACTACCACCGTGGGACAAGGCCTCGGCAATAGTGGCCATCAGATCCTGATGCTGCTGCTGCTGTATCTGCTGCTGCTGCTGCTGCATATCTGCTGCTGCTGCTGCTGCATCTGCTGCTGATGCATCATCATCATCAGCTGCTCAAATCTATCAGGCGGTGGAGCAGCCTGGGAATCATGCTGTGCAGCAGATGACGGCCGATACTGCTCTCGGACCGGGGGCGTGTAAGGTGGCTGTCCACCACTAGGACCAGCAGAAGGCTGATCAGATCCCAATCCACGGTCCGTAGGACCGCCACTACCAGAAGGAGTCTGGTCCATAGAGCCGGTCAAACGTAGATGTGCCGTGCTCCGCGTATACTGTCGCGGCATGCCCTATACAACATAGGGTAGATCATTTGTGAGATATAGCACAATACACATTATAAGGCACTTACGCATTCCACACATCATCAATATAAAGAGGCTACATGCTTTTCATTTACTCAAAATTGTCATAATACATGGACTACAGGGTTACATGAATCACGACAGAAAAACACATGATAGCCATTACATTCATTACATGAAAACATACAAAACATGCTACTACCTACTACATCAACAACATGAAAACATAAACCGCCTAACGCGGTAACCAACACAAACAACAACACACAACACGTGGATGACTAAGCATCCGAAGTAGGCGGTGGAGGAGGAGCATTCTTATCCTGCGCACAGCACAGGATGGCCTTCAACGTACGGGACATCTTCTTGAAACTTCTCTTTATATAGGCGTCAGTCTCTTCAAGCTTGGCTCGAACTTGACCAATCTCTTGCTGCAGGGCAGCTTGCCCTTCCTCAAGACGGGCAAATCGCGCATCAAAAGCATCCCGATCTACACCATGCTCCTGAGCCATAGGGGGTGAACTCTCCTCGGTGTCCTGAGCCTCAGGTTCTTCTTCCTTTATGTCATCACCGCCCTCCCCATCACTCTCCTCGCCGGCACTATCCGACTCATCTCCAGACTCATCGAGTCGGGCTTGCCGCTGTTGAGGGCCGATCTTCATATTCTTGAGTGTCGCCTCACTTATGACTCGGACAGGCGCAAGATCCTCCATATTCAACCTGTAGCCTACATCACGAGCCATCCTGCAGATCAGACGGCCAAATGGGAGCGAAAGATCGTTCCTGGTAGAACGAACAACATGCACTATCTGAGATAGGATGAACGTGGGCAGGCATATGTCGTCCCCATGTCCCATCTTGTACAAGAAGTCTACCATCAACCGAGTACATTCCGTGCGGTTACCCGACCGTGGGTACACGTTGTAGGTGAAAATATGATGGAGTAAACGGAGGTCCTCGCCATTTTTGTCGCCGCAATGCAGTTTCCTCTCCTCCAAGTAACCCGGCGACCACAGAGATATCGCGTGCGGCGATCCCTTTCCCGCGCACTTCTGGAGAAGCTATCACTGGGGTGTACTTGACCACGCGGCAGCTTTGTGATCCGAGCCACTTCATCCACTGTAATCGTGCGTCTAATGCCCCTCACAGAAACAGTAAACTGAAGAGGCTCAACAGATGCGTCCACGATGTGAGCATAGAAGGCGCGAACCGTGTTCTCACATGCAGGCGACTGGCCATCAAACATAGAATTCCAACCGATGTCCACCAGGCGGTCCATCAGTGGGTGTAGCCCGAACATCCTTTCATCCACATGAGCTTCAAACACAACTTTGCGGCCCGCGAAGCGCCCATATTCCATGCCTATCGGGTAAGCATTTCTGGCGGGATGGTCGGGATCCAGGTCCCGCTTTGACCTAAACTCCCGCACGGTGCTTGTGCCGGCCCCGACATCGGATTTTCTTCGGGAATGGGCTGGCCTACTTGGGCCGGCATCATCGGCCGCGGTTTTCCTCTTTCCCATGAAGATAGGATGGAGGAAAGAGAGAAAATGGTGGCCACCACACCAAGGAGGGCCATGAAAAATTGCCAAAATGGGTTTTAAGGGCTGCTGATCTCTTTGCTCCACCACAAAACAATCCAATGGGTGTGGAAGGAGCCAAGAGGTAGAAGAAATGAAGAAGAAACAAGAAGGAAGTGGAATGGGTTAGTAGCTTACCCGATTTTGAGCTCCAAGGAGGGGTATGAGAGCTCCAACTTGAGAAAATGGGGGAAAAGGGAGAAGCTAGGGCTGTTGTGGAAGGTTGGGGGTGTGAGTTGTGGAAGAAAATGGAAGATTTGGAGGTTGGAGGATGGGTTTTGAGAAAAATCAGATTGGGGGTGGAGGTGCTTGAAAAGAGGGGTGAAATGGAAATGGAAGAGGGGTGCTCCAGCCCCATTTATCCAATCAAATGCAAAAACCGCACGTGCCATGGTGTAGGGGGGTCAGGCCGACCCACCCCACGCTTGGAACTCGCCGGAAAACTCACGGACCGCGGCCCGCCGCCGAGCCGCGGCGCCGCCGCGGCCGGACTTGGCCGGAGCCGCGCCGCGGTCTGGTCCATTTGGCACGTGCCCAGGGTGCCAAATGCACCCTGGTTTGGTCTAAATACTCAATAGGTTAACGTGGGGGGCCCACGGACTCCGTTCGGCTCCCAAACGGGTAGTTCCGGGAATTTCTGAACCAATCTGATTTTCCTGATTTTTAACGACTAATTTTGGTGGGTTGTGATCTTGACACGTCAATAGACGGTCCAGGGGTGATTTGGAGTCCATGTGTGCGGTCAGGATCGAGTACAAACTCGATCAACGCGTCCGTTTTTAATGAATTTCACCGAACGGTGAAATCGGGAGACCCTAGGACTGTTTCTATAATTTTGCGCACCCTCCTAAATATAATGCGTCAGCGTACGTAGTGGGGACATAACTCAGGTCCGGTTTTAATCAAAATCATGCTTTGATACCAACTTGTAACACCCTGAAATTCGGGGGTCGAGTATGAACTCAACACCCGAGTTCCAACGCATCACTTATGCAACATACACAATGCTGGTTAAATGTTGTCTGAGTTAGCGCAATAAACATGAATGAGATTAAACCAAAACAGTAATTCATACTCCAGTTCAATTGTATATAAAAGCAGGCGGAAGACTGAAACTTTATATTCAAGTATGTAAAGTAACAAAATTTTCTGAACTCCAGAGTATGAGTACTAGCTGAGCACCAATATACATGTATTGTTTTTAAGTCAAAACCAAAATACAATCCTCAAAAGAGGCCCTGAGAATCCCGCGATGCAGCCGGCCTAAGCGTAGCCGTCAGAGTACTGCATGAAGGAGAACTCCTCCTGGTCCTCATCAAGGTCGGCTCTGGCTCCTGAACCAAGGCGCCCTCTATACCTGCGACAGAGTCTGGTTGGTGTGTACAACACCGTCCCGTAACGTGGGAGTGAGTAGCTAACTCAGTGGAACAATAAAGCATAAGTTAACATGTTATCAAATCAACCAAGCAGTAATGATAAAGCAGTACAAATCAAGCATTTCTAACTACTCTTGTTAAGTGCAAAATGACATGACATGATGCTGTATGCCCTTGCCAAACCACCCTCAAGCGACATCATCTTACGTTCGCGAATGCTTACTCCCTCAGTGCGCCACATCTACAAAGCACATGCGGTGCGATGATGCTCATGATTACCAAGTTTTTATTAATCCATTTCAATCAGCAGTATTGGGAAAACTAAGGTACCCTCCTTGTATCATTCCCAACATGATCCATTCTAGGGTCGTCAATCCTAGTTATTCTCATACGATACTATAGTTTGAGAAGCTTAGTGAAGGCATCGCAAAGGCTCGTCACCCGTCAGCGCGGATACAGATCTCACCGTATGCGGCTCAATTGCTGGCCGTCAGCTCGAGTACAGGTCTCACCGTACTCGCTCAATCACTAGCCGTCAGCTCAAGTACAGGTCTCTCACCGTACTCGGCTCAACTCACACTCTAGTTGCTGTGAAAAACTCGTGGCCAATCACAGACCCTTGGAGTGTACTCGATGATACCACGGAGGACTCGTCGCCCGTCAGCACGAGCA
The DNA here is from genome assembly GCA_021015155.1 of Magnolia officinalis. NCBI lineage: Eukaryota > Viridiplantae > Streptophyta > Magnoliopsida > Magnoliales > Magnoliaceae > Magnolia > Magnolia officinalis. The sequence continues at coordinate 36,396,019 of JAJHSJ010000008.1, forward strand.
CAGATCTCACCGTACTCGGCTCTCGCCGAAGTATCGACAGCTCGAATACAGTGTCCCATACCACCGTATTTCGTCATGAGTTAGTTGCGCAATGGTCACTACGGGGAGGCACATGGCCCCAGCGTAGGCCGACAGCTCGACCACGGTGTCCCATACCACCATGCCCGGCTCATGCGACTTAGCGGATCTAGGTACCATGGTTAAACGGGAATCGCCACTGGTAAGTTTGGTACCCTAGGTTCAAGCAGTAGCGACCAAATAGGGTGAACACACAACTACACTTCGGTTTAGTTGGCGAGCCTGACTAGCTCGAGCGCACCACAAGTTGAGCGATATGGACGCAAAAGCACTCCGCGTGGCCAACCACTATCGCCAACCGAAGTACGACTCGGGTTCCGGACACGTCCTTTGTGGCGACATGAATCTCAGCCACAATCACAAGTCTGGTACCGAGTGTTTGGACTATATACATAGTCCCAACCCAAACAGTTTTCATCATGTTAGCATGTGAAGTAAAGCATGATAAACAAGCGATACAAGCATGTTAGTAGCATGTTATAAAGCATGAAGTAAAACATGAAGTCAAGCATGTTCAAAGCATGTTGTAAAGCATGTTGTAAGGCATGTGATAAAACACTATCCCCATAGGGATACAGTTGTGTGCGCATTACAAGTGAGAGGTTTCGGTGAACCACCGCATGGAGAGGATCCTACATGTCTCTAAGGGAATCGGAAATCCCATATCAGCGCCTATCTAAGGCACTAGTACATACACATGTACACATACAAGCACTTACACAAACACTTAGAATACACTATTCCAACATACATGACGTATGTTAGCCAAGTTCGTGTTAGGGCTGTCCCTTCGCCCCGGGAGTATTTTTCCCGTGTATATCGTAATCATACAGCAAATAATCATTACAATTACATTTCCAAAATCCGCACGTATGCGGGATTTCTAGAATACGCAATTTCAACATACATGACATTTACACATGAACATGTATTTTTGCGATCCCTTTCGCCAAACTAGCATTTTATCCACACATGATATAATCAAACATTAAATAAACATGTCAAACATTTTCTCAACAAAAATACGTATACGGTATTTCTACGTATATCAAGAGTATGTAAAATTCCATATTCTTCTTATCGCTAATCGAAACAGGAAACGGAAAGCACTTGTACATGTGCATTTGCATGCAGATCATGAATCTATCATTATCTGACATTGAAAGCATTGAAAACCGTAACTTATACACTTAAAGTCCTCACCTCAGCCCTTGGAATTCCAACGAATCAGCAAGGGTTGGAGCTTCCGTATACGGGAGTTTCCTAGCCTAAAGAGCGTATCCATTAGTCTTTCCATAACCTACCACTAATCAAGCTCAAATAGACCTAGGGTTAGGGTTTCTTACCTTCAAATGGGGTGGACAACCGCCGGAAAAACCCCTGGAATAGGGCGGTGTAGGCCGTGGGAGGAGTGGAAGCAGCAGGAGGAAGATCGGCCTCGATCTCCAAGACTTTCTCTCTCTTTTCTCTCTTTCTCTCTAAGGGTTTGGACCCAAATTCGTATGGCTGTGAGAGGGGCTGTTCTAAGCCCCTTTTATAGCCAAAACATGTCCAAATAGACTCAGGTTCAAGGGTGGCTGCATATGTAGGCAGTTCGCCCACTTTCCAAGCTCAAATGGGGTGTTCTGGTGGCCCTCTTTGAGCCAAACGTCAGACTTAAGCTCACCATCTACGGATCTACGTGGGATTACGTTTTCGACTAGATCGGATTCCCAGATCGCACGTGGCGGACCACTTTCAGTTCAACGGTCAGTGGGCCACGATCAGAAATTCTGAGTACATGTAAATGTTCCTGAAATTTTTTTTAATCCGAGGGTGTAATTTGGTCTGATTCCGACGGTCAGGTTGCTTAATACTGACGCGCAACCGAAAGGTGCCAGATCACTATTCCAGATATTTTTTATTTGGGTGGGAATAGTGTTTTTCACACTCCCTTTTCCGGAGTGAAAAGAAATGGCCGTGGGACATCGGAATTATCTGATTTTTGAGATGATTGTCAAGCCCAGTGGGGCGGTCCTGGTTCCTTAGCTTCGTGTTATCGGACTCCCGATGTGTACGATCTAGACCTCATACGAAGTTTCATTTCAGTCTCGAGAGCAGACGGGTAATGAGTTTGGCTCTAGATTTAGGGTAACCTAGAGTCACTAATTCTCTGCAAGTTTTGGGTCTTGTGGATCGTATTTAAAGCGATCCCAACGGATTTCATGACTAACTAACCGAGTTTAGTACTTAGTTAACTTTGTTGAATTTCTAAAGGATTTAATCCTATGTGATTTCTGGTCGAGGTGGTACTCGGCCCAATGTACGAAAATTTTCAGGTCGTTACATTATGTGCCAGAGTTCCAGAGCTTCTCTCTGAGGTTCCGGCATTCATCCATTAGCACTCTTTGTGCCTCTACCATTTGATCAACACGTTCTTCAGTAGATGGCCTATTTCCTTGACCCCGTTCTGCCATATACTGCGCCTCTTGACTGTTTGTCAAAGCTATTTTTTTGCGAGTATGTTGACGTAACAGGACTTATAAAGAGGGGAGACATTGGAGTCTCGTTTGATCTTGTGTACTTCCTGTGCTTTAACCGATCAAGGTGATACAGTTATTGCGAGCTTGTTTGAGGTGACATAGGCATCGGTGATCCTATCATCAGTGCTTTGCCTTTCTGCGACTCTGTCCATTTGGTCTTTGGAGCGATTAAAGCCGAGAAATCGTGCAACGGAACTGCGAAGCAACTTGTTCGGGATAAATTGCGGAGGGACGAGCTCAGGTTTTTTTCTAGCTATGCTACTCGTGACCGGTCCCTCAGTTCTTGGTACAAGTACTTTCGCTTTGCGGTTCTTTAAAGTCTTTGCTTTTGTCTTCTTGGACAGGACCAAAGTCCATTCTCATCACTTTCTTGTGGTTGAGGTGAGACGGAATAACTCCCACTGTTACTTGAGTCGCTTTGCGCCTGCTTGTAGTGCTTGCTTTTCGTATGCTCAGGAGTTTGGCTCGGCGCATATTCAATTACAAATCCAGTAGCGGTGAATCGGAAGTTCATTTTTCTCGCAACGTTAGCCATTAGCAATGTAGTGTGATTGAATTTGGGTACCTTCAATAACAAAACATTCATGAAATTAGTATATGGAAGATTAAGTAACTATCTTAGAGATGAAGGGGAGGATGTTCCCACTGAGAGTCGCCATTTTGGCGTCTGGAAGACGCCAAAAACAGTAATGAGAGTCTTGTAACTTTCCAATGTTAGTGTTAAATAAGATATGAAATTCCCCAGCAGAGTCGCCATTTTGTTTCGACAAGAAAACAAAAGTATTTGATTTGGGATTATCTTATTCAAACATAACAATGAATAGCTACAGAAACAATCATCACATTTTATTGATTCTGAATTTATTTACATAATCCTCAGGTATCCCTTGATTCTAAAACAGTTTACAAAGAATTCATTGCAAGCTACAATTATAATGGTTGAATATGAATTTCGACAGCATAACAGCGCTGATTTCAATCATCTCCTATGACTTAGGAGGAATAGGCAAGTCAACTAATTAATCTTCAACAGAATAAAGATTTTGGCAGCATTTCAGTGCTATTCTGGTCATCTCCTGAAACTGAGGAATACGCCTTTTCGTCGATGATTCTTCCCTTCCTCCTGAATAAGAAAACTTGAAGATTTGAAGACTCTAGCCATTCCAGCAGCATATCAGTCTATTGCTGTTATAGACTTGTCTATCAGTCGGTTTGCACGAGTCCGCGCAAACTACATGCTTTGCGCGAGTCCGCGCAAACCACAGGAGCCCAATGCTCCTTTGCGCGATTCTGCGCAAACTACAGGAGCCCAATGCTCCTTTGCGCGAGTCCGCGCAAACTATATAAGCCCAATGCTCATTTGCACCTTCTGTCTTCTGTCTTCTTCTTCGTCTTTCTTCCACTCTGAAAATCTTCCAAAACCCCTTTTTGAGAGAAAGAACGGGGTATTTATAGATATCTTCACTGGTGTAAATCCTATTCTGGTCGATGTGGGACAAAATATCATCCAGCCATTTTTATATCTCTGCAAAACACTTTGCGCGGACCAGCGCAATCGATATTCTTTGCGTAGTCTCGCGCAATCTATCATCCCCGCGTAACCTGTCTTCACTGATCAACTCGCGCAACCCATTTACTTTGCGCGATCCAGCGCAATCTATTCTCTTTGGGCGAACCCGCGCAAAGTCATCTTCAAATTGATTTCTTTGATCTTTAAACTGATTTTCTTGATCTTTCCTTTCTTCAGTTCTTTGCTTATTTTATGCCTCAACAATCAGAAACACTGGCAAAATCATAAATAGGGTTGTTCACGAGTCAAGCTAGCTCGAAAAGCTCGCTCGACTCGGCTCGAGTCAGCTCGGATTGACTCGGCTTGAATGGCTGATTCGATCCGAGCCAAGCTAATTATTTGAAGCTCGAGTTGAGTTCAAGCCAAGTTCGACCAGGGGTCATTTCAACTCGACTCGACTCAAAGCTCGAACTCGAGCTTGACTCGGCTCGATTAATAAATATATTAATTATTATATTATATATATAATATTAATATAAGTTTTAAGTTTAAACTTAAAAATAAAAAAATAAAAAACAAACCCTAAAGTCTCTACCCGACTGCATGCACCCCCTTCCCTTTCCCTTTCTTCTCTTTCTCTGCCCACTGCCAGCCGCACGCCCACCCCGACCACCGCCACCAGTTTTCATTTTAGCTCCACAATAGTATGATCTCAATCTCTTGAGATCTACTTCTTAGGCGAGAAACCCAACAAATTTGTTAGAGCTTCAAGGAAATCCAATGATCTGATTGGCAAGAGCTCTTTACTTGGATTTCTGATCTGTGTTATGCTCTGTTTCTTTTCTAGTACTTGGATTTCTGCTAGTGGAAGAAGATCAAAGAACAGATCGGTTCTTACAGGTTTTTTCATCCGATTCGAAGCTTTGTTTGGTTTTTTCATCAGGTTTTGCTTTGATTCTCTTAAGATTTTTGAATTTTTCATCAATGGAGGAGGATCAAGAACAGAATCCATTACTCTCTCACCCAACATGCTCAAGCTCGACTCGAGGTAAACTCGACTCAACTCGAACCACTAGCTCGACTCGAACTCGACTTGACAGCTTTGGCAAACAAGATAAGCGTCAATGTTGAGCTCGAGGCCAAGCTCGAACTCGAGTACATCATGGACAAGCCAAGCCAAGCTTGGCCCACCTCGACTCGACTCGGCTCGATGCCCACCTCTAATCATAAATCATACAATATCAGAGTAATGTAAAAACATGCTGATAGGCCCATAAATACCATCAGCCTTATCCAGGCTATGCGATGCAAAGAAATATAATAAATATAATATCATATACTGATGAAGCAATATAGATTAGTTATGCAATGCTGGGACAATAAGTCATATATCAGATGTTGATGATGCAATGCAATATGCGGTGCAAATGAAATGACCAAGATGGAGTGAAGTCGGGAAGATAGTATGTAGTATCGCAGGCTATGGGGTCCATCACAAGGGACTTCTATCCAAACCAATCTCATACCTAAATTTGAATAGCCAGACTCAATGTAGTAGACTCCTGATCTCAGGTTAGTCGCGCGCCCAACCGAAATCCTCGTCATTATGAAGGTACACAATAATTAGTTGCGCACCACCAACCAGAGTGGATAGTGAATGAATGAATGAATGAATATGCAACTCTTACTCGATAAGTCCACATATCAGTACTGTTCATCTCTGGGATCATCACCGGAGTCTAGTACACGCTACATGCAAATCGCCGCCCACTGACATGCGACCATGCAAGTGAAAGAGACCTCACCATCCGCCTAGACAGTAGTCATCCATATCTACCCTGCACGTCGATAGCGGACCCATTCACAAGCTGGTCAAACTCAGCCTAGCTATGCCCCCTACCCTCGGGCGGGTAAGGCCACACCCCCTTCCAACCGACCACAACATAGTGGGAGACGCGACCTCCTGGTATTCAGCCCTCATGCGCTCATATATATCCACTCGGTCTCGACGTTGGGGCGTTTCTGGCCACGAAGGTTTAGGGATTTTCATCCAAGGACATCTATGGCGCCCATATGCTAAAACAGATTTTCAGTGTCCCATCTGGCCATCCACGATATGCTTGTGGAGGCTACGGCCCTGATGTCGCTAGGGCATACAGTAATCCAACACACAATGCAAGATGCATGAGTCATACAATCCAGTCATGTATCAATCATGCGCATACCGTGCGCTCATGTGAGACAATCTCCGCCTGTTGGGGAGTCTCATAACAACCTGCCCAATGACATATGCAATGGTCAACCACATCTCATAACAAACATGCAGATGATGCATATGGGCATGTATCATGATGCTATGCTATCACATACTCATAACCGATATCAATACCCGACATCGACAATCGACCTCAACAATGTGGACATTTAACCAACATTACCCCCAAGGAATAGCCCACATAGAGCCTAACATATAGTAGGCCCATGGCCTCACATAAGGGCCTAATATACAACACCATGGGCCTCACTCAAGAGCTTAATACACATCATGATGGGCCTTTCACATGGGCCTAACATACATTACAATGGGCTCCATCGACTGGCCCTCAATGCATCATAATGGGCCTCATCACATAGGCCTCATATACATCACATTGGGCCTTAAACACGGTCTAAATACACATCACAACGGGCCTTAGATACGGCCACATATACATCACATTGGGCCTCGACAATCGGCCTCGATAATCGGAATTGGCAATCGGCCACAATAATCGGAATCGATTAATAATCGGCCTCGATGATCGAAATCGGCAATCGACCACAATAATCAGAATCAATCGATAATCTGCCTTGATAATCGGTATTGGCAAATCGAAATCGATCAATAATCGGCCTCGATGATCGAAACCGGCAATCGGCCACAACAATCGAAATCGATCGATAATCGGAATCGACAATCGGCCATGACAATCGGAATCGGTATCGGTCACGATAATCAACCTCGATCGTTAATCAAAAATCAGCCACGACAATCGAAATTGATTGATAATCGACCTCGATGATCGGAATCGGCAATCAGCTACAATAATCGGAATCGATCGATAATCGGCCTCGATAATCGAAATTGGCAATCGGCCACGACAATCGGAATCGATAATCGGTCATGATAATCAGCCTCAATCGCTAATCGCAATCGGCCACGACAATCGGAATCGATCGATAATCAGCCTCGATGATCAGAATCGGTAATCGGCCACAACAATCGAAATCGATCAATAATCGACCTCGATGATCGGAATCAGCAATCGGCCATGACAATCGGAATCAGCAATCGGTCACGATAATCAACCTCGACAATTGGTATCAATGAGAATGGGCCTAACAAGGCCTAAGGGAAGGTCACAATGTGGACATTCAACCATCATTGCCCATCAATGTGAACATTTAACTAACATTGCTCCCAAGGAGTGGCCTACATAAAGTCAAACATATGGTGGACCCATGGCCTCATACACAACATAGTGGGACACATATAATCTCAATGGGCCTCATTACGGTGGGCCATATATAATCTCAATGGGCCTCATTACGGTGGGCCATATATAATCTCAATGGGCCACATCACATGGGCCATATAAACATCACATTGGGTCTGATATCTGGGCCTCAAATACATCTCAATGGGCTTCATGCTTGAGCCTCAAATATAACACATCGGGCCTCATCATGTGGGCCTCATCACATCACATCGGGACCATACTAAATGGGCCTCAAATACATCATGACGTGGCCCAACCACGAGCCTCAAATACATCTCAACGGGGCCACATCACATGGGCCTAGGGGCAGCCCATGATCCAGAAAATGGATGAGCGGAGTAGATGTGAAATAGATGAACGGCGTGGATGTAAAATACATACATCATAGTAGGCCACATGGGTGGCGGTGTGGTTGCAATTCACACAACAAGTGGGGTGCATGTCAACGTGGATGGTGAAAATAAAATACTTACCCACACGTGGAGGTATACTAGCCAACCCACACCCCACACGTGTGAAGTATACTGGCCAATCCTTACCCACACGTGTGAGGATATGAAATACATACGTTTGGTGGGTCCCCAGTGAATGGATGGACAGTCATCATGTTGTACCCACAGTACTTGGTAACGTCAGTCAGTAGGTGAGACCCACCGTCCCTATCAATGGATGGTGTGGATCATGCAACATATACATCATAATGGGGATCCACGTCCCACGTGGAAGGCCACACATGTGGTTGTCCTCACATCAGCCCTGGACGGACAGTCAGGCTATCAGGTACACATTGCAATGGACCCTAAGGACATCCCGTTGGGCCTTGACTCATGGGCCTTAGATACATCAAATGAGCCGCATCACTTGGGCCTTATATTGATCAAGTGGGCCGCACCAATGGGCCTTATGTACATTGCAATGGGCCATAACCCATGGGCCTTGAATACATCACAATAGACCTTATAACATGGGCCTTACATTCATATCGAGGTGGGCCTCAACAATGGCCTCAAGTACGTCAATATGTATATATAACATATATATATATATATGTATAAATGAATCATATCAAAAGATCCACTGGACCACACTCCAAATAATGGTAGTGACAATGATTTTCACCTGTTAAAAATCTTATAGGGGCCCATCGGAGGTAGATGAAGTGAAGGCAACACATCATCTTGATCAGAACTGTCGTGGCCCTTAAGAAGTTTTGAACGGTGAATGTCACTATTCCCACTATTTTAAATGGTGGGGTCCACTTAAACTTATGGATCTTGCTCATTCTTTACCTCATGCCATAAATGAGCTTTCAAATTGGTTGGACGGTTTGGATGCAACACGTGCATCATGGCGGGTCCCGCAGATGGACGGTGAGGGTGAAACAGGTGGGGCCCACATAGCTTGGTGACGTCACATACACCAGCTGTATAGCTAGTGTGCGGCACGCCAGCCATTCTGCTTCATAAGGTGGGTCCATATGTGTGGCCCACCATAACATTTATTTTCCATCCATCGTGTTGGTAAGGTCATACAGATCCGGCCCACTGTAATGTTTACTTTCCACCCAACCTGTTGGTACGGTCACATAGACCTAGGGCCCACCACAACATTTATTTGCAATCCAACCTGTTAACAGGGTTACACTGACCTAATGAAAAGGAAAAAAAAAAAATTCATGTTGTCCCAAAATTCTGGACCGTAAAAAGGGTCACAATGGTGGACGTTTAATCAACACTGTTTCCTTGATGTGGGCCCACCAGATAATGGCTGGATGGCATGGATAAGACACGTACATCACGATGGGTCCCACTGTCCAAACAGTGGATAATGCGGACGTAACACATACACCATGGTGGGCGCCTGCCTCCAGCGCACGCTGCTACTTGTGTCAGTAGCGTCTGCAGCAGCAGGCGCTGCTCTTATTATATTATATTATATTATATATATATATATATATATTTGAAATCATTGTATTTTGTGGTTTTTCACAGACGGGGCCCGCATCAATGGAATCCAACCTAGCCATTAGTTTCAGTAGCTCAAGACAGACCCATCAAGCCCAATATTCAAAGTATTTCGGTGCATAAAACCATCAGAGTGGGTTCCAACAGTCGAGAACATTGTTTGATATGCTATAGCCCACCAAAAACTCAGATCAGCTTCATTTTTTGGCTCAACGCCTAAAATGATCTAAGGAACGGAATGAACAGCTTGGATTAACAACATGCATCAGGTGGGGACTGTATAAATGGCCCACCCAAAACCAAACTAAAGTTATATATATATATATATATATATATATATATATATATATATTATATATATATATATATATAAAATCTTTTGGTTGCTGCCAGTACACCCATTATCTGTTCACACTTCCGTGAAGACGTCCAGCGTCCAAGGATGCTAGACGGACTGTCTACCTTTGTCAACCAAGGTGGGTCCCACATCGTCTTGGCCCACTTGATTAATATGATATTTGTGTCTTCCCATTACCATAGGGTAGGGCCCACATAGCTTGGACAGCCGTGGGGTCCATTTAATGGATGGTTTGGGACATCATATACACTCATTAGGTGGGCCACACAATCACATCTTCACACACAAAATAATGAAAAAGAGAGGGAGAGAGAAAGAGAGACACACGTGCGATGGAGGGACCCCGACATTATGGGCCCTCCCTTGCATGATTTAAAACATACATCAAATGGGTCTCATTTCATATGGGCCCACCGATCAAAATCAATGGTGGAGATCCTTTCTCCACAGAAATGGAGGGTCTAGATGATCCTATCCATGCAAGGAAAATAAACATCATGATAGGGTCCATGGAGAATGGCCCATCATGAATGATCATGAGGATCAAGGTGGGCCATTGGCCACATCTTAGGGTCCAAAGTGAGATCCACACTATTGATCAGTAGGTCTCACTTCGCCCATCATAAAAATATGAAAACTAGCCTATAGAAGCACCCACCGTTCGATCTTCTTGGTCTGATGGAACGCTGAGCTCCTTGTGTCTCACTTTGATGGAAGATGATGAGGGATGAATGGCTGGGATGAAGGATTTTGGGGTGGGAAGTAGGCCACACAACATACTTTCTCACACTTAAAAAACCATGGACGTCCACACTCTTTTCTCACTTGGTGTTGCTTGGAAAAAGTGAAGAGAAAGAGAGAGAAATGGGTTGGTTAAAAGAGAGATGATGGATGTGAGTGATGGGTGAGGTGATGGTGTACTTGACATGTATGGGTGTGTAAGAGAGAGGGTGAGAGAGAGTTAACTTGGTGGTTGCTTGACTTGGGGAGAAAGAAAGCATTGATTGATTGATTGATTAATTGATTGATTGATTGGACATGTTGTAGAGATTCTCTTGGGATTACAAACGCGCGGTGTTTCTTCGAAATAAATGTCGGCCCACATCTTCTGGGCAAGGTATCGGATCGGTGCGTAAGACGCGGCGTCGGAACCGTGGTGACGGTGTGGTCCCAATGGTACAAGTCTCGGATTAAGCCAAATCAAATCTACAGAATACGACTTAGGGTCACGCGCAAATATCGATTATAGGTCGCGGATTGTCAGACTTCGACGGGAAGGATCACAGGAGTCGATGGAACAGTACAGACTAGGATACGGGTCTTACACTGAGCTACGATCATATCCCCCTGTACCAGAGTCTCGAACTCCAGTGCACGCTGCTGACGAATGTAGTCGGGGAAATACTGTCGATCAAACTGGTCCACGAAGTCCTCCCATGTCCAAACAAAAGCAAGCCCTGCAGCATGAGCAACTGAGGCCCACCAATGCTCGACCTCGCCCTCAAGTAAATATACCGCCAATGGGACCCGCTGCTGGGTCGTATATGTAATAACCCGTAGGTTTCAGTACTCAGGTATTACCATGTGAACTAAGCTCACAAAGGCACGGGTAGGATTATCAAAATAAGCTCAACTCTATCGTCAAAGCTACATTTTTTAAACAGTTTCTAGCCAGTGGGAAGAAGGCATCAACCCTAGGAGAATCCATCCATTGACTTTCAAAATATAGTGCCATGGTATCTAGAGGACCTATTTCTTTAGTAAACCTAACCATCCACTAGTAACCTATAGTATTAGATCATCGAACCCATAAATCCTTACCCTTAGAAATGCGTCAGGAACGATACATGATTAAACTATAAGAATCGAGCCTCAAATCCAACCATCTACTTTCAAAATGGACTTTCATGTCAACTAAGAAGCCTATCTTTAAAAGTTCAATATCCTTAAATAATTAGGATGTAACCTTACACCTTAAACTAGACGCCATGACTATGAGGTCCATTGTTTATCAGCATCATACTTGAATGGAGAACAAAACACCACTAGAATGTGAGGGGGCAACTATGTTAGGATTTCAATCACTCTAATATACAAATCAAACCATTCATTTTAATAGCAGGACTTAGATCATCCGATACACCATCTATCGGGTCCATAACACCCCGTACAATGACCTACCACTTAATCGTACTAATCAGACAATCCAAGAGCTAGGCTATTCTTAGGACTATTAGGATCATTGACAAATGAGTGAATCAAATCCAACCATTAGGAGGATCTTCATTCGTAGATCGAGTCATCTGGCCCTCTAAGCATAGGACAAGTGGTTAGATCTCCACTTATCCTGACTTTAAGACACCTAGAACTAGTGAGGAGTAAGCCTGGGACACTTGCTTTGTTGGATCGCCAGATTCGACCGTGGGAGTGTAATAATGGGCACATAGGACCCTATTAAAGATGAATCAAGCCGTCCATCCATTGATTATTAGTAATATCAGTCCCTTAGATCGACCATCCATTCAATTTACAACTAACATGGAGCGGTCTAACACTTCAACACAACAATTGAATTGTCGGATCTATATGGATGGCATGGAGGTTCTTCTAAGCTGAACTAGGAACCCTTATAGCCGTTAAGATCGAACTAGGAAGCTATCTAACCGTCAGATGGATGGAAATCATAGTTTAAACCCAAGAGCAAACATTGTGTGACCCATCTGGTTAAAATAATATCACTCTAAAATAAATGGTGGCCCTAATTGGCCAACCAGTTAGATGAACGGTCCTGATCTCATGAGTGAACCACAGGTCATCATCGAATCGACAATAATTGGCACTCAAAGGCTATATTTCAGTTAATATGGCCCACCTAAGCTATGAATATACCTCATAGTTAAATGGGTGGCCTATCTTAATCGGTTGAAGCTAATGGATGGGTTAGATTTCCCAAATGCATCTCTATGGGCCCCACCTTAGGTGTCACGTGTACACCACCTGCGTACTCCCGCGTCATACCAAACCTACCCGCCCAGTCAATCTGGGTTGACCCGATGAAAATGGGAAAAAAGCAACTGAGCTTTCTTCCTCGGGTGACGTTCGAACCAACGTCGTCCATTTGAGATGGACATGGGGCCATCATCATGGCTTGTATATATGATCTAAATTGTTCATCATGTCCAAGGCATTGGTACAGCCAATCCCTGACCATTTTTAGTCGTTGGAATACACACGTGTGTACACAATATCAACCACAAATCAGGCAACAAGCACACCCATTTCCAAAAACGGAAAGGATTCCATTCCTTTACCTTTCCACTTTGGCAATCCACGTGACATCTTCTCCTGAGATCTTAACCTTCCATTGCAAATGCATCCAAGCACTCCCTTTTAGGGCTCCCTCAGCAATGACTTAAGTTTCTCCCGCTGCTGTGAGTTAAAACACAAGCCCATTAACAAACTCTAATCTTCATCCATTTGATGGTTCCCACAATGATCATGGGATATATCCAAACTGTCCATACGTTTATGATCATTGGATCAGCCATCTGCCAATGACCCGCCATTAACGGCTGGGTCATCTCCTCCGTTTAAGCAGGAAACCCATCAGCGTAAGATGGGCCCCATTCACTGATCTAAGACGATCATTCGGTGGGCCATGATGTTAGAAGTACTGTAGTAACACCAGATTGCATCCATGCAAGATCAGTCAGCGACGGATGTAATCGCTTACTCGAGTTAGAGTCGCAAGGCTACAACTAATCTTAGGATTAGTAGCCGATGTTTTTGAATTTTTAGGGTCTATAAGAAGCTCCCTTTTAGGGTAACCATCCAAAAAAGAAAGAAACAGAAAGAAAAAAAAGAGAGAGAGAGAGTGCTGAGAGACGCCGCTGCCACACCAACGGACTCGGACTATCTAAATCTAGTTTCGTGTAGGCCCTCTTGAGCACCCAAATAAGAAGAAAAGAAGGAAGAAGAAGGCAGAGAGAGGAAGAAAGAAAGAGAATGAGGGAGAGAAAGTACTATTGCTGCCGCTGCCATTGCCGCACCAACTCGAGCTCGGGTCGAGCCAACAGAGGTTGGGTCGGGGTCTGTTCTTGGTCTGGTCCAGCAATTGTTGGACGGTGCGGTGTAGAGAAGAAGGAGAAAGAGAAAGTAAAATGGGAGACAGAAGAGAGAGAGGAAGAAACCAAGGGAGAAGGAGAGGGTTGTGTTGGTGCCTGTTGCACACACTCGACTCAGTGAGTCAGCATGACTCAGGTGCTGGTTGGGCCCAGGTTTTGTAAGACGTTCCTGAATTAGGAGAAAAGAAAAGAGAGAGAGAGAGAGAGAGAGAGAGAGAGCAAGGAAGAGAAGGAGAGAGAAGAGAAGAAGGAGAGAGCTTGGAGTCGTTGTTAGTTGTCGAGTCGACTCGGCTGAAACCGAGTCGAGTCGGGTCGAGCTAGGCCGTATTGCTGGATATTCTAGAAAGGGTAAAAAAATAGGGGAGTAAGAAAGTGAAAGAAGGTAGAGAAGAGAGAGAGAGAGAGAGAGGAGAGAGAGAGAGAGAGAGTTGACTCAGTGGGTCGTAGTTGAATCTGCACTTGTCGTTTGACCCAATTCCAAGTCACTAAGTTAAGCTATTGGGTCAAGGAAAATCCATACCCATTTTAGTCGTTTATTTACTGAGTTAACTCAGTGAATTTTCATTGAGTCCATTGTTTGTAAATAGCTGATTAATTAGCAATTTTCCTAGCATTTTGATCAGGTCATAGACGCACGAGTAACATGCATGTTTGACTCTACCAGACTACATTCGTGCTACCTAGTGGGCCACACATAACTAGATTACTTGACTAAGGTGAGGACTCACCCTTTAAGCTTCCCACTTAAATTCATTAATCTATACAAACATGATGCCTTGATTCCTCTCAATGAAATATTTATCTTACTATATGAATATGCTAATTTGTTGCGCACTTGATTCTTGTGTTAGATAATGAACATATCACTCAAACTTTGGTAACCATAAACGATTGATGATAATATGCTTTCTTTAGTTGTACACATGTTAATTACTGATATGAGTGTCATTTGCGATCATTTGATGGATTGAGTGGGATTTGTCATGATCTTACTATCTTGCGATCCATATTTGACTTACGCAACTCAAATCGCACATATGCCTTACATGGCTTGGACACATATTTACCGTACGTGGCTTGGATCGTTCATTTGCTCATGGCTTTAATGGAACATTGACGCCATTTTGTGGCTTGTTGGTTATATTTGGATATTTCGTTGATTTTCAAGTCATTATGCGGAGTTCGTTATGATTTCCAGGTTGAGCTGAAGTTCGCTTGTCGATTTTCTAGCCATCTTACGGAATTCATACGATTTTTGAATGACGCCGAAGTTCCTATGTTGATTCTCTCTTCATCTTATGGTGTTCATTCATATGATGATTTTCGGGTGGAGCTGAAGTTCATTTATCAATTTTCTAGCCATCTTGCAATGTTCACATACGATATGATTTCAGGGTGAAGTAGAGGTTTAAAGGTTGATTTTCTATTCACCTTATGGATTTCGCATGTACCATGATTTTCGGGTGGAGCTTATGTTCGTTTATCGATTTTCTAGCCATCTTGCGGAGTTCATGTACAATATGATTTTAGGTGCAATAGAAAGTCATATGATTGATTATTTGATTATCTTGACATATTCTCTTATATTGTGATTGCTATTACATTTTGCTTTATGAGGTTCTATTGATTGGCTTAATTTTTAAATATATGAAGATAATTATGAAATGCCCTATTTAATATATTTAATTTCATTATTTGCAATCTATAATGGATTACGAATGATGAGTGCGCAATCTTAGAGGGTGCTCCTCACTGCGATAGCCATTGATGTTATCAAACTGTAACAGTTGATGCAGGTGTAGATCGAGTCGATGCTGTTCACTGGGTTGATAGAGCAGATCAGGTAGTTGAGAAGCTAGACGGGGTCCCTGCGGCCCATATTGAGCTCCACCACTAGTTGATAGATTCCTGTTTTTCCTTATATGAACTTTATTATTTGAGATTGTATAAGTACTGTATGGGCGCTACATTTGGATTTTGTTATGGTTAGAATGCTTTTATACAATGCATGGTTTACTTTAGCTTCATTGCTGTTAACTCTGAGTAATGATAAGCGATTCAAATTTACACTCAGGTTTTGGGAGAACGAGTCATATACTCGGGTTCCAAAAACTAGGGCGTTACAAAGTAGTATCAGAGCGAGTCTTGATAAACCAGGCCTTGGGGAAAAACAGGACTTATACGACTTAAATACTCCATAGTTGCATTGATGAAATTAGATACTTAAAACTAGGTTTCATTCCCCTAGCTTTAAGATATCGTATGAATATAGAAATCCAAAACTTTAGGATCCCTTGAAATGTTTAGGGATAACCATTTGAACTTATGAACAAGAACTTAGGTTCCTTTGTAAATTATAGTTGTTTGAACTTAGGAACTAAACCACGTATCGTAGGGAAACAACTAACCACCGTATTGTACGTTAAATCGAACAAATGCACTCTCCGAACTTAAGAATACATACTAGGAACTAAAATTTAAATTTGCATAATGCTTAGATAATCAAAGTGCACAGTGAAAGCATAATAGGCCACATACACTTACCCCTTATGAAAATAGAAAACTATATATACGATATTCCACATGAATCCTAAATAATCGGATTCACGGACTGACAGAATCATATTTAAGCAAAGTGTACGCGGTTTTATCCTAATTTTAAATCCTAGAAAATTCTAACGACCTCAATGCCCTGATCAAGTATAAGGTTAAGATTTACTAGGATTACGAATGGATATCGAGGAACTCACTGCCCTGATCAGGTAGAAGATCGTCGTTTCAGGTTCAGACCAACCATAACTGTCTGTTTTTATTAACACGAACAATGAAAAGATAAACTATTATTCTTACTCTAGATGACCTGGAATGTGTCATTGTGAATTTCAAGCACACATATAAATATAGAATAATAATAAAACTCTTCTTTAAGTTGTTCGAGCAAACCCTTGATCATAGTTGATACTGAAAGAAATTGGGATGAGCGCGATCGAATCTCGCGAGCGAGATTCTTCTTTAAGGGGGGTAGATTGTAACAACCCAAATCCTAGTAGTTAGTCGTGAATACAAACATACTTCACGGAGAAGGATGCTAACAAACATAGTAAAACGGATTTTCTTCATTCCCATTTAAGTTAGAAGTGTTGAATTTCAGGGACGAAATTCTCTTTGGGGGGGGGGGGGGGGGGGGGTAAATTGTAACACCCCATAGGTTTCAGTACTCGGGTTTTACCATGTGAACTAAGTCTCACAAAGGCACGGGTAGGATTATGTAACGCCCTGAAATTCGGGGGTCGAGTATGAACTCAACACCCGAGTTCCAACGCATCACTTATGCAACATACACAATGCTGGTTAAATGTTGTCTGAGTTAGCGCAATAAACATGAATGAGATTAAACCAAAACAGTAATTCATACTCCAGTTCAATTGTATATAAAAGCAAGCGGAAGACTGAAACTTTATATTCAAGTATGTAAAGTAACAAAATTTTCTGAACTCCAGAGAATGAGTACTAGCTGAGCACCAATATACATGTATTGTTTTTAAGTCAAAACCCAAAATACAATCCTCAAAAGAGGCCCTGAGAATCCCGCGATGCAGCCGGCCTAAGCGAAGCCGTCAGAGTACTGCATGAAGGAGAACTCCTGGTCCTCATCAAAGTCGGGCTCTGGCTCCTGAACCAAGGCGCCATCTACACCTGCGACAGAGTCTGGTGGGTGTTGCAAACACCGTCCCGTAACGTGGGAGTGAGTAGCTAACTCAGTGGAACAATAAAGCATAAGTTAACATGTTATCAAATCAATCAAGCAGTAATGATAACGCAGTACAAATCAAGCATTTCTAACTACTCTTGTTAAGTGCAAAAATGATATGACATGATGCTGTATGCCCTTGCCAAACCACCCTCAAGCGACATCATCTTATGTTCGCGAATGCTTACTTCCTCAGTGCGCCACATCTACAAAGCACATGCGGTGCGATGATGCCCATGATTACCAAGTTTTTATTAGTCCATTTCAATCAGCAGTATTGGGAAACTAAGGTACCTCCCTTGTATCATTCCCAACATGATCCATTCTAGGGTCGTCAATCCTAGCTATTCTCATACGATATTATAGTTTGAGAAGCTTAGTGAAGGCATCGCAAAGGGCTCGTCACCCGTCAGCGCGGATACAGATCTCACCGTATGCGGCTCAATTGCTGGCCGTCAGCTGAGTACAGGTCTCACCGTACTCGGCTCAATCACTAGCCGTCAGCTCAAGTACAGGTCTCACCGTACTCGGCTCAACTCACTCACTCTAGTTGCTGTGAAAGACTCGTGGCCAATCACAGACCCTTGGAGTGTACTCGATGATACCACGGAGGACTCGTCGCCCGTCAGCACGAGCACAGATCTCACCGTACTCGGCTCTCGCCGAAGTATCGACAGCTCGAATACAGTGTCCCATACCACCGTATTCGGCTCACGAGTTAGTTGCGCAATGGTCACTACGGGGAGGCACATGGCCCCAGCGTAGGCCGACAGCTCGACCACGGTGTCCCATACCACCATGCCCGGCTCATGCGACTTAGCGGATCTAGGTACCATGGTTAAACGGGGATCGCCACTGGTAAGTTTGGTACCCTAGGTTCAAGCAGTAGCGACCAAACAGGGTGAACACATAAGTACACTTCGGTTTACTTGACGAGCCTGACTAGCTCGAGCGCACCACAAGTTGAGCGATATGGAGCGCAAAAGCACTCCGTGTGGCCAACCACTATCGCCAACCGAAGTACGACTCGGGTTCGCCAGACATGTCCTTTGTGGCGACATGAATCTCAGCCACAATCGCAAGTCTGGTACCGAATGTTTGGACTATATACATAGTCCCAAACTCAAACAGTTTTCATTGATATCATGTGAAGTAAAGCATGATAAACAAGCAATACACGCATGTTAGTAGGCATGTTATAAAGCGTGAAGTAAAACATGAAGTAAAGCATGTTGCAAGGCATGCTGTAAAGCATGTTGTAAGGCATGTGATAAAACACTATCCCCATAGGGATACAATTGTGTGCGCATTACAAGTGAGAGGTTGCGGTGAACCACCGCATGGAGGGGATCCTACATGTCTCTAAGGGAGTCGGAAATCCCATATCAGCGCCTATCTAAGGCACTAGTACATACACATGTACACATACAAGCATTTGCACAACACTTAGAATACACTATTCCAACATACATGACGTATGTTAGCCAAGTTCGTGTTAGGGCTGTCCCTTCGCCACGAGAGTTTTTCCCGTGTATATCGTAATCATACAGCAAATAATCATTACAATTACATTTCCAAAATCCGCACGTATGCGGAATTTCTAGAATACGCAATTTCAACATACATGACATTTACACATGAACATGTATTTTTGCGATCCCTTTTGCCAAACTAGCATTTTATCCACACATGATATAATCAAACATTAAATAAACATGTCAAACATTTTCCCAACAAAAATACGTATACGGTATTTCTACGTATATCTAGAGTATGTGAAATTCCATATTCTTTATCGCTAATCGAAACAGGAAACGGAAAGCACTTTGTACATGTGCATTTGCATGCAGATCATGAATCTATCATTATCTGACATTGAAAGCGTTGAAAACCGTAACTTATACACTTAAAGTCCTCACCTCAGCCCTTGGAATTCCAACAAATCAGCAAGGGTGTTGGAGCTTCCGTATACGGGAGTTTCCTAGCCTAAAGAGCGGAACCGATTAGCTTTTGCATAACCTACCACTATCCAACCTCAAATCAGACCTAGGGTTAGGGTTTCTTACCTTCAAATGGGATGGACACCACCGGGAAAACACCTGGAATAAGGCGGTGTAGGCCGTGTGATGAGTGGAAGCAGCAGGAGGAAGATCGGCTTTGAACTCCAAGCCTTTCTCTCTCTCTCTCTCTCTAAGGGTTTGCTCTCAAATTCGTATGGCTGTGAGAGGGGCTGTTCTAAGCCCTTTTTATAGCCAAAATCATGTCCAAAATAGACTCAGGTTCAAGGGTGGCTGCATATATAGGCAGTTCGCCACTTTCCAAGCTCAAAAGGGATGTTCCGGTGGCCCTCCTTGAGCCAAACGTCAGACTTAAGCTCACCATCTATGGATCTACGTGGGATTATGTTTTCGACTCGATCGGATTCCCAGATCGCACGTGGCGGACCACTTTCAGTTCAACGGTCAGTGGGCCACGATCAGAAATTCTGAGTACATGTAAATGTTCCTGAAATTTTTCTTAATCCGAGGGTGTAATTTGGTCTGATTCCGACGGTCAGGTTACTTAATACTGACGCGCAACCGAAAGATGCCAGATCACTATTCCAGATATTTTTATTTGGATGGGTAGTGTTTTTCACACTCCCTCGCTCCGGAGTGAAAAGAATGGCCGTGGGACATCGGAATCATCTGATTTTTGAGATGATTGTCAAGCCCAGTGGGGCGGTCTTGGTTCCTTAGCTTCGTGTTAATCGGACTCCCGATGTGCGATCTAGATCTCATACGAAGTTTCGTTTCAGTCCCGAGAGCAGACGGGTAATGAGTTTGGCTCTAGACTTTAGGGTAACCTAGAGTCACTAATTCTGCAAGTTTTGGGTCTTGCAGATCGTATTTAAAACGATCCCAACGGATTTCATGGCTAACCGAGTTTAGTACTTAGTTAACTTTGTTAAATTTCTAAGGGATTTAATCCTACGTGATTTCTGGTCGAGGTGGTACTCGACCCAATGTACGAAATTTACAGGTCGTTACAGATTATCAAAATAAGCTTAACTCTATCGTAAAAGCTACATTTTTTAAAAAGGTATCTAGCCAATGGGAAGAAGGCATCGACCCTAGGACAATCCATCCATTGATTTTCAAAATATAGCGCCACGGTATCTAGAGGACCTATTTCTTTAGTAAACTTAACCATCCACTAGTAACCTATAGTATTGGATCATCGAACCCATAAATCCTTACCCTTTGAAATAGGTCAGAATGATACACGATTAAACTATACGAATCGGTCCTCAAATCCAGCCATCTACTTTCAAAATGGACTTTCATGTCAACTAAGAAGCCTACCTTTAAAAGTTCATTATCCTTAAATAATTAGGATGTAGCCTTACGCCTTAAACTAGACACCATGACTATGAGGTCCACTGTTTATCAACATCATACTTGAATGGAGAACAAAACTCCACTAGAATGTGAGGGGGCACCTATGTTAGGATTTCAATCACTCTAATATACAAATCAAACCATTCATTTTAATAGTAGGACTTAGATCATCTGATCCACCATCTATCGGGTCCATAACACCCCGTACAATGACCTACCACTTAATCGTACTAATCAGACAATCCAAGAGCTAAATCAGGCATTAAAGTCTACTTAGGCCATTCTTAGGACTATTAGGATCATTGACAAATGAGTGAATCAAATCCAACCATTAAGAGGATCTTCATCCGTAGATCGAGCCATCTGGCCCTCTAAGCATAGGACTAGTGGTTCAATCTCCACTTATCCTGACTTTAGGACACCTAGAACTAGTCAAGAGCAAGCCTGGGACACTTGCATTGTTGGATCGCCAGATTTGACCGTGGGAGTGTAATAATGGGCACGTAGGACCCTATTAAAGATGAATCAAGCCATGCATCCTTTATTGATATTGGATTATGTTGTATTACTTGATTAATCTTCCTTTATTGCAATTTGTTTATTCTTTTTTATTTTTTTAAATATATTTACATAAAAAGGAAAAATAAAAATTTTGGTGATTTTTTCATCCAGCCCATAGCTGATCGACCAGTTCGACTAGCCAAGCACCCACTCGGGCTAGCCGAAACGGAAACAAGTGATGTAACATGCATGACGATTTACTTATGACAATTGTGCACCATGTTAACCAACCCACAAAATTATATGTCGACCAAGAGAGCCGCTACCGATAACGCATTACGTCCATGATAAATATTTGAATCACTAGTTGTGATACCTTTAACACATCACTTGCATCAATAGAGAAATAATTTGAATCATGGGTGTAATGCCCTGAACTTTTCAAAACTTGTGCATTGAAAGTTCTCAAGCGTTACCATAAGATTTAACGTAATATATACGTGTGTACGATACCAATCCAACTATCCTAGCCTTATATCTTTTCCCTGACACAAACCTAAATATTAGGAATGATCTCCATTCATAAATCAAGCCATCCGACCCTTGATTTTAAAGGCACGACCACCCATCATGTGATTTGACATGTGTGCTTCCCTTAAGTAAATTAGCTAATAACCAACTATCCGAAAGGATTTAGATGAAAGTTCATTGTAAAAATTATTCAGAAAGGTGTATTAAACCTGGTAGAACCATTAGATTTCACAAAACTCTTAGATCAGTAATAATTATGAAAATGCCATTAACCTAGACCCCTTAATTCTAGATCACATAGTTCCCACTTCCATTTAACCTAAAATTTTATACCATGCCTATAAATCCTAAATTAACGTACACGTCAAATTTCAGCCATTAGATCATTGTAAAAATAACCCAATGGATAGATCAACCATTATCCATTGATTTTGGGGCCCACCTGACCTTTGGATACGCTCCAATTTTGGACTCAACCCCTTAAAATAGACGGAGAGATGAATGGACAGTGTAGATGTCTCAAGAGAACACCACCGTGGGCCCCACAAGTGGTACCCGAGTGTATAGTACGCGTGCACCAGCGGTGCACAGAACCAAACATCGGGTCAAACCTAGTTTGACCCGACAAAAGAATTCAAACAGGAGAGTTTCCCGTGGATGAACAGACAAAGTCCATTTGTGTGTGCACACAAGCCAAGTGACAGTAGACCGTGTGCGGCTGGACTTTCTAAAAATGGAAAACCTCTGTATCCACTGCGAAGCTCCTCCTGAGATCCCATCCGTCCAAAACCAAGATGGATCACGTCCGATCCCACCCAAGGTGTCCGGAAGAGAGAAAGAAAGCGGAAAGAGGAGTGTTCCACTATTTTTCACACAAGAAACGCAATCCTAGAACCTGCGTTCGCGAACACTCCGAACATTTCAATCACAACAAGATCAGGCCATCAATTCCGGTGGGCCAGGCTAATGAACGACAATCTTAGATCGTCTAAAAGAACAAAATCAAATAGTGAAGATCAGGGACCAAACCACCATCAAAACAGGGACAGTATGCTCGACCAGACGCAGGTTGGCAGGAACAGGGAACTGCGTAAGGTTTTACACCCGACCTCCTTGTTGTGTAAACGAAGTTATGCAGAAAGATTCCTGGGTTTGGACAGCCTATAAAAAGGGCCTGCAATGTCGACCAAGAAGGAAAGAAAGAGAGAAAATAAAAGACAGAGAGAGAGAGAGAGCGACGTCCATTTCCTGTTGGATGTGGCAGCAGGAAGGAAAAGAAAAGAAAAGGGAAAGAAAGAAAGAAGGAAAGGAAAGAGGAAAGGAAAGGAAAGGAAAAGAGAAAGAAAGAGAAAGAAAGAGAAAGAAAAAGAGAAAGAGAGAGAAGGAGAAGGAGAAGGAGAAAGAAAGAAAAGAAAAGAAAAGAAAGGAAAAGGAAAAGGAAAGAAAAGAAAAGAAAGGAAAAAGAAAGAGAAAGAGAACAAGGGAAGGTTTGAGTCAAGGTGAGGGTTTTATCCTTTAAGCTTGCAGTAATTTAAGTTGATATGTTATTATCTTGCCTTTACATGCATTCATGTTACTATGAATTCTCCCTGTAAATATACGTTTTACCATCAATTATGTGAATTCTCAGTGCAATTATATGTTTTACCATCAATTATTTTCCTTTGAGATCATAGTATAATGTTGATTACAAGTGATCTTTCTAAATTTATGTGGGGCCATGGATACAAGCCTTGCTCTTGCCTTTAATCTTGTTATTAAGTTGGCCCTTGCCACTCGTCTCTTATTTGAGTTGGCCTTTACCACTCATCTCTTATTTGAGTTGGCCCTTGCCACTTTTCTTGTTATCGAGTTGGCCCTTGCCGCTTTTCTATTTATTGAGTTAGCCATTGCTACTCTTCTTTTGTTGAGTTGACCATTGTCACTCTCCTCTTTGTTATGTTGGCCATTGCCACTTTTATCTATATTGAGTTGACCATTGTCACCCTTCTCTTTATTATATTGACCTTGTGTTATCTATCTTTAGGGCTTGGGCATGTGTCTTGATATTCCAGAACCTCCATAATTTAAATCACGTTCTTTATCAATGTAAGTGATGTGTTAAAGGTATCACAACTAGTGACTCAAATATTTATCATGGACGTAATGCGTTACGGGTAGTGGCCCTCATGGTCGACCCATAATTTCGTGGGTTGGTTAGCGTGGTGCACAATCGATGTAAGTAAATCGTCATATGTGTTACATCACCTTCTCGGGATTGGATGTCACAAATAGTCACTCCATGAACACATCGTGTTACGTAAATCTCTCAACCGCGTATTGTATTGCCTTAAGATGTTCGCATAAATCCACCTACATCGACAAAAGTGGCTTACGATGTAGTTAGTCACTTGAAAGGTATATCCGCACGTTTGAGTATTTATGATGCACTCAAGTTATCAGAAGAGTTTCGACAGAGTTCGATTCAAGCACTGGCTGATCACGATGTGAGAGAAACTTTACTGACAGAAATGAAGAATGAAAGAAGCAAGGAAAAGGTGGATTGTCTACCAGTGATATCTTTTTCTGATGATGATTTAATTGGTGAAACAGAACATAACAGGCCATTGATGATAGAAGGGTACATTTGTGAAAAGAAGATAAAACGGATCATGATAGACAATGGGTCAGCAGTGAATCTTTTGCCACTCTCCATGATTACTAAATTGGGTTATCGCCGTTCAGATTTACGCCCCAGCGGAATGATGATACAAGGGTTTAATCAAGATGGACAACGCGCGCTCGGTAAAATTACAGTAACATTGGAAGTAGGAGAATTAATCACTTCTGTTATATGTCACGTTATAAATGCAGTGACGACATATAACCTTCTCTTGGGAAGGCCATGGATACATCAGTGCAATATTGTACCTTCTACTCTACACCAATGTTTCAAATACTACAAGGATGGAATGCAGTGTAAAGTAATAGCTGATGCGAAACCATATACAGAAGCTGAGTCTTTCTTTGCGGATGCTAGCTATTATAAATGTTTCTCCAAAGAAGCAGGAAATGATGATAGAAAGGGAATCTTGAAAGATGTCCAAATAAATAAAGCTAGAGAAGAAAGGACGGAGTCTTCTGAGACTACAGGAGCAAGGAAAAAGTTTTATTTTGTACCAAAACGCCTGAGACAACCTGGACAACCGCCGTTGACATTATTGTCAACAGAACAGTTGAAAGTCTTACAAGTCCAATTGCACGATGCCTTTACCCAATATCGAAAGATGTAAGCCATTTGCAGCCGCCCCAGGCATATTTCAAGTCAAAGCCAGTGCTAAATACCCTGAAGCAATAAAGTTCCACGTTGCAGCAGAAGTGAAGAATAAAAACACAAGCAATATATATCATGGAGAGTTAGCACCGCAGAATTTGAGAAAATACAGTGCAGTAAGCAAGAAAATCATGAAAAATATGGGTTTTGATTGTGACAAGCCCACTGGACTGAATCATGGGAAAGGAATTCAAATCCCTCTCGGAGTCAATCAAGAGAAACGGAGAAAATTCCAAGGATTAGGAGCAGAATCATCAGTAAATATGGTATTAGTAGATATGACTCCAGCTGAACAGATGTCAGAGCAAGATGCTAAGGTAGTTAAGTGCCCTGAAAACGCTCCAAGACAAATAGAAGACGGAGGACAGCCGACGATAGATGGCTTGCGAGAAATAAATTTGGGGACAGCAGAAGAGCCAAGGAACACATTTATCAGTGTCAGTCTTTCAGATCAGGAATTTGAGAAATATGGCCAGCTTCTCAGAGAAAATAAAGATGTCTTCGCTTGGACATATGAAGAAATGCCAGGGTTGGAACCCTCTGTAGCAATGCATCGATTAAATATTTCCAAAGAAAAGAAACAGTAAAGCAAGCACAAAGCGATTCCACCACCCAGACCTGATTCCATTAATCGAAAAAGAAGTAAATAAATTAATAAAGGTTGGATTCGTCAGAGAAGTTAAATATCCTAAGTGGATATCAAACATTGTTCTGGTGAAAAAGAAAAATGGGCAGATTAGAGTATGCATCGACTTCAGAGATCTGAATGAAGCATGTCCAAAAGATGACTTCCCTCTCCCGATAACAGAATTATTAATTGATAGCACTACTCAGTATGCTATTATGTCCTTTATGGACGGATACGCGGGTTATAATCAAATCAGGATGTCACCCGAAGATGAAGAGGCAACGGCTTTCAGAACACCGCTTGGAATTTATTGTTATAAAGTTATGCCTTTCGGTCTCAAAAATGCTGGGGCAACATATCAAAGGGCGATGAAAAACATTTTTCAAGATATGATGCATAAACATGTTGAATGTTATGTTGACGACTTAGTGGTCAGGTTAGAAGATCATCAAGAACATCGCGAACATTTAGCATCAGTTTTCCGTCGTCTCAGAAAGAAGCAACTAAAGATGAACCCTGCTAAGTGCGCATTTGGAGTATCTTCTGGAAAGTTCCTTGGCTTTGTTGTACGACATAGAGGGATCGAGATTGATCCAGAAAAAATTAAAGCTATTCAAAATATGCCGCCGCCAACAACGTTGAAGGAATTAAAAAGCTTACAAGGAAAATTGGCATACATTCGTCGTTTCATTTCAAATCTCGCAGGAAGATGTCAGCCATTTTCTCGGTTAATGAAGAAAGACACAGAATTTATATGGGATCATGCCTGTCAAAATGCCTTTGACTCAATCAAGGAATTGTTGAAACAGCCGCCGGTGTTAACAGCTCCAGTGAAAGGTAAGCCACTTATCTTATATACATCTGCAGCTACAAATTCTTTGGGTGCTTTGTTTGCACAGGTAAACGAAGCCGGAAAAGAGACTGCTCTTTATTATCTAAGCCGAACATTAATGGGGGCAGAATGCAATTATTCCTCGATCGAAAAAGAGTGTTTGGCGCTGATATTCGCTGTACAAAAGTTAAGGCATTATTGTCTCTCCCATGATATAACTCTAATCTCAAGAGCAGATCCGATAAAATTTTTGATGACCAGGCCAATGTTGTCAGGAAGACTAGCCAAGTGGATGTTATTGCTGTCAGAATATACTATTTCATATAAACCGGCGAAAGCAGTAAAAGGACAAGCTATGGCAGATTTCCTCGCAGCACATCCTATAGCAGAAAGTGAAGAGATCAATGACGAATTCCCAGATGAACAGGTTATGTTGGCTGAATCTCAGAATCTTTGGCGAATGTATTTTGATGGTGCTGCTCGAATATCGGGAACGGGGGCAGGAATAATATTCATTACACCTCAAGGCGATTTATTACCATATTCCTTCACATTGGGCACCACATGCACAAACAATGAAGCTGAATATAGAGCTCTTATCATCGGAATGGAAATAGCCCAGCAAATGGAAATAAAATTATTGCATATCTTCGGAGATTCTAAATTGGTTATAAATCAATTGACAACAGAATTTGAAGTAAGGAAAGAAGAACTCCTACCCTATTATCGGAAGGCACAACGGTTGCTTGAACAGTTTTCTCATGTGGAAATTAAACACATATCGCGGTCGGAGAATACAAAAGCTGATGCTTTAGCCGGTCTGGCAGCAGCTCTGTCCTGTACAAAACGAAGTCCTCTTCAGGTAACTATAGAAGAAAGAAGGTTCCTGCCGTCTGCAGAGGTTATCGAAGAAACTGTAGAAATGTTTCCAATATCCTGTCTGGAGGTAATGATAAATGATTGGCGTCAGCCTTTTGTTGATTATCTCAAGTATAATATTTTGCCAGAAGATAATATACAAAGACAGCAGATTAAACAGCGATCGGGCAAATTTGTCATATGCAGCGAAGTGTTATATAGAAAATCTTATAATGGAATGCTGTTAAGGTGCTTAGACAATCAAGAAGCAAACCAAATGCTGCGGGAGGCACATTCAGGTGAATGTGGAGCACATCAAGCCGGCCGAAATTTATGCCATAGAGTGCATCGAATGGGTTATTATTGGCCTACTATGTTCAAAGATGCAATAGAATATGCAAAGCGGTGTCACGAATGTCAAATACACGGAGATGTAATACATGTTCCTCCAGAAGAATTACATCAGTCTGTTGCTTCCTGGCCTTTTTCAGCATGGGGACTCGACGTGATTGGTCCTATAAATCCCCCTTCATCAAAAGGAAAACAGTATATCTTGGCAGCAACAGACTATTTCTCCAAATGGACTAAAGCAGTCGCCTTGCGTAATGTTAAAGAGAAAGACGTGGTCAATTTCATCCGGCATGCTATAATATACCGTCATGGTATTCTGAAAAAGATCGTCACTGATAATGGTACCCCTTTTAAAAATAGAGGCATGGAAAAGTTATGTCAGAAGTTTGGCATCCAGCATTCTTTTTCAACACCTTATTATCCTCCGGCCAATGGACTAGCAGAGGCGTTTAACAAAACGATCGTCAAAATAATGAAGAAAACGGTGACAGGCAATAAACGCGATTGGGATGAAAAGTTAAAAGAAGCATTATGGGCCTACAGAACTACCCATCGTACAGCAACAGGGGCGACACCGTATTCATTAATCTATGGTATAGAGGCAGTTATCCCAATTGAAATGCAGGTGGCATCACTCCGGATAGCAGTACATCAGTCTATAACAGATGATGAAAATGCAAAAATAAGGCTGAAAGAATTAGATTTGCTCGATGAGAAACGTCTTGAAGCTCAGCAGCGGTTGCAGTCATATCAGGCCAGGATATCGGCTGCATTTGATAAACAGGTTAAATACTGCTCTTTCAAAAAAGGGGATATGGTGTTAATGCTAAAAAGACCTATAGCGATTACTCGCCGAACAGGGGGCAAGTTCGAGCCTAAATGGGACGGTCCATATGTAGTGAAAGAAGTATATTCCAATGGGGCATATAGAATCACAAATCAAGAGGGACAGGATATCAGTATACTTGTCAACGCCCGATTCATCAAAAGATACTATCCTTAAAGATAGACATGTGGATTTTGATTCAGAATATTATCGGCATAATGAATCTGTATCAAAAGGGGGCAAGGATGAATAAGATCATGTTCATATATCAACAAGAGAAGCTGTGAAGAAAATTCACAAGCACGTCAATTATCAAGCATCAAATCCGAAAATATGATCATCATCATCGCCAAACAAATTTGACAAAATCAATATCATCTTGAAGATTCTCTTGAAGATACTGACAAAATTGATATATATCGCTTTACAAGGCATGGATCTTCTTGAAGATATTATCTCAAGTAGAAATATCTACTACTGCTATACTGGCAATAATGATGATCATAAGATATTATTGCCTTACAAGTTAAAGGGGGAGTATAGCCAAGCCAAATCCTAAAAGAGCTAAATTGAGCAGAATCAAAAAGATCAAGCTCTAAAATTAAAAAAAAAATGCTCTCAAAGGATCAAGCTCTAAAAGAGCCGGCCAACTATACATAAGACCTATGAAGATCGCCATTCGGGCAGCAGCGAGGAGTCAGTGGCCCTAAAAAGCCCGCGAAGACCATCGTGCGCACCCATGCGGGCAGCTGACGAAGTTAAGGATTCAAAGCCTAAAAGGCCATAAATCCGCGAAGACTAGTGACTCGTGAGGAAGGGCTTAAACCTACTCATTGATGGACTGGCGACCCTAGATTTGGTGTCCAAAGGTAGCCTTGCAAGCCCTGCGAACTCTAGAGAGTTACCGTGGCCAACCCTGTGCGTAAAACCAACAGTTCACCGTCCGGTAGCGTCAATGGGCCCCTCTGATGGATCGTGACCATGAGCTCAAGGCAGTGAGAAGCTCAAAAGAGAACTCTAGAGAGTTACAGTGGCCATCACATAAGACCCATAAATGCTCCACTACTCATGAGCTTAAACTGTGTGTGTGCGCACGCTCCACTACTCATGAGCTTAAACTGTGTGTGGCTAATTAAATCAAAACTTAGTACCGCCAATCTAAATACTCACATAGAGAGTCCCGCACTAACAAAGCATAAAAGGTTTAGAAATTGTAAAGGATGTAATGAAATTACTGTATAGAGTATAAATATAATCTAATAATATTAAGTATAAACATACAATATGAAAATGACATACAATATAAAAATGCTATTATAAACATCTCAAAATGCTATCATGAAACATATGTAAAGCTAAATAAATTATGTCAAAAAAAAAACAAAAAAAAAAGAAGAAACATGAAAGCAAAAAGCTAAATAAGTTATGTCCAAAAGAAACATGAAAGCAAAGATTACATGTTCAAAATTACATGTTTAAAGATCTTCTGTAATCCCCACTGCTTCTGAATATCTGCGCAAATCTTCTTTCAATTGTGCCTGAGGTGCATCATGTTTAGATTCTCTTCAAAAATAAGTCTTGCTTGATCAGGAACGCCAGTAAGCTTATCCTCCAAAGAAGCGATCATTTCTTTTCCTTGAAGTTGTGCAGATTTTTCAATATCAATGGATTGAGCATTTGCTCGTATCTTTTCTTCAACATCTTGAAGGGCTAAGGATTGCTCACGATTCCTTCTCTCCAGTTGAGAGATTTCCTCCTTCAGAGCTGCAATACGATCTTGGATAATCGCTTTTCCATCAATATAAGCCTTTTGTTGATCTTGAAGAATCATACGCTCTTGTTCAAGTTTAGAAATCGATGAAGCAGACAGAAAAACTTGTTCTTGAGATAAAGTCAGCTGCTTCCTGTATTCTAAAATTTCAGGTGCGATTGTGACATTCTCTACTGACACCAGAGAAATTACTGAATCACGAAATTTGAGGAGGGAATCCCGCAAAGGAGATATGTTTATTCTGGCCATCTTGGCAGAGCTCTCCAAAATCTCTATGGCAACATCCAAATCCAACCATTGATCAGGATTTTTGAAGATATGGATTATGGCTAACAAGGAATGTTTCACCATGAGCATTTTATGAACAGGAATTTTCGCGAAAGACGACAATTCAGAAATAGTGGTCACAGAATCAGAACTGGCTGCGCCACTGCAAGAATAAGTTCCTATAGCAAAAGAAGAAAAATATTTAAAATACTATTATGAAATAGGTAGTATGGGGTAAAATAATCAATGCCTATATGTATACCTGTTACAGGAATGCGACTAATAGAAGGAGAAGCTCTCTGAGTCATGGAAGGGCCCAATTCCACCATATCAGCAAAAGATGGTGCTCTAGCTTCCGTACTTGAATCTCTGGTAGCCGGAGTTGGCAAGTCAGTAGTCTCTGTGGAAATATGATTTCACAAGCCACTACTCTCTGCACTACCAATGGAATTGCGGGTGCTTTTGGTGAAGTTACCACAAGAGGGTTCATTGGAGAGATAGCACCTATTTCTGCAACTTGGGCGCCTAAAAAAGGGAGACGCAATGATTAAATATATATAATATATATATATATATAGTTGTTAAAATAAAAATATGTATATAAAAATTTCCTTTACCTGGTGAATACCCATATTCTCCATAATCTAAAAGATCCTCGTCATCTTTCTCAGCTGCAGGAGATTTAGCAGGAACATTGGCGCCAGGAAAAGTCTTAGCAATTGCAGGGGAAGATTCCATCTCAGCTTCTTTCACAGCTGTTTCCTCTTCTTCGCCAATATCAACTTCACCTTCTTCAAAGTCATCATCTTTATCTTCACCACTATCATTATCTCCGCTGTCTTCGTATTGTGAAGATTCAGTTGTATCTAATGATGAAGCTGAACTTTCATCTTCCAAATTTTCTTCGTCAACTTCTTCAATAATAACCTGCTTCCCTTTGTAAGAAATGGGTTTGCTGCTCTCCGGTGTGTTTCGACAAGAAAACAAAAGTATTTGATTTGGGAATTATCTTATTCAATCATAACAATGAAATAATTACAGAAAACAATCATCACATTTCATTGATTCTGAATTCATTTACATCCTCAAATATTCCTTGATTCTAAGATAGTTTACAAAGAATTCATTACAAGTTACAATTATCGCAGTTAAATATAAATTTCGGCAGCATAACAGTGCCGATCTCAATCATCTCCTATGACTTAGGAGGAATGGATAAATCGACCAATAGTCTTTAAGAGGACGGAGATTCCGGCAGCATAACAGCACTATTTCAGTCATCTCCTGAAACTTAGGAGGAACACACCTTTTCGTCGATGATTCTTCCTTTCCCCTGAACAAGAAGAACCTGAAGACTTGAAGACTCTAGCCATTCTAACAGCATAACAGCCCATTGCTGTTATAGACTGTTCAGCAGTCGGTTTGCGCGGGTCCGCGCAAACAATATGCTTTGCGCGGGTCCGCGCAAACTATATCAACCCAGTGCCGCTTTGCGCTGGTCCGCGCAAACTTCAGGAGTCAATACTCCTTTGTGCGCGTCGCGCAAAGTGCAGGAGTCCAATACTCCGCACCTTCTGTCTTCTCTTTCGTCTTTCTTTCACTTCTGAAATCTTCGAACCCCTTTTGAGAGGAGGAACGGGGTATTTATAGACACTTTCTTCAATGGAAATCTCTGTTCTGGTCGATGTGGGACAAAATAATCAACCAACCTTTTTGATCCCACCGCCATATACTTTGCGCGGACACGCGCAAACGATATGCTTTGCGCGGTCTCGAGCAAACTCTCAGTCCCCGCGCAAACGGTCTTCATAATCTCCCGCACAAACCGTTCACTTTGCGCTGTCTGGCGCAACCATTTCACTTTGCGCGAACCCGCGCAAAGTGGTCTTGAAGCTGATTTCTTGATCTTTCAAATTGATTTCTTGATTTTTCTCGTCTTCACTTCCTTGCTTATTTTATGCCTCAACAGATGCCCCCTTGATCCGTTCTTTGTTTTTTTCCAAAAATCAAAGAAAAAGGATCAACCAGTTATCTTCTGCAGGGTTTGCGCGACCCCGCGCAAAGCTCTGGTCGAGTACCGTACTCGGCCATAAAGGCTATAAATAGTCCAACTACTTAGTCATTTTTACGAACCGTTCTCTGCTGAAACTCTGCTCTGGCGATTTTCTTCCGCGCAAACCTCCTACTTTGCGCGACCCCGCGCAAACCGTTTCACTTTGCGTGATTTTCTTTTGAACTTTAAAGTTTTTCCGCGCAAGCTGTATACTTTGCGCGACCCCGCGCAAAGTACTCTGTACTTGGCCAAATTTCTTTTTTTGAACTGTCTCCAACACTTAGCCATTTTCTCTCTTCTTCCTTTCTTACTTCCTTTATCTTACTTTCATGGCTCGTGTTAAACAAACGGCTCGTCTTATAACTCCTTCTGACTCTCCTTCTTCTGATCAGCCTCCTGCTAAGCGGACAAAGACTACTTCCAAAAATCCCGCTTACTTCAAAGAACCTGTTCTTCCCACTTTCGACTTTTCTGACCGTATTAGATCTTTACCTTTCCCTATTCACAGATCTATATCTTTGGGAGACATCAAATGTCCGCCTAAGCATGGCAGAGAGTATGACTGGGATGAATGGTTGAAGACCACCGCTCATATTCGGACTGATAGTGAGAGAGCACCTCTCCGTGAAGATACTCCTCCTGCTTCTCGCCCAAAGAAAATTCATCGCAATAAGGCGATAGAATTTGCAGAAAAGATCAAGGAACACAAGAAGAAGAGGCTTCAAAACTCGTGGGACTCAGTACGAGTTGTCGAAGGTATTATGAAGTTTGATAATCCTCATGCGGAGGGCATGACAATTATTCCTATCAAGGTATATCGCCATCAGTCCATGCTAGACTGCGAGTCTAAAGATTACGTCCATGGCGAGAGATTAATGTATACTGAATCATGGACCTCAAGAGAGCCCCGAATCCTGGAGGGAACTATTCGAACTCAGAAACCGCGACAGAGGATAGGAGAAGTTCATCCCATGATCTTCTTAACTCCTTTCTACAGTCCTCATGATCTCTTTCCTTCTCATTTTTATGAGACGGTGCGACAGCGCTTCAGAGATCGGGAGCAACTCTGGGGACAGGCAGAATTCCGCATCAGAGGCATGTTAACTGCTCGTCGATACTATTCTGAATGGGCGGAGGCTATATTGCTGAAGCATACGAGCACTCTTGCAAAGATCGGCCTTTATGATGCAATAGAAGTGACCTCCAAATACTTCTATAGGGAACCCAATATTCTGAAAGGCTTCCTTGAATACTGGTCGCCTACAACCAACTCCTTCCATCTTCCTTATGGTGAAATGAGCATATCTCTTTGGGACCTTCATCGCATAGCCGGTCTCACAATAACAGGCAAATTCTATGATGAATTCATTCCGACAAACAGAGAATTGGCCTTCGTATCTTCTCCAGACCGCAAGCCTTCCATCTCTGAGACTACTATAGAGTTATTCAAAGAGATGGCAAATTTCCCAACTTCCACAAAATTCCCCCTCTTCAATGGCTAGCACATTTTTCTAGGGGTCTCAGGTATTTACCAATCCAACAACTGATCCTTCCTTGTATTCTTGCTATTTAGCCATTCTTGCATATTAACCTCCTTATTTTCTTTGAAGGTTTCGCGACTGCCACTCTAAAGAACTAACGAAGCTTCGAGATGCAATAAGAAGAAAGCCAGAATATAGTTCTTTCGGAGAGCTTGCAGCGTTCTTGGCTTACTGGCTAAGCTTGGTTGTATTGCCCAGCTCCAAATGGGCAGATGTTGTTCGTCCCAGTGTCTTCGTTGTGGCTGGTGCTTTAGCGGAGGGCCATAAATATTCTCTTGCTCCTCCCGTATTATGTTCTATCTACAGGGCTCTTGGAGAAGTAGCTACCCACATAAAAGACCCAATTCTTGGAGCTTCGTCTGCGCATACTTCTTAGCATTATATTACGGGGTGGCTTGGAGTTTATTTTCCCTAGACATTTGAAGCTCCGGAACAAGCATATACTCATCCTTCTCACCTTCCACTCTGGTTCTTTCAGCAAAGAGCGATGGAAAAAAGGGCATATGAGTGGGTTGCCAACAAAATTCGAGATGATGATCAGATAAACTTCTTTCAATTCCGCCTACATCGCTACACCGAAGATACAGATATGGTGGACAACGAAACACTTACTGCAGCAGAAAGAGCTTTCTTCTTTTCTATTCGCTCATGTAGTTTGCCTCTTCGGGAAGGGACAGAATTCTGGAGAGAACCTTACTACCCCAGTCGTTTTGCTCGTCAATTTGGTTATGATCAAACTGTACCACAAGACTGCGGGCTGGTTACCAGAAAAATGCGCTGCTATGGAACTGGTCCTCTTAACTGGGCCATGATATGGAAACAGTTGCTGAATGGTTGCGTTGGATCCCTTTCATAATTCCAAGCTGTGATCGCATAGTCCGTACATCATATAGCTGGATGCGATGGTGGGATCATCAATCATACCTGGTTGCTAAATGCTTGCCAGTGGATTCTTCTATCTTTCTTCATCCGCCCAGGCTAAAGGGCAGAAATTTAGAGAGCGGAATTGGCTATATTCCAGAAAAGAGCCATGCATCTCATCCCGGAGAAATTTGTAGGAAGATATCATTGGAAGATCCCATTCGTGAAATCAAGCCCATCAATACTTTGGATGGCTGGTTTGCTCACGGAGATCTGAGAGAATTCGAGAAATCTCGTCGGGACTCTTCATACCAAGCCGCAGACGATGCTGTAGGTACATCTTCTCCAATTCCTGCAGAGACTGCAGCGGTTCAAGAAGGACCAGCTATTGGTACTTCCGTATCTCCTCCACAACCCCTTGGTCCTAGTCCATCTTCTCCGATGACTAGATCAAGAACGCGTTTGCAAACATCATCCCCTATTCCTTCGAAATGACTCGCCAAGCATCTGCTTCCCCTATGGTCCAAGAGTCTGCACCGGAGAGCAGCAAACCCATTTCTTACAAAGGGAAGCAGGTTATTATTGAAGAAGTTGACGAAGAAAATTTGGAAGATGAAAGTTCAGCTTCATCATCAGATACAACTGAATCTTCACAATACGAAGACAGCGGAGATAGCGATAGTGGTGAAGATAAAGATGATGACTTTGAAGAAGGTGAAGTTGATATTGGCGAAGAAGAGGAAACAGCTGTGAAAGAAGCTGAGATGGAATCTTCCCCTGCAATTGCTAAGACTTTTCCTGGCGCCAATGTTCCTGCTAAATCTCCTGCAGCTGAGAAAGATGACGAGGATCTTTTAGATTATGGAGAATATGGGTATTCACCAGGTAAAGGAAATTTTCATATATATATTTTTATTTTAACAACTATATATATATTTTTAATCATTGCGTCTCCCTTTTTAGGCGCCCAAGTTGCAGAAATAGGTGCTATCTCTCCAATGAACCCTC
Source organism: Magnolia officinalis (assembly GCA_021015155.1). Taxonomy (NCBI): domain Eukaryota; kingdom Viridiplantae; phylum Streptophyta; class Magnoliopsida; order Magnoliales; family Magnoliaceae; genus Magnolia; species Magnolia officinalis. The sequence goes on from JAJHSJ010000008.1 coordinate 36,432,586, forward strand.
TTGTGGTAACTTCACCAAAAGCACCCGCAATTCCATTGGTAGTGCAGAGAGTAGTGGCTCGTGAAATCATATTTCCCACAGAGACTACTGACTTGCCAACTCCACTACCAGAGATTCAAGTACGGAAGCTAGAGCACCATCTTTTGCTGATATGGTGGAATTGGGCCCTTCCATGACTCAGAGAGCTTCTCCTTCTATTAGTCGCATTCCTGTAACAGGTATACATATAGGCATTGATTATTTTACCCAATACTACCTATTTCATAATAGTATTTTAAATATTTCTTCTTTTGCTATAGGAACTTATTCTTGCAGTGGCGCGGCCAGTTCTGATTCTGTGACCACTATTTCTGAATTGTCGTCTTTCGCGAAAATCCTGTTCATAAAATGCTCATGGTGAAACATTCCTTGTTAGCCATAATCCATATCTTCAAAAATCCTGATCAATGGTTGGATTTGGATGTTGCCATAGAGATTTTGGAGAGCTCTGCCAAGATGGCCAGAATAAACATATCTCCTTTGCGGGATTCCCTCCTCAAATTTCGTGATTCAGTAATTTCTCTGGCGTCAGTAGAGAATGTCATAATCGCACCTGAAATTTTAGAATACAGGAAGCAGCTGACTTTATCTCCAGAACAAGTTTTTCTGTCGGCTTCATCGATTTCTAAACTTGAACAAGAGCGTATGATTCTTCAAGATCAACAAAAGGCTTATATTGATGGAAAAGCGATTATCCAAGATCGTATTGCAGCTCTGAAGGAGGAAATCTCTCAACTGGAGAGAAGGAATCGTGAGCAATCCTTAGCCCTTCAAGATGTTGAAGAAGAAAAGATACGAGCAAATGCTCAATCCATTGATATTGAAAAATCTGCACAACTTCAAGGAAAAGAAATGATCGCTTCTTTGGAGGATAAGCTTACTGGCGTTCCTGATCAAGCAAGACTTATTTTTGAAGAGAAATCTAAACATGATGCAGCTCAGGCACAATTGAAAGAAGATTTGCGCAGATATTCAGAAGCAGTGGGGATTACAGAAGATCTTTAAACATGTAATTTTGACATGTAATCTTTGCTTTCATGTTTCTTTTGGACATAATATTTGGCTTTTTGCTTTCATGTTTCTTCTTTTTGGTTTGACATAATTTATTTAGCTTTACATATGTTTCATGATAGCATTTTGAGATGTTTATAATAGCATTTTATATTGTATGTCATTTCATATTGTATGTTTATACTTAATATTATTAGATTATATTTATACTCTATACAGTAATTTCATTACATCCTTTACAATTTCTAAACCTTTTATGCTTTGTTAGTGCGGGACTCTCTATGTGAGTATTTAGATTGGCGGCGGTACTAAGTTTTGATTTAATTAGCCACACACAGTTTAAGCTCATGAGTAGTGGAGCGTGCGCACACACACAGTTTAAGCTCATGAGTAGTGGAGCATTTATGGGTCTTATGTGATGGCCACTGTAACTCTCTAGAGTTCTCTTTTGGGCTTCTCACTGCCTTGAGCTCACGGTCACGGTCCATCAGAGGGGCCCATTGACGCTACCGGACGGTGAACTGTTGGTTTTACGCACAGGGTTGGCCACGGTAACTCTCTAGAGTTCGCAGGGCTCGCAAGGCTACCTTTGGGCACCAAATCTAGGGTCGCCAGTCCATCAATGAGTAGGTTTAAGCCCTTCTCACGAGTTACTACTGAAATCAAACCCTAGACCTGGAGGGTCTTACACGGTTGGCATAAAGCTCGCACTGCGGCCCCTGTTTTCTTCGTCTGCAAGGTCGAGCCCATTCACAGGAGGGCATTTTCATCCGTTCCCCGTGGCGCTGCCAGAAGCTATACAGACGGCATGGGAGTTACGGTGACTAGTCTTCGCGGATTTATGGCCTTTTAGGCTTTGAATCCTTGACTTCGTCAGCTGCCCGCATGGGTGCGCACGATGGTCTTCGCGGGCTTTTTAGGGCCACTGACTCCTCGCCGCTGCCCGAATGGCGATCTTCATAGGTCTTATGTATAGTTGGCCGGCTCTTTTAGAGCTTGATCCTTTGAGAGCATTTTTTTTTTTTTTTTTTTGCGAGCTTGACTTTTTGATTTGGCTCAATTTGGCTCTTTTAGGATTTGGCTTGGCTATACTGCCTCTTTGATTGTTATTGATGTATCTTTGCTTTTGATAATATCTTCAAGAATATCCGTGCCTTGTAAGGCAAAATATTACCTTCAAGAAGGTCTGTGTCTGTGAGGCAATAAATTTATCTTCAATCTTCAAGAAGATCCATGCCTTGTGAGGCTAATATATATATATATATATATATATATATATATATGATCATCATCATTTGCAAAATATGGTAGATATTTTCGAAATATCTTTAAGAAGACCCATGCCTTGTAAGGCAGAATATTTTCAGCTTAAATAATATCTTCAAGAGAATCCATGCCTTGTAAGGCCTGATATTTCCAGCTTAAATGATATCTTCAAGAGAATCTTCGAGATGATATTAACTTTGTCAATCTTATTTGATGATGATGATGATCATATATATTTTTCAGATTCGATGCTTGATAATTGACATGTTTGTGAACTTTTTCTTCATAGTTTCTTTTGTTGCCATATAGACATGATTTTATTCATCCTTGCCCCCTTTTGATACAGAATCATTATGCCGATAATATTCGGGGTCAAAATCAGCATGTCTATCTTCAGGGGTATCGTGGGTTATCTTTTGATAACGGGCGTTGACAGGTATACTGATACCCTGTCCCTCTTGATTTGCGATTCTATATGCCCCATTGGAGTATACTTCTTTTACTACATATGGACCGTCCCATTTAGGCTCGAACTTGCCCCCTGTCCGGCGAGTGACCACTATAGGTCTTTTCAACATTAACACCATATCCCCTTTTTTGAAAGAGCGGTATTTAACCTGTTTATCAAAGGCAGCCGATATTCTGGCCTGATATGACTGCAACCGCTGCTGAGCTGCAAGACGCTTCTCATCGAGCAAATCTAATTCTTTCAGCCTTATTTTTGCATTTTCATCATCTGTTATAGACTGATGTACTGCTATCCGGAGTGATGCCACCTGCATTTCAATTGGGATAACTGCCTCTATACCATAGATTAATGAATACGGTGTCGCCCCTGTTGCTGTACGATGGGTAGTTCTGTAGGCCCATAATGCTTCTTGTAACTTTTCATCCCAATCGCGTTTATTGCCTGTCACCGTTTTTTTCATTATTTTGACGATCGTTTTGTTAAACGCCTCTGCTAGTCCATTGGCCGGAGGATAATAAGGTGTTGAAAAAGAATGCTGGATGCCAAACTTCTGACATAACTTTTCCATGCCTCTATTTTTAAAAGGGGTACCATTATCAGTGACGATCTTTTTCGGAATACCATGACGGTATATTATAGCATGCCGGATGAAATTGACCACGTCTTTCTCTTTAACATTACGCAAGGCGACTGCTTCGGTCCATTTGGAGAAATAGTCTGTTGCTGCCAAGATATACTGTTTTCCTTTTGATGAAGGGGGATTTATAGGACCAATCACGTCGAGTCCCCATGCTGAAAAAGGCCAGGAAGCAACAGACTGATGTAATTCTTCTGGAGGAACATGTATTACATCTCCGTGTATTTGACATTCGTGACACCGCTTTGCATATTCTATTGCATCTTTGAACATAGTAGGCCAATAATAACCCATTCGATGCACTCTATGGCATAAATTTCGGCCGGCTTGATGTGCTCCACATTCACCTGAATGTGCTTCCCGCAGCATTTGGTTTGCTTCTGCTTGTCTAAGCATCTTAGTAGCATTCCATTGTAAGATTTTCTATACAATACTTCACTACATATGACAAATTTGCCTGATCGCTGCTTAATCTGCTGCTTTTGCGCATTATCTTCTGGCAAGATATCATACTTTAGATAATCAACGAAAGGCTGACGCCAATCGTCTATCGTTACTTCTAGACAAGATATAGGAAACATTTCTACGGTTTCTTCGATAACTTCTGCAGACGGTAGGAATCTTCTTTCTTCTATAGTTACCTGAAGAGGACTTCGTTTTGTGCAGGACAGAGCTGCTGCCAGACCGGCTAAAGCATCTGCTTTTGTATTCTCTGACCGCGGTATGTGTTTAATTTCCACATGACAAAATTGTTCAAGCAACTTGTGCCTTCCGATAATAGGGCAGAAGTTCTTCTTTCCTTACTTCGAATTCTGTTGTCAACTGATTTACAATCAATTTAGAATCTCCAAAGATATGCAATAATTTTATTTCCATTTGCTGGGCTATTTCCATTCCAATGATAAGAGTATGGCAGTAAATCGCCTTGAGGTACCCAGTGTGAAGGAGTATGGCAGTAAATCGCCTTGAGGTGTAATGAATATTATTCCTGCCCCCGCTCCCGATATTCGAGCAGCACCATCAAAATACATTCGCCAAAGATTCTGAGATTCAGCCAACATAACCTGTTCATCTGGGAATTCGTCATTGATCTCTTCACTTTCTGCTATAGGATATGCTGCGAGGAAATCTGCCATAGCTTGTCCTTTTACTGCTTTCGCCGGTTTATATGAAATAGAATATTCTGACAGCAATAACATCCACTTGGCTAGTCTTCCTGACAACATTGGCCTGGTCATCAAAAATTTTATCGGATCTGCTCTTGAGATTAGAGTTATATCATGGGAGAGACAATAATGCCTTAACTTTTGTACAGCGAATATCAGCGCCAAACACTCTTTTTCGATCGAGGAATAATTGCATTCTGCCCCCATTAATGTTCGGCTTAGATAATAAAGAGCAGTCTCTTTTCCGGCTTCGTTTACCTGTGCTAACAAAGCACCCAAAGAATTTGTAGCTGCAGATGTATATAAGATAAGTGGCTTACCTTTCACTGGAGCTGTTAACACCGGCGGCTGTTTCAACAATTCCTTGATTGAGTCAAAGGCATTTTGACAGGCGTGATCCCATATAAATTCTGTGTCTTTCTTCATTAACCGAGAAAATGGCTGACATCTTCCTGCGAGATTTGAAATGAAACGACGAATGTATGCCAATTTTCCTTGTAAGCTTTTTAATTCCTTCAACGTTGGCGGCGGCATATTTTGAATAGCTTTAATTTTTTCTGGATCAATCTCGATCCCTCTGTGTCGTACAACAAAGCCGAGGAACTTTCCAGAAGATACTCCAAATGCACACTTAGCAGGGTTCATTTTCAATTGCTTCTTTCTGAGACGACGGAAGACTGATGCTAAATGTTCGCGGTGTTCTTGATGATCTCCCGACCTGACCACCAAGTCATCAACATAGCATTCGACATGTTTATGCATCATATCTTGAAAAATATTTTTCATTGCCCTTTGATATGTTGCCCCAGCATTTTTGAGACCGAAAGGCATAACTTTATAACAATAAATTCCAAGCGGTGTTCTGAAAGCCGTTGCCTCTTCATCTTCGGGCGCCATCCTGATTTGATTATAACCTGCGTATCCGTCCATAAAAGACATAATAGCATACTGAGTAGTGCTATCAATTAATAATTCTGTTATCGGAGGGGGAAGTCATCTTTTGGACATGCTTCATTCAGATCTCTGAAGTCGATGCACACTCTAATCTGCCCATTCTTCTTTTTCACTGGAACAATGTTTGATATCCACTTAGGATATTTAACTCTCTGACGAATCCAACCTTTATTAATTTATTTACTTCTTTTTCGATTAATGGAATCAGGTCTGGGTGGAATCGCCTTTGTGCTTGCTTTACTGGTTTCTTTTCTTTGGAAATATTTAATCGATGCATTGCTACAGAGGGTTCCAATCCTGGCATTTCTTCATATGTCCAAGCGAAGACATCTTTATTTCTCTGAGAAGCTGGCCATATTTCTCAAATTCCTGATCTGAAAGACTGACACTGATAAATGTGTTCCTTGGCTCTTCTGCTGTCCCCAAATTTATTTCTCGCAAGCCATCTATCGTCGGCTGTCCTCCATCTTCTATTTGTCTTGGAGCGTTTCAGGGACACTTAACTACCTTAGCATCTTGTTCTGACATCTGTTCGGCTGGGTCATATCTACTGATACCATATTTACTGATGATTCTGCTCCTAATCCTTGGAATTTTCTCCGTTTTCTTGATTGACTCCGAGAGGGATTTGAATTCCTTTCCCATGATTCAGTCCAGTGGGCTTGTCACAATCAAAACCCATATTTTTCATGATTTTCTTGCTTACTGCACTGTATTTTCTCAAATTCTGCGGTGCTAACTCTCCATGATATATATTGCTTGTGTTTTCATTCTTCACTTCTGCTGCAACGTGGAACTTTATTGCTTCAGGATATTTAGCACTGGCTCTGACTTGAAATGTGCCTGGGGCGGCTGCAAATGGCTTACATCTTTCGATATTGGGTAAAGGCATCGTGTAATTGGACTGTAAGACTTTCAACTGTTCTGTTGACAACAATGTCAACGGCGGTTGTCCAGGTTGTCTCAGGCGTTTGGTACAAAATAAAACTTTTTCCTTGCTCCTGTAGTCTCAGAAGACTCCGCCCTTTCTTCTCTAGCTTTATTTATTTGGACATCTTTCAAGATTCCCTTCATCATTTCCCGCTTCTTTGGAGAAACATTTATAATAGCTAGCATCCGCAAAGAAAGACTCAGCTTCTGTATATGGTTTCGCATCAGCTATTACTTTACACTGCATTCCATCCTTGTAGTATTTGAAACATTGGTGTAGAGTAGAAGGTACAATATTGTACTGATGTATCCATGGCCTTCCCAAGAGAAGGTTATATGTCGTCACAGCATTTATAACGTGACATACAACAGAAGTGATTAATTCTCCTACTTCCAATGTTACTGTAATTTTACCGAGCGCGCGTTGTCCATCTTGATTAAACCCTTGTATCATCATTCCGCTGGGGCGCAAATCTGAACGGCGATAACCCAATTTAGTAATCATGGAGAGTGGCAAAAGATTCACTGCTGACCCATTGTCTATCATGATCCGTTTTATCTTCTTTTCACAAATGTACCCTTCTATCATCAATGGCCTGTTATGTTCTGTTTCACCAATTAAATCATCATCAGAAAAAGATATCACTGGTAGACAATCCACCTTTTCCTTGCTTCTTTCATTCTTCATTTCTGTCAGTAAAGTTTCTCTCACATCGTGATCAGCCAGTGCTTGAATCAAACTCTGTCGAAACTCTTCTGATAACTTGAGTGCATCATAAATACTCAAACGTGCGGATATACCTTTCAAGTGACTAACTACATCGTAAGCCACTTTTGTCGATGTATCTTCATTTCTACTTCTATCCTTGATGTTCCGCTTTTCAGTCACTTCTTTCCTTATAATTTCTGCTTTTGCTTTATCGGACTCGTTATCTGCTTCCCTGATCGCAACGTAATCATTGTCGCATTTCTTATCGGCCTTCGGTCTCCCTTTTCTTTCATTCCTCGAGTCTTTTCTTGAATTGACAATACATTTACTGTCGCCCTTGTATTCTTTTCTTTGCTTTCGCTGGTTATTATATCCCTCTATTTATCATTCGCTGTATGATGCACTTTAACGTGTAACAATTTTCTGTCGGATGTCCCACTAAACGATGATAACGGCAAAAGTTTCTTTCTCGGGTTCTTGTCACATCTTCAGGGCGTTTCGGTTCCGGTAATTCCAGGGTACCTGCTTTTAACAATTGTTGCATCATAGGCACCACGTCCTCTCTGTCAAACTCAAATCCTTCATGAGAATCGAGCATTCTAAGCTTTTTTCCACCGTATTTGTCCCTTGATTGATTCCAGTTTTCTTTTCCTTCCGGCCTTTTGTCTCTTGAGCCCTTCACCTCTTGATTTTTCTTATCCCGATCGATGGTGTTGACGGTTGTCCTGCCAGGTATTCTTCTGACAGTTTCATGATGAAATGCTGGCATCTTACGAGTCATTAATTCCAATGCATGGGCTTTGGTAGCCAAATCGCGAAAGGTTCCGATATCAGCGCTGGTGAGTCCGAACGCAATTCCTGTCTCCATAGAGTTCAGACACATTTTGACTTGTTCCTTTTCTTCTGGCAACTGCCTACATGATGCCCCCAGCGTCTTCCATCTGTCTATGAATTTTTCAACTGGTTCTCCTTCTCGCTGTCGTACTGAAGCTAATTCTGTGATACTAACATCGCGTTCTGATGAGAAGAAGTTTGACATGAAAGCATCTTGCATTTCTTCCCATGTGCGTATAGATCCGGTGTTAAATTTGAATACCACCTGAAAGCTTTACTTGTGAATGATGATCCAAATAAGCGTAAACAGTATTGAGGTATTGTGGAGAAGTTTCCCATGCTGGTGATGAAATGCATCAGGTGTTCTTCTGGTGATCCTTCCCCATTAAATTTCTGGAAATCTGGATGCTTAAAATTGGCTGGAAACGGAACATCCTCTACCTCTCTTGGGTAGGGTGTTCGGTATCTGAAACGACCGGTATTCGCTCGCTCTCTTTCTATTCTGACTGCTTCTTCGACGACTTGTCTTACATCATCTTGCGTTATAGCCCTTGCTGCTGGAACTTATCCTCGTGATCCTATCTCTTGCGGACGAGAGCCTTCAGGTTGGTTCTCTTGTCCATTCGTTGCTCCCATCATGGGTGGAGCCACTATCTGGGCTACATTATGTGCCAGAGTTGCCAGAGCTTCTCTGAGGTTCCGGCATTCATCCATTAGCACTCTTTGTGCCTCTACCATTTGATCAACACGTTCTTCAGTAGATGGCCTATTTCCTTGACCCGTTTCTACCATATATACTGTGGCCTCTTGACTGTTTGTCGAAGTCGTTTTTTGAGTAAAACGAGAATATGTTGACGTAACAGGACTTATAAAGAGGGAGACTTCGGAGTCTCGTTTGACTCCTGTGTACTTCCTATGCTTTTAACCGATCGAGGTGATACAGTTATGGGCGAGCTTGTTTGAGGTGACACAGGCATCGGTGATCCTATCATCAGTGCTTTGCCTTTCTGCGGTTCTGTCCATTTGGTCTTTGGAGCAACCAAAGCTGGAAAATTATGCAACGAGAACTGCGAAGTAGTTTGTTCGGGATAAATTGCCGGAGGAGCGAGCTCAGGTTTTCTTCTAGCTATGCTGCGCGTGACCGGTCCCTCAGTTCTTGGTACAAGTACTTTCGCTTTGCGGTTCTTTAAAGTCTTTGCTTTTGTCTTCTTGGACAGGACCAAAGTCCAATTCTCATCACTTTCTTGTGGTTGAGGTGAGACGGAAATAACTCCCACTGTTGCTTGAGTCGCTTTGCGCCTGCTTGTAGTGCTTGCTTTCGTATGCTCAGGAGTTTGGTTCGGCGCATATTCAATTATAAATCCGGTAGCGGTGAATCGGAAGTTCACTTTTCTCGCAACGTTAGCCATTAGCAATGTAGTGTGATTGAATTTGGGTATCTTCAATAACAAAACATTCATGAAATTAGTATATGGAAAATTAAGTAAACTATCTTAGAGATGAAGGGGAGGATGTTCCCACTGAGAGTAGCCATTTTGGCGTCTGGAAGACGCCAAAAACAGTAATGAGAGTCTTGCAACTTTCCAATGTTAGTGTTAAATAAGATATAATTCCCCAGCAGAGTCGCCATTTTGTTTCGACAAGAAAACAAAAGTATTTGAATTGGGAATTATCTTATTCAATCATAACAATGAAATAATTACAGAAAACAATCATCACATTTCATTGATTCTGAATTCATTTACATCCTCAAATATTCCTTGATTCTAAGATAGTTTACAAAGAATTCATTACAAGTTACATTATCGCAGTTAAATATAAATTTCAGGCATAACAGCGCCGATCTCAATCATCTCCTATGACTTAGGAGGAATGGATAAATCGACCAATAGTCTTCAAGAGGACGGAGATTCCGGCAGCATAACAGCACTATTTCAGTCATCTCCTGAAACTTAGGAGGAACACGCCTTTTCGTCGATGATTCTTCCTTTTCTCCCGAACAAGAAGAACCTGAAGACTTGAAGACTCTAGCCATTCTAACAGCATAACAGATCATTGCTGTTATAGACTGTTCAACAGTAGGTTTGCGCGGGTCCGCGCAAACAATATGCTTTGCGCGGGTCCGCGCAAACTATATCAACCCAGTGCCGCTTTGCGCTGGTCCGCGCAAACTTCAGGAGTCCGATACTCCTTTGTGCGCCGTCGCGCAAAGTGCAAGAGTCCAATACTCCGCACCTTGTCTTTTCTTTCGTCTTTCTTTCACTTCTGAAATCTTCGAACCCCTTTTGAGAGGAGGAACGGGGAATTTATAGACACTTTCTTCAATAGAAATCTCTGTTCTGGTCGATGTGGGACAAAATAATCAACCAACCTTTTTTATCCCACCGCCATATACTTTGCACGGACACGTGCAAACGATATGCTTTGCGTGGTCTCGCGCAAACTATCAGTCCCCGCGCAAACTGTCTTCATAATCTCCCACACAAACCGTTCACTTTGCGCGGTCTGGTGCAACCATTTCACTTTGCGTGAACTCGCGCAAAGTGGTCTTGAAGCTGATTTCTTGATCTTTCAAATTGATTTCTTGATTTTTCTCGTCTTCACTTCCTTGCTTATTTTATGCCTCAACACGGTGCAGACTCTTGGACCATAGGGGAAGCAGATGCTTGGCGAGTCATTTCGGAAGGAATAGGGGATGATGTTTGCAAACGCGTTCTTGATCTAGTCATCGGAGAAGATGGACTAGGACCAAGGGGTTGTGGAGGAGATACGGAAGTACCAATAGCTGGTCCTTCTTGAACTGCTGTAGTCTCTGCAGGAATTGGAGAAGATGTACCTACAGATCGTCTGCGGCTTGGTATGAAGAGTCCCGACGAGATTTCTCGAATTCTCTCAGATCTCCGTGAGCAAACCAGCCATCCAAAGTATTGATGGGCTTGATTTCATGAATGGGATCTTCCAATGATATCTTCCTACAAATTTCTCCGGGATGAGATGCATGGCTCTTTTCTAGAATATAGCCAATTCCGCTCTCTAAATTTCTGCCCTTTAGCCTGGGCAGATGAAGAAAGATAGAAGAATCCACTGGTAAACATTTAGCGACCAGGTATGATAGATGATCCCACCATCGCATCCAGCTATATGATGTACGGACTATGCGATCACAGCTTGGAATTATGAAGAGGGATCCAACGCAACCATTCAGCAACTGTTTCCATATCATGGCCCAGTTAAGAGGACCAGTTCCATAGCAGCGCATTTTTCTGGTAACCAGCCCGCAGTCTTGTGGCACAGTTTGATCATAACCAAATTGACGAGCAAAATGACTGGGGTAGTAAGGTTCTCTCCAGAATTATGTCCCTTCCCGAAGAGGCAAACTGCATGAGCGAATAGAAAAGAAGAAAGCTCTTTCTGCTGCAATAAGTGTTTCGTTGTCCACCATATCTGTATCTTCGGTGTAGCGATGTAGGCGGAACTGAAAGAAGTTTATCTGATCATCATCTCGAATTTTGTTGGCAACCCACTCATATGCTCTTTTTGCCATCGCTCTTTGCTGAAAGAACCAGAGTGGAAGGTGAGAAGGATGAGTATATGCTTGTTCCGGAGCTTCAAAAGTCCAGGGAAAATAAACTCCAAGCACCCCGTAATATAATGCCAAGAAGTATGCGCAGACGAAGCTCCAAGAATTGGGTCTTTTATGTGGGTAGCTACTTCTCTAAGAGCCCTGTAGATAGAACATAATACGGGAGGAGCAAGAGAATATTTATGGCCCTCCGCTAAAGCGTCAGCCACAACGAAGACACTGGGACGAACAGCATCTGCCCACTTGGAGCTGGGCAATACGACCAAGCTTAGCCAGTAAGCCAAGAACGCTGCAAGCTCTCCGAAAGAACTATATTCTGGCTTTCTTCTTATTGCATCTCGAAGCTTCGTTAGTTCTTTAGAGTGGCAGTCGCGAAACCTTCAAAGAAAATAAGGAGGTTAATATGCAGGAATGGCTAAATAGCAAGAATACAAGTAGGAAGATCAGTTGTTGGATTAGTAAATACCTGAGACCCCTAGAGAAATGTGCTAGCCATTGAAGAGGGGGAATTTTGTGGAAGTTGGAAAATTTGTCCATCTCTTTGAATAACTCTATAGTAGTCTCAGAGATGGAAGGCTTGCGATCTGGAGAAGATACGAAGGCAAATTCTCTGTTTGTCGGAATGAATTCATCATAGAATTTGCCTGTTATTGTGAGACCAGCTATGCGATGAAGGTCCCAAAGAGATATGCTCATTTCACCATAAGGAAGATGGAAGGAGTTGGTTGTAGGCGACCAGTATTCAAGGAAGCCTTTCAGAATATTGGGTTCCCTATAGAAGTATTTGGAGGTCACTTCTATTGCATCATAAAGGCCGATCTTTGCAAGAGTGCTCGTATGCTTCTGCAATATAGCCTCTGCCATTCAGAATAGTATCGAAGAGCAGTTAACATGCCTCTGATGCGGAATTCTGCCTGTCCCCAGAGTTGCTCCCGATCTCTGAAGCGCTTTCGCACCGTCTCATAAAAATGAGAAGGAAAGAGATCATGAGGACTGTGGAAAGGAGTTAAGAAGATCATGGGATGAACTTCTCCTATCCTCTGTCGCAGTTTCTGAGTTCAAATAGTTCCCTCCAGGATTCGGGGCTCTCTTGAGGTCCATGATTCAGTATACATTAATCTCTCGCCATGGACGTAATCTTTGGACTCGCAGTCTAGCATGGACTGATGGCGATATACCTTGATGGGAATGATTGTCATGCCCTCCGCATGAGGATTATCAAACTTCATAATACCTTCGACAACTCGTACTGAGTCCCACGAGTTTTGAAGCCTCTTCTTCTTGTGTTCCTTGATCTTTTCTGCAAATTCTTTCGCCTTATTGCGATGAATTTTCTTTGGGCGAGAAGCAGGAGGAGTATCTTCACGGAGAGGTGCTCTCTCACTATCAGTCCGAATATGAGCGGTGGTCTTCAACCATTCATCCCAGTCATACTCTCTGCCATGCTTAGGCGGACATTTGATGTCTCCCAAAGATATAGATCTGTGAATGGGGGAAGGTAAAGATCTAATACGGTCAGAAAAGTCGAAAGTGGGAAGAACAGGTTCTTTGAAGTAAGCGGGATTTTTGGAAGTGGTCTTTGTCCGCTTAGCAGGAGGCTGATCAGAAGGAGGAGAGTCAGAAGGAGTTACAAGACGAGCCGTTGTTTAACACGAGCCATGAAAGTAAGATAAGGAAGTAAGAAAGGAAGAAGAGAGAGAAAATGGCTAAGTGTTGGAGACAGTTCAAAAAGAAATTTGGCTAAGTACAGAGTACTTTGCGCGGGGTCGCGCAAAGTATACAGTTTGCGCGGAAAAACTTCAAGTTCAAAAGAAAATCGCGCAAAGTGAAAGGGTTTGCGCGGGGTCGCGCAAAGTGGGAGGTTTGCGCGGAAGAAAATCGCCAGAGCAGAGTTTCAGCAGAGAACGGTTCGTAAAAATGACTAAGTAGTTGGACTATTTATAGCCTTTATGGCCGAGTACGGTACTCGACCAGAGCTTTGCGCGAGGTCGCGCAAACCCTGCAGAAGATAACTGGTTGATCCTTTTTCTTTGATTTTCGAAAAGAAAACAAAGAACGGATCAAGGGGGCATCTGTTGAGGCATAAAATAAGCAAGGAAGTGAAGACGAGAAAAATCAAGAAATCAATTTGAAAGATCAAGAAATCAGCTTCAAGACCACTTTGCGCGGGTTCGCGCAAAGTGAAACGGTTGCGCCAGACCGCACAAAGTGAACGGTTTGCGCGGGAGATTATGAAGACAGTTTGCGCGGGGACTGATAGTTTGCGCGAGACCGCGCAAAGCATATCGTTTGCGCGTGTCCGCGCAAAGTATATGGCGGTGGGATCAAAAAGGTTGGTTGATTATTTTGTCCCACATCGACCAGAACAAAGATTTCCATTGAAGAAAGTGTCTATAAATACCCCGTTCCTGCTCTCAAAAGGGGTTCGAAGATTTCAGAAGTGAAAGAAAGACGAAAGAGAAGACAGAAGGTGCGGAGTAGTGGACTCCTGCACTTTGCGCGACGGCGCACAAAGGAGTATCGGACTCCTGAAGTTTGCGCGGACCAGCGCAAAGCGGCACTGGGTTGATATAGTTTGCGCGAACCGCGCAAAGCATATTGTTTGCGCGGACCCGCGCAAACCGACTGCTGAACAGTCTATAACAGCAATGGGCTGTTATACTGTTAGGATGGCTAGAGTCTTCAAGTCTTCAGGTTCTTCTTGTTCAGGAGAAAAGGAAGAATCATCGACGAAAAGGCGTGTTCCTCCTAAGTTTCAGGAGATGACTGAAATAGCGCTGTTATGCTGCCGGAATCTCCGTCCTCTTGAAGACTATTGGTCGATTTATCTATTCCTCTTAAGTCATAGGAGATGATTAAGATCGGCGCTGTTATGCTGCCGAAATTTATATTTAACTGCAATAACTGTAACTTGCAATGAATTCTTTGTAAAATATCTTAGAATCAAGGGATACTTGAGGATGTAAATGAATTCAGAATCAATGAAGTGTGATGATGGTTTTTCTGTAATTATCTCATTGTTATGATTGAATAAGATAATTCCCAAATCGAATACTTTTGTTTTCTTGTCGAAACAATTGTTACATAGTCTTTTCTTTTTTCCTTGTAGTTGTGCCTTCTTCCAGTGGCTCAACGAGTTCGAATTCAGTAGCCACGAAATTAAACAAGCTCTTTAAAAAGGAGAGTCATCAATGTCTTAGAGAGGGCGTGACCAGGACAATAGCAAATAATCGAAATAAATGCGGAATATATAAAGAATATAAAAATCACAATCGCCTGAGCATTGAAAACTTAATTCTAAACGATTTGTAGGATAACCTTCACCTAAAATATTAGGCAAGACAACCTTATTTCACGAATGTCTTTAAAATCAATCTTTCAAACTAGCAAGAGAAGATTAAAAAAAATTACAACATTTACTAAAAGAATGAAATAATAAATAACATCCACTACCAAAAGATTAAAGTATTCACCATAAGGTACAAGGAATTATAGTGGTTCGGTGCTTAAAACAACCACACCTACTCCACTACCAAAATTACTACCCTCGTAATTTTGGCTTTCACTATAATAAGGTTTTTACAGGTTTACTTTAACAACCTAATACAATTCCGTGTGATTTTCACCAGCTCACCACAATAAAAATAAAAATAAAAATTTTTTGTGATTTTGACAGGCTATCACAAATAAAAACCCTACTAAGATTTTCACAGGCTATTTTAGACAAACCTGAAATAAAATACAGTAAGATAATGTACTTATCTTCAAATGGAGATTCGAAGACGTTAGAAGCTTATAGCAGAAGAACTTCTTTCTTAAACTAACGTAGATGATGTAGTGTTCAATTAGACAGAAGAAGTATATGGTTTTATAGATTTTATAAATGAAAAACCTAAATGCTACTTGATTCAATGCTCTTTAGATCTCAAAGAAGAGTATAGATTACTCTCTTAGAATAATATTAAAATGATCTTGAGAAAATGGAATTGAATAAGCTATAAATTAAATTATATATGCTACACAGATAGCTTGCCGAGGACTTGAGCTTCTCTCTTTCTCTCCTGTAGAAGGATCATAGTAAATTTTCATTGTACTTTAGAATGAGAGAAAGCCTTTATTTATAGCCAAAGAAGTTAGAAATTCGGCTATCCTAAGACTGGCTTCGGCTGGCCGGATTCCACCAGATTCGTTCCAACGGCTATCGGATTGTGTGGGATAGGATTTATCCAAAATTTGGCTGGACCGAGTTCAAATTCAGCTGGCCGAATTTGTGAATCGGCTGACCAAATTTCTCTAAAATTCGAAGGATTACATTACTGGATTTTGACCCGAACTTTCTCAAGCTAGCCGAACCAAAACTTAGGCTGGCCGAATTTTCAACAAAATTTGTTATTTTGCTCGGGCTCGAAGTTAGACTGGTCGAACTAGAAGTTAGGAGAGCAAAAATACTTATTAAAACCCAAGTTAATAAATTTTTTTAAGTACCTAAACCTAAGGTCTTTCTAGGGTTATACCACCTGTGTTTTAGGAAATATATGGGACAAGTTGTCTTTAACTTTGACTTGATCTTATCTTGAATTCAAGCGTCAACTTCTTGAGAAGATGTGCTGATCTTAAGCTGATCACAAGCCGATCTTGAGCTGATTTTCAGACATGTAGTGTAGTTATGATTCCATACTTGTGATCTGACCTTGAAGTATTTTTGTCTTACGAAATTTGACAATCCATGTGTGCTAAACACAAAAGCACTTACAATCTCTCCCTTTGTTAATTTCGTGACAAAACACACAACATACACAATACATCCAATAACATTTATGATTACACTCATTCACAAGATACATTCACAAATTCATTTACAAGATTAACAAACTTGAAGCTGCCCTATGTAGGTTGTAATGATCATCCTTATAATCGTCGTAATCAACTATGTATAACACAACTGATGATGCTCAACTGATACTCCCCTTGAGAAATACACATATGGTATGCAAAAAAAAAAAAAAAAAATGTAGC
Organism: Magnolia officinalis; assembly: GCA_021015155.1. NCBI lineage: Eukaryota > Viridiplantae > Streptophyta > Magnoliopsida > Magnoliales > Magnoliaceae > Magnolia > Magnolia officinalis. The sequence goes on from JAJHSJ010000008.1 coordinate 36,449,200, forward strand.
ATGTAGTATATACATACATTCCATTCATTTCATATGTATATACATTCCATTCATTTCATATGTATAATTCATCGCATTCATTCCACCCCACACACATACTAACACTATTTTCTGCCCTTTTTTGTCACAAGTTGACAAAGGAAGAAGAAGTTCTATGATATATCAAGAAGCATATCAAAGTAGGGTAAAATAACATGAATATCAATAGTTAAAAATAACAATTAACAAGAATATCAGGGAAAATTTAGCATCAAGATAAATAACACTACATAGGACAATATATAAAATATCCAAAATATTCATACAACCATAATATATCATTAAGAAAATTATCCAAAATATCCAAAACATCCAAGTAAATCATCAATTAAGTTTACTATATATCCAACATAAGCAAGGAAAATAAGCAAATCAAGCTCAATCTGACCCAAAGGAAGATGGTGTAGGCATCGAAGGATCATTAAGCAGCAAACTTCAATTGATGCGATAGAAGTGCTTTTTCATGTATTCATTGTAGACGGTTGGGTTTGGGCTAATGATGCCTGAGATACATGCAATGCATCAACCTTCTTCTCTAATGAAGATAACCTCTCATCAAATTGAGAGGGATGATAATCAGAATCAACTGGATCATTAAAATCATCTAATTCATTGAATATATCTTCCATGGTGGTGTCTGCCTCCTGCGGTTCTTCTTGTGCTTCTCTTTGTTCAGGTAGGGGAGTGAGGTTCATCATATTCAAGTTCGAGTTATTAAAGGGGAGTTTGGATTCCGGTGCCTAAAACCTAGGGACTTGGGCATTGTAATGAACAACAAGACTAGATATAAGACCTCCAAACGAAATTGACCCATGCTTTGGATGCAAGCAAAATTAAATGATGACGTAACAAATCAAACAAGGTAAGCAAATACAAATACCCGTAACAATGACATGGAAGACACGAAGCATAATGGGAGTAAGATCGGTCATTCCCAGCTCTAGGATATACATTAGATATAAAGATGCGGTATTTAGGAAATAACTTGTTGGAGGGTAAGTGTTACCAGACCGCCATTCAGCATTGAAACCACACAACACCCTTATAATCGAATGTTTTTCAAAGTTAGTCATTTTCTCTAAAAGTGTTGCGATTAGAATTCCATCATCTACAATGTCTATGTCAATTAAAGTAGAGACAATGGAAGGCGTAATAATGATTGTCTCTTCTAAAAATTTAATTGAGAATGATAAATTCTCAAGAGAGACATCACAAATAAAGGCAAACATGCCTTGGACAATGGACAGGTAAGCCGTCCCGCCCCAATGCAAAATCCTTTCCCATCCAACCTCAAAAAGGATTTCAACAAAACCAAAATGAGCAACATAGTCTAGATTTACATATTATTCAATAATAATATTCCTTGTGCAGAAATCTCGGACATTTTTTAGGATCATCCTTCGGTGAGTGCAACAATCGTACACCAAGAGTGATGGATCAAGAAGATGAACCAGCTCTTTATTTATGTACAGTTCATTTTACTCTTGGTTCCATCTTAAAAGCACAAGAAAAATTATAAGAAAAATGCAAGGAAAAATGTAAATCAAATTTTGAGAAAAACCCAAGTTTCAAAATGAAGAACTCCACAAACTTGCAAATCTAGGAATGGACAACCTAAATCTTGAAGGAAATTGAAATAAAATCACTTACAAGAGAGTTGGAATGATGGGTTGGTCAAATAGAGCATCGGCTAGCCAAAGAATAAAAAGTAGAAAATGAAAAAAAAAAAATTGGGTTTTTCATCCTTTTTTATCAATTGGCGCGAACTTTGGCTAGCCCGATCTTGTGCTAGGCGAGCCAAAAAATCCCCAAAATTTTTAATTTTAATTTTTTCAACATTTATATTTATTTTTTTATTTTTCTTTTCATACATTTCTTAATTATAAATAAACGTAAAAATAAATGCAAAGAAAAGAATAATCATTTAATAATACACAGTCCAATATCATGCTTTAGATTTGAAAACTTAACATTGTTAAGTGGCTTAGTCGGTATATCTGCAAGCTGCTTCTTAGTTTGAATGTATTCTAGCATGATAATCTTATCTTTAACTAATTATCGAATGTAGTGATATTGTATGTGTAAGTGCTATGGTTTGATTCCTCTTTGGTTGTCAAATTTTGTGTGTCAAAACCTCTGTATGTGTCTTGTGTTTATATCTTGATAAATTTATTCGAGACACCATGTCAAGAAGATGAATTCCTCAAGCTAAGTTCAAGCTACAATATAAAAGATGTTAAAGAAGAGTTCAAGCTCAAGACTCAAGCTCAAGCTCACATGTCAAGACTCAAGCATAGTTTGGAACTCAAGTGCAACTCAAAATGACATTGATTTCAAAGCTTGTGAAGTAGTCAAGCTGCATCAAGAAGAACTCAAGCTTCATAATGTTCAAAGTCTAAACAAATGAAGTTTTCAATGTCCATACTTCATGTCCCAGGTATGATAAACCTTAGATTGACCTTAGGGTAGGTCACTTTGGCTACATAATTCAATTTGATATTAAGACATGAATTTGGTCTATTCTAAGACTAGTCCTAGACCTTGTTTGACCAGTCCTAGTACTGGTTCGACCAGTCTAAGAAGCTCCAAGACCAGTCCTAGAATTGTTGCAATTTTTCAAATTTTTTGGTTCAGCTTTGACCAGTCCTGGAGTCTGCTTGACCGGTCGTGGGATGGTCTCGACTCGACCTTCGACCAGTCGTAAAGCTTCGATTCAAACTCCAGCGACTAAATCAAGGGTCGCACGACCAGTCGTAGAGGGCTCTCGACCGGTTGTGGACTGCCTACGACCGGTGATACAACGGTTTGATCCTATCACGCTCAAAAATTTAAAATTAATTAATTCTTGGACTAGTCGTGGCGACCCTAAGACCAGTCGAAGACGAATTTCTGCAGCTATAAATAGCACACGAATTTCAGAGTTTTTTGATTGAAAAATTAAGTGAATTCAAGGCCCCACTCTGAGATAAATTTATTTATTTTTAAGCTATATTGTGCATAATTCTATTTCCTTTTGTTAGCTTATTGTTATGTGATTTTGATTTGCATTACAATCCGATTTTAAAAAGGGGAAATTCCTAATTCCTTCTTCTCGGAATCAAAATCAAATACAGCTAGCCCTAAGTTGATTAAACTTAAAATCAATTAGAACTTAGAACCATTTTAAAGTGAGTATTGGACATTGAACTTCCATATTCGAGCTTCTACTCCGATTGGTTCTTCCAGGCTGCTACAAGAGGAGAAATCCAGGTATTTTACAATTCTGTAAAATTTATATTCTTTTGGTTTTTGTTTGGGATTTGCCAGAAAAATTCTATTTGTGTGGTTATCTGAGGAGAGCCAGAAAACTCAGAAAGAGGGGTTTTTGGATTGTGTAAGCCCAAGTTAAAAGGACACAATTGTGAAGGTTTTAGGTGAACCTGTGAAACCTATTTTGATAGTGAACGCTAATATCCCCTGTGTGAGGATATTAGGAGTGGAGTAGCATTCTGTGTGGCTGTTGTTTAATAGTTGGTGAACACACAGGCGAACTACTATAATTCTTTGTCTTGTGGATTGAATGCTTGCTTAATCTTTTACCTTTTATCATTCAAAGCTGTGGAATGTATGTGTGGTTGTAAATGTTGTAAATATTTACATTTCAAGCAAGTGTGGGGAATGTTGTAATAAGGTAGATTTAAATTTCAGCAATCTATTTCAATTCCTCGCTATTTATTTTTATTGAGTTCTTGATACAAAGGAAGTTCTAGAAATAAGGTTGTCCTACCATAAACCTTTGTTTTGCGTTATTGTTCTTGTTGCTGGCGCTGATCCATGAGATCTTGGCGGTTGTGATCCTTTTGGTTGTCGCTCATGGCCATTTGTTGTAGCAATCACAGGAGGAGCCATGACCTGAGCTATATTATGAGTTAAGGTGGCTAGTACTTCTCGAAAACTTCTGCATTCCTCCATTAAGGATGTCTATGCACGAGCCGGTTCAGTAAAATGTTCATCCGTAGATGGTAACAAAATTTGGCTTGCATCTGAGTGGGGGCTACAGAAGAAATTGGTGAAAAAGAACTCCCGTTAGATCCCTTGATACTTTCACAGGACCCTGACAATTTAGGCGCGGCTTGTGGAGACATTGTTTATGACGATGGGAGAGCGACAAGCCCTGGAGAAAGTGACTCATTCTCTATAGGAGACTTTCCCTTTTCTTTTCTGGTCCATCGGGTAGCCGCGACAGAAAGAGTCGAGAAATCTTGCGGAGTGATGGAGCTGGCAGATTGTCATGGATATAATGAAGGTGGGGCGAGTGCGGGATTTCGCTTTGCAGCATTACGTGTGATAGTCCCTCTAATCATCTGCAACGGGACCTGCCTAGTGGTTGCACAATATCGAGCCCTTAATCTTCTCGGCGATACTACGGTCCACTCTTCTTTATCATCCTGGTGTACGGGTGATACATATATCACTCCAGCTGTGGCTTTAGTCAAGGTTGACCAGATTTCGTGATTCGAGAATTCAGACAATGTTTGCTTATTACAAGCATAGTTGACAACGAAACCCGTGGATGTGAAATAAAAGACTATCTGATTCGAAATAAAAGCCATTACCATTGAAGCTTCAAAAGTTATGAGTTCCTGTGAGAGAGAATTTAGTTATATGTTAGTATTGTAGATTTTAACAACCGTACGTTTAGTCTCGAAGATGATGGGAAGGATGTTGCCGTTGAGAGTCGCCATTTGGAGATGATGGGGAGGATGTTGTCGTTGACAAATTACATGTATCATCCAGTTCAACCGCCAGCTATACTTCCGTCAAAACCTCTCCAATACTTGTTAATTGAGGTTGAGTTTATTTCAGCATTGTGAATTGATTTATTTTTGTAAGGCTATCTCTTTATTGTTTATTCCGCTGTTTTAATTTTAATTTGGCATAGTCCTATTCACCCTCCCTCTAGGACATATAGCTTGGCCATTTCAGTATGCCAATATGTTTTGTACGAGAATGTTAAATTGGATTTTTAGAGATATTTATTGCACATGAATTATCGCAAGATAATGTCATCGTATCTTGCGTAATTCCATAATCAGCTAGCATTCTTTTCATCTACATTAGCCGAGTGCAAGCATTTCATCCAGTAATATATTCAACCTCTGTAGTGGATAGAGATACAAAATTTTATTTCTTACTAAGTCATGATACTAAGCAGTTTCTAACATAAAAACCTCCACCACTGGTGGATTTTCTATCATCTATATTACCTACCCGGTATACATCAGTATAACTATTGAGTGTCAAATATTGAATATTTTTCTCCATTTATATCTTGGTTTTACAAACATGATAAGGCTTAATGGTATATTTTATATATATTTATGTTACAAGGTGAGTTTAAGAGCTTGGATTGAAAAGAATGTTAAAAGTATGGATTTAATGCTCAAGAATTGCCAAGGCATAGAATGGATCTTTGGACACCAAGATTGAAACTTTCAAGACCTCAAGATCCAAGATAACTAAGTGGAGAAGGAAGGAAGTCGAAAGAACAAAGTGCTGAAATTCACTTCATTGTCTGTGTCATTGACCACTGTTCGATGACATCGAAGACAGCGTTCGATGACATCGAACACAGCTCGATGACATTGAAATTTTACATGAAAATCAAGTTGCTTGCTGGACATATTGGGTGTCATTCTCGATTACTTGAAGCCTCTCTCAATGACATCAAAGAATTGCTCGATGACATCAAAGAATTGCTCGATGACATCGAAGTTTGTTCGATGGCATCGAATTTATTGAAGAATTCTGAAGAACCTCGCTGGACTGTTTTGGGCACATTCTCGATAGATCGAAGACCCTTGGATGGCATCGAAGGACTTCTCGATGATATTAAAGGAAGGTTCGATGACACAAGGATTTACGCAGTACGTAAAGGCGCGACTTCCGGATTCAAACTCCTTCGATGACATTGAAGGCGTTACATAGAGTTACGCGGACTATGTAAATTTGATATGATCTTGCGATTTTGTGGAAACTAGCTTATAAATATGGGTTTCCTAAGTCTTTTTGGGATATGTAGGGTTTTGAGGAGTACAACAAAGGGGTGGAGCAGTCATCTAAGAGTTTCTTCTTTCTTTCTTCCTAGTTTTTAATGCTTTCTTCTAGGGTTATAGATATTATAGATTCAATCATGTCTATGGTTTGCTAAATCCCTTAGCTAGTGCTAAGGGGTGAAGCTTGTAACATGATTGGGATGTTTTTCTTGTTTAATTCTTATTTTTGTTGAACTTCTTTTATTCTAATTTGATATTTAAGGAATACTTTTAGTTTGTAATGGTTTATTGTGACTCAAATTACAATAAATCTACAATAGCTTTGAGTCTCTTCTTTTTCTGAATTGAGATTGTGAAGATAGTAAAGCCTGTTGTTCACCATCATCCCTTGGACATGGTTGGGTGACAAAATCTCTTCTAACCTTCACAATTCTTCTATGTTCGGTTGTGGGATTGGTATATCATGTTGTTTACCATCGTCTCTTGGGCATGGGTAGATGATGGAATCACTTCTAATCCTCACAACTCTCATCTATTGAGAATTAGGTCAATGAAAGTTCAGATTGATTTTATTAATGTATCTTCCAATTAGATAGAATATGACTCCAATTCCAATTGTGTTCCTTGAAACAAATAAGGAAACATCCTAATAGCTACAAGTGGATCCCTGGGCACCCTAGTTCCCACCTTTGAATTTACAAGTTTTTCTTAACTTACTCACAATTATTTTCTTATATTCCAGATTTAGGTTTAGAATTTCTTCTAGTTCTAATTCTGGTTACTTTCAAAATACATACAAGTTTAGTTCTTGTGGATTAGACCTCGGTCTCACAGAGATTATTACTATATCTCGACCCCACACTTGGGGTTGTGAACAATAACATGCGATTTGTACAGACGTATCATGTGGATACCATAAGACTAAGTTCGTAGAACTTGTGACATATATGATTATTCGTTTGACAGTGGATAAGTGAGATTCTTTAGGATCCGATTGATATCTAGCATGTCACGCCCCAAATTCGAAAACAGGGCCCATAAAATTCCCGATCACCGAATCCGGTGCCAACAGCCTCTGTAGTACCCCATTCTCGGCTCCTAGCGCCCATACGCCGGATTTCGATCCTGGGATCCTACAAGGAGGATTTTCTAACGTACATTTATCTCGTAAGAAGCATACCACAAGTTTACCCAAATCACAAAGGCAACATCATCATCGCATATCCACTAATATAAACAATTGAATACAGTGCTGAAAGGAAAATACATATATCGAAAATCAAAGCTCCAGAAGACAGCTGCACGCTCCAAGCTCGATGCTGCTGTGACCTAACGCCACGTGCATGCATATATCGTGCATAAGCTTATATAAAGCTTAGAGGGTGGTGTAAGTGTGTGTGCAAGGTAAGTGTCAAGTATGCAATATCAGAGCAATGCGGAAACATGCCGGTAAGTCCATAATTACCATCAGCCTTATCCAGGCTATGCGATGCAAAACATAATAAGCCAATATCATATACAGAGGAAACAATGTAGATCAGCTATGTAATGTGGAGTCATAGTAAGCCAAATATTATATACTGAGGATGCAATGTAATATGCAAATCCTGATGGGTCCACGAATACCTTCAACCTCATCTAGACCATATAAATGCAGAAACATAGCAACCCAAAATGCCATATGTCACGGATGTAATGCAATATATGGTGCGAATGAAATGAACAAGCTGGAGTGTGAAGTCGGAATGATAGTACGTAGTATCGTAGGCTATGGGGTTCATCACAAGGGACTTCTATCCAAACCAGTCCCATACCTAAATTTGGATAGCCAGACTCAATGTGGTAAACTCCTGATCTCAGGTTAGTTGCACACCCCAACCGAAATCTTGGTCATTACAAAGGTACACAATAATTAGTTGCACACCACCGGCCCGAGTGGATAGTAAATGAATGAATCAATCAAATGCTGAGTATGCAACTGCTGCTCAGTAAGTCCACATATCAGTATCGTACATCTCTGGGATCATCACCGGGGTCTAGTACACTCTAAGCTGGCTACCACCCCTGCCGGCCACGCAGCCCAACGACTGGAAAAGACCTCACTATCCGCCAACCAATATTGGTCCAGCTCATCGATAGCGGACCCATTTGTGAGTTGGTCAAACTTAGCCTAGCTACAACCCCCTCACTCGAGCAGATAAGGCCACACCCCCTCCCAACGGACCATGACACAGTGGGAAACACGGCCTCCTGGTATTTGGCACTCGGCGCTCATGTCTTCCACTCGGTCTAGACGTTGGATCATCCCTTGGCCACGGGAGTTTAGGGACTTTCACCAACAGACATCTAAAGTGCCCATATGCTCAATCCAAACATTTCTAGTGTCCCATTTGGCCATCCACGATATGCCTGTGGAGGCCGCAACCCTGATGTCACTAGGGCACCAAATGATCAGGTCACAAAATGCGAGACACATGAGTCATACCATCCAATCATGCATTAAACCTGCGCGTACCACGCTCATGTGGGGCAACTCCGTCTCTCGAGGAGTCCCATAAACAATCAGCCCAATGGCACATACTATGTTCAATCACTCCTCATAACAAGCATGTGAATGATGCGTATGGGCATCTATCATGAAGTATACTAAGCATGATTATAATCACATACATCGTGGTGGCCTGTATAAGGTGGCCCATGGCCAGTAATAATGAACAAGTGGCATACACATAATCACATACACATGATGGGTCTCACACATCACAATTAGGCCTCGCACATACAAGGGGCTTCACACAATTATAATGGGCCTCATATAATCACAATGAGCCTCATATAATCGAAATGGGCCTCATATAATCACAATGAGCCTCATACAATCACACAATGGGCCTCATACAATCGCGATGGGCCTCACATAGTCACAATGGGCCTCATACAATGACAATGTTATGCTAACACACACTCAGTGTGTATACCAGTCATAGTCGTAATCCATAATCGGCCTATATATATGGCGGGGTTCATAGAAGGACAACAGATCTAATCCATAATATGAAGATCGGTCCTCAACAGTGGATATACCAAACCTGATACCACCGATCTTTCCATATATGGTGATGATGTTCTCTCCTCATATCAAGGATGGGCCTAGATGGCCTACTCCTATCAAGAATGGGCCTAAGAACAAGGAGTGGGCTTCTTTGCCCATTCTATCACGTAGCAATCTGGGCTTCCTAAGGGCCCAATAAGCACAAGGTGGACCACATTCCCTATGGAAGACTCGGTACGAACACAAGATGGGCTCCAAGGCTTGGGTGGTCCTACAGGGTATGGTGGAAAGCATCATTATCAAATGGGAGCCCAACGGATTGGGATAACCTAATCAAGGGAAATATGGGTAATATAATCATCAATGGGGGCCCAACGGTTTGGGTTAGCCCATTAAGGGGAGATGAGAATGGGCCTAACAACGGGCACTAGGGAGAGTTACAATGTGGACATCTAACCATCATTGCTCATACAACGTGGATCATTGCTCCCAAGGCATGACCCGTTTAATATCAACCAGGAACATGGATGGGCATCATAAACATTATTACATACATCCTAATGGAATCACATATCACAATAGGCCTCATATACATCACCTTGGGCCTCGCACCAGGGCTTTATGTACATCACATTAGGCCTCGCTCATGGGCCTCATATAGATCACATTGGGCCTCATACTTGGGCATCAAATACATCACAATTGGCCGCATCACATGTGTCTAATACACAACACAATGGGCTGCACCACATGGGTCTAATATACATCACAATGGGCCGTATCACATAAGCTTCACTCATCACAATGGGCCACATCACATGTGCCTAATACACATCACATGTGCCTAATATACATCACAATGGGCCGCATCACATGGGCCTCATTCATGGACCACATATACATCATAATGGGCAACATCCCATGGGCCTCATGTACATCACAATGGGCCTTAAAGACGGGCCGCATGTTCATTATAATGGGCCTCATATATGGGCCTCCTATACATCACAATGGGCCGCAACAATGGGCCTCATATACATCAAAATGGGTTGCATCACGTAGGCCTCATATATCTCAAGTGGGTTGCATCACGTGGGCCTCATATACATCAAGCGGGCTACATTGCATGGGCCTCATATAATCATAATGGGCCTTATATCTGGGCCTTAAATATATCATAACGGGCCACATACAATCTCAATGGGCCACATATTCATCACAGTGGGCCATAAATACATCACATTAAGGTGGGCCCTGCACATTCCAAATGGGCCACAAATACACTACAATGGGCCTCTCCAAATGGGCCATAAATACACCACAATGGGCCTTGCCAAATGGACCATAAATACACCACAATGGGCCTCGCTGAATGGGCCATAAATACATCTGGGCCTCATACACATCAAATTGGGCCTCATACAAATCTGATTAGGGTGACCCTGTACATACAGCAGGTGGGCCCTACTCGTGGCGGATGGGCCCCATCGAGTGGACCATGTGGATGTGAAACACATACATCATGTGAGTCCCACCATCGCTGCGGATTTATAACACATACATCACATTGGGACCCACGGCTGTTGGACATCGTGGATAACATACATAATGGTGGGTCTCACTTGGAATTTAGATCTATTTCATTCTCCTTGTAATGCCATATAACGATCTCTATAGATGGTTGGACGATATAGATAAAATACATATATCATGTGGGATCCACGTCCTAGACGGTGAGGATGAAACCCATACATCTGGGTGTCCCACATCCTCAAATGGACGGTGCGGACATAATGCATATACAACACGGTGGATCCCACCGTCCTTACACTAAACGGTGAGGATGTCATGCATGTGTATCAGGTGAGAGCTCACCGTCCAGATGTTGGACGGTGAGAATGAAATACATACATCACAGGTCGGCCCCTGCGTGGGACCCACAGATGAACGGTTAAGATATAACACATTCCCATGATCAGACCACAAACTCGCTGACATTAGTATAACGGTTATTTGGCTGGTGTGGCCTGTTAGGTGGACCGTTAAGATGAAACCATGCATCACGATGGATGCATGGTGTGGATTTAACACATACATGAGGTGAGTCCCACCATCCCAGACAGTGGACGGTGGATGGATGGTGTGGATATCACACATACCTCATGATTAGACCCACAGAACTTGGGACGTCAATACAGCAGCTATATAGCTGGTGTAAGCATACACCAACCAATCCTCTTCACAGGTGGGTCCCACGTGGGGCCCACCATGACGTTTATTTTCCATCCTATCTGCTCATAAGGTCACGAAGAGCTGAATTAAGAGGAGAAACAAATTTCATATAGATCCAAAACTTCTGTGACCCAAATAAGGTTTCAATGGTAGACGTTCGATCTCCTTCTGCTTTTTGTAGTGTGGACCCCCTGAGTTCCGCGTACGGTTGATTTTTGGGGAAATCCCATTTTTAAAGGGGACCCATCAAATGCACGGTGTAGATGTTCGACATACATCAAGGTGAGACCAGTGGTGGGACCCACCGTTCCTGCCAAACACAAGCAGCAGCGTCCTTTGGATGCTGACAGTAAGTGGCGTCCAGTCCCCTTTTTTTAATTGAGGTTTTTCATAGGTGGGGCACATATTAAGATGATCCAGTCCATTTGTTGGATTCTATGGCTAATGACGGACCCAACGAGCCCAATATTCAACATGTTTTGATGTGAAGAAATATTACAGTGGGCCCTAACAAATTTTAACAGTAAATATCACTATTTTCTATGATGTGGCCCACCATAGATTCGGATTGGCTTCATTTTTCAGCTCAACGCCTAAAATGAGCTGAAAATTGGATGGACAGTGTGGATCAGATACATACACCATGGTGGGGATCACGTGAGTAGCCCACCAGAATTTCTTGATAAAGTTAATATTTTATGTTTCCCATCAAACAACCGTGTATGACCGGCCGGTCATGCAGGCCCTATAACGGCAGCAAGGTGGGCCCACTAGGTCGATGGCATGGTTAAAATACATACATCAGAGGGGGTCCACGTAGGTGGGCCACCCAACTTGGGATCAAGCTGATCTTAGCGTTTTCCCCACCATCCAAGCCAACCCAAAAACGGGCAACAAGGTGGCCCTGGACGGTCCAGCAAGGCTGTCCCATTTATGGACAACGTGGATCTCATGTATGCTTCAAAGGTGGGCCATCAAACCAGGGAAAAAATAGAGAGAAAAAAAAGAGAGAGGGCGGAGATGGGAGGAGTTCTGCCACTATAAACTCCTCCATGTATATGCATACATCATGACGGGCCCTAAAAATCGTGTGGAATCTAATAAAAATCAAAATCTAACGCCATGAACACCCACCGATTTTGCTCCTTCTTGGCTCCTTGAAATGCTAAGCTCCTAAGCTTTCTCTTTGATGGTGGGAGATGAAGATTGAAAGGTTGGATTAAGAGATATGGGGTAGGGAGTGGGCCACACACTTGGCTCTCTCATGGAAGAGCTTGGACGGTCTCTCCTCTCTTGTGATTGCTTGGGAGTGAAGAGAGAAATGAGAGAGAGAGAGAGAGAAGTGATGGGATGAAAAGGAATGGAGTGATGGGTGATGAGTGTAAGGAAGGGATGGGTAGAGAGAGAGAGAGAGAGAGAGAGAGTTGACTTTAAATGAGAGAGGTATGGGTAGGGTATGGGTTGTGTACTTGACTTGAGCTTGATGGATTGATGTGATGTTTAGTAGAGATTCTCTTGGGTTTTACAAATGCGCGACATTTTTCTAAAATAAACGCTGGCCCACAACTCCTGGCCTATGTATCGCATCGACGCGTAAGACGCGGCGTTGGAGCCACGGCGACAGTGCGGTCACTAGGGTACAAGTCTCGGGTCGAGACAACTCGGGTTGATAGGGTGTGACTCAGGGTTGCACGCAAATGCCGATTATAGATCGCAGGTCACCGGAATTCTACGGGGAGGATCGCGGGAGTCTGCAGAACGGTACGGTCTAGGATACGGGTCTTTCATAGCACAAATATCAACACTGAATACAATATCATGTCTACTAGCAGCTAAATAAAAAAGACTATCAATCCTACTGCTGTATAGCTAAGAGTCTACACTTTTACTTGATTTATCTTTTGAGAGTTTAAGAATCGTACTCATCGGAGTATTGAAATTCTTACAATTTTCAAAACCAAACTTCTTTACAAGGTTCAATGCATATTTGGTCTAAGAGATAAATATGTCATCTTTAAAGTGTTTAACTTGTAATCCAAGGAAATGATTTAGTTCGCCGACCATACTTATTTCAAACTTGGATTTCATGAGATCTGCAAACTCAGTAGATAACTAGTGTACGAAGATCCATAGATAATATCATCAACGTATATTTGAACAATTAAGATATCATCATTATATTTCTTTACAAATAGGGTTTTATCAATATTACCCATACCAAAATTATGACTAAATAAGAATTTAGTTAACTTTTCATACCATTGTAACGACCCGAAAATTTCCGTAAAATAGCTCGAGTACCACCTCGACCAGAAATCACTTAGGATTAAATCCTTTAGAAATTTAACAAAGTTAACTAAGTGCGAAACTAGATTAGCCATGAAATCCGTTGGAATCGCTTTAAATACGATCTGCAAGACCCAAAACTTGTAGAATCATTGACGCTAGTGTAACGACCTGAAAATTTCCGTACATTGGGCCGAGTACCACCTCGACCAGAAATCACATAGGATTAAATCCTTTAGAAATTTAACAAAGTTAACTAAGTACTAAACTCGGTTAGTCATGAAATCCGTTGGGATCGCTTTAAATACGATCTGCAAGACCCAAAACTTGCAGAATTCGTGACTCTAGGTTACCCTAAAGTCTAGAGCCAAACTCATTACCCGTCTGCTCTCGGGAATGAAACGAAACTTCGTATTAGGTCTAGATCGCACATCGGGAGTCCGATTAACACGAAGCTAAGGAACCAAGACCGCCCCACTGGGCTTGCCAATCATCTCAAAAATCAGATGATTCCGATGTCCCACGGCCATTCTTTTCAATCCGGAGCGAGGGAGTGTGAAAAACACAAATTCCATCCCAAAATAAATATCTGGAATAGTGATCTGGCATCATTCGATTGCGCGTCAGTATTAAGCAACCTGACCGTCGGAATCAGACCAAATTACACCCTCGGATTAAGAAAAATTTCAGAAACATTTACATGTACTTAGAATTTCTGATCGTGGCCCACTGACCGTTGAACTGAAAGTGGTCCGCCACGTGCGATCTGGGAATCCGATCGAGTCGAAATCGTAATCCCACGTAGATCCATAGATGGTGAGCTTAAGTCTGACGTTTGGCTCAAGGAGGGCCACCAGAATATCCCTTTTGAGCTTGGAAAGTGGCGAAATGCCTATATATGCAGCCACCCTTGAACCTGAGTCTATTTTAGACATGATTTTGGCTATAAAAGGGGCTTAGAACAGCCCCTCTCACAGCCATACGAATTTGGGAGCAAAACCCTAGAGAGAGAGAGAGAGAAAAGAGAGAGAAGGGCTTGGAGTTCGTAGCCGATCTTCCTCCTGCTGCTTCCACTCATCACACGGCCTACACCGCCTTATTCCAGGTGTTTTCCCGGCGGTGTCCATCCCATTTGAAGGTAACAAACCCTAACCCTAGGTCTGATTTGAGGTTGGATAGTTGTAGGTTATGAAAAAGCTAATCGGTTACGCTCTTTAGGCTAGGAAACTCCCGTATACGGAAGCTCCAATACCCTTGCTGATTCGTTGGATTTCCAAGGGCTGAGGTGAGGACTTTAAGTGTATAAGTTATGGTTTTCAACGCTTTCAATGTCAGATAATGATAGATTCATGATCTGCTTGTAAATGCACATGTACAAAGTGCTCTCCGTTTCCTGTTTCGATTAACGTTGTAGAATATGGAATTTCACATACTCTAGATATACGTAGAAATACCGTATACGTATTTTTTTGGGAAAAATGTTTGACATGTTTATTTAATGTTTGATTATATAATATGTGGATAAAATGCTAGTTTGGCGAAAGGAATCGCAAAAATACATGTTCATGTGTAAATGTCATGTATGTTGAAATTGCGTATTCTAGAAATACCGCATACGTGCGGATTTTGGAAATGCAATTGTAATGATTATTTGCTGTATGATTGTGAGATACATGGGTAAAATACTCACGTGGCGAAGGGACAGCCCTAATACAAATTTCGCTAACATACGTCGTGTATGTTGAAATAGTGTATGCTAAGTAGTTGTGTAAACGCTCGTGTGTGCAAATGTTCGTGTGTTAGTGCCTTAGAGAGGTGCTGATATGGGATTCCCGACTCCCTTAGAGACAAGTAGGTTTCCCTCCATGCGGTGGTTCACTAGAACCACTCACCTGTAATGTGTATGTAATTATATCCCTATGTGGATAGTGCCTTACTACATGCTTCACAACATGCCTCACAACATGCTTTACAACATGCTTTGTAACATGCTTTACTTCATGTTTTACTTCATGCTTTATAACATGCCTACTAACATGCTTGTATTGCTTGTTTATCATGCTTTACTTCACATGCTATCGATGAAAGCTGTTTGAGTTTGGGACTATGTCTATAGTCCAAACATTCGGTACCAGACTTGCGGTTGTGGCTGAGATTCGTATCGCCACAACGGACGTGTCTGGCGAACCCGAGTCGTACTTCGGTTGGCGATAGTGATTGGCCACACGGAGTGCTTTTGCACTCCATATCGCTCAACTTGTGGTGCGCTCGAGCTAGTCAGGCTCGCCAATTAAACCGAAGTGTATTTGTGTGTTCACCCTGTTTGGTCGCTACTGCTTGAACCTAGGGTACCAAACTTACAAGTGGCGAACCCCGTTTAACCATGGTACCTAAATCCGCTAAGTCGCATGAGCCGGGCATGGTGGTATGGGACACCGTGGTCGAGCTGTTGGCCTACGCTGGGGCCTTGTGCCTCCCCGTAGTGACCATTGCGCAACCAAACTCGTGAGCCGAATATGGTGGTATGGGACACTGTATTCGAGCTGTCGATACTTCGGCGAGAGCCGAGTACGGTGAGATCTGTACTCGTGCTGACGGGCGACGAGTCCTCTGTGGTATCATCGAGTACACTCCAAGGGTCTGTGATTGGCCACGAGTCTTTCACAGCAACTAGAGTGTGAGTTGAGCCGAGTACGGTGAGACCTGTACTCGAGCTGATGGCTAGTGATCGAGCCGAGTACGGTGAGACCTGTACTCGAGCTGACGGCCAGCAATTGAGCCGCATACAATGAGATCTGTATCCGCGCTGACGGGTGACGAGCCCTTTGCGATGCCTTCACTACGCTTCTCAAACCATAATATCGTATGAGATTAACTAGGATTGACGACCCTATAATGGATCATGTTTGGGAATGATACAAGGGAGGTACCTTAGTTTCCCAATACTGCTGTTTGAAATGGACTAATAAAAACTTGGTAATCATGAGCATCATCGCACCGCATGTGCTTTGTAGATGTGGCGCACTGAGGGAGTTAGCATTCGCGAACGTAAGATGATGTCGCTTGAGGGTGGTTTGGCAAGGGCATACAGCATCATGTCATATCATTTTTGCACTTAACAAGAGTAGTTAGAAATGTTTGAATTGTACTGCTTTATCATTACTGCTTGATTGATTTGATAACATGTTAACTTATGCTTTAATGTTCCACTGAGTTAGCTACTCACTCCCACGTTACGGGACGGTGTTTGCAACACCCACCAGACGCTGTCGCAGGTGTAGATGGCGCCTTGGTTCAGGAGCCGGAGCCCGACTTTGATGAGGACCAGGAGGAGTTCTCCTTCATGCAGTACTCTGACGGCTTTGCTTAGGCCGGCTGCATCGCGGGATTTTCAGGGCCTCTCTTGAGGATTGTATTTTGGTTTTTTTTTACTTAGAAATAATACATGTATATTGGTACTCAGCTAGTACTCATACTCTGGAGTTCAGAAAATTTTGTTACTTTACATACTTTGAATATAAAATTTCAGTCTTCCGCTTGTCTTTATACAATTGAACTGGAGTATGAATTACTGTTTTGGTATAATCTCATTCATGTTTATTGCGCTAACTCAGACAACATTTAACCAGCATTGTGTATGTTGCATAAGTGATGCGTTGGAACTCGGGAGTTGAGTTCATACTCGACCCCCGAATTTCAGGACGTTACAGCTAGGTTACCCTAAAGTCTACGATCAAACTCATTACCCCACTGCTCTCGGGAACGAATTGAAACTCCGTATCAGGTCTAGACCGCACATCGGGAGTCCGAATAATACGAAGTTAAGGAATCAGGACCGCCTTGCTGGGCTTGACAACCATCTCGGAAATCAAGTCCAGACGGTGTCCCACGGCCGTTCGCTCGAGTCCGGAGCGAGAGTGGTGAAAACTCCTATTTTCTTTACAAAATAAATATCTTGAATAGTGATCTGGCACGTATCCCTTGCATACATTTTATAAGCATCCAGACCGTCAGAATCTGACCCAATTACACCCTCGGATCAGGAAAAATTTCAGAAACATTTACGTGTGTTTCGACAAGAAAACAAAAGTATTTGATTTGGGGATTATCTTATTCAAACATAACAATGAAATAGTTACAGAAACAATCATCACAATTTATTGATTCTGAATTCATTTACATCCTCAAGGATCCCTTGATTTTAAAATAGTTTACAAAGAATTCATTGCAGGTTACAATTATAACAGTAGAATATAAATTTTGATAGCATAACAGCGCTGATTTTAATCATCTCCTGTGACTTAGGAGGAATAGACAAGTCCACTAATTAATCTTCAAGAGAATAGAGATTTCGGCAGCATTTCAGTGCTATTCTGGTCATCTCCTGAAACTTAGGAGGAATACGTCTTTTCGTCGATGATTCTTTCTTTTCTCCTGAACAAAAAGAACTTGAAGATTTGAAGACCTTAGCCATTCCTGCAGCATATCAGCCCATTACTGTTATAGACTGTCCAACAGTCGGTTTGCGCGAGTCCGCGCAAACTATATGCTTTGCGCGGGTCCTCGCAAACGACATGCTTTGCGCGGGTCCGCGCAAACTACAGGAGCCCAATGCTCCTTTGCGCGAGTCCGCGCAAACTATATGAGCCCATGCTCATTTGCACCTTCTATCTTCTGTCTTCTTCTTCGTCTTTCTTCTACTCTGAAATCTTCCAACCCCTTTTGAGAGAAAGAACGGTTTATTTATAGACATCTTCACTGGTGTAAATCTCTGTTCTGGTCGATGTGGGACAAAATATCATCCAGCCATTTTTATATCTCTGCAAAACACTTTGCGCGGACTCGCGCAAACGACATGCTTTGCGCGGTCTCGCGCAATCTTTCATTCCCGCGCAACCTGTCTTTACTGATCAACCCGCGCAACCCATTTGCTTTGCGCGATCCTAGCGCAATCTATTCACTTTGCGCGGACTCGCTCAAAGTCATCTTCAACATGATTTCTTTAATCTTCAAACTGATTTTCTTGATCTTTCCTTTCTTCATTTCTTTGCTTATTTTATGCCTCAACAACGTGTACTTGGAATTTCGGATCGGGGCCCACTGACCGTCGAACTGAAAATGGTCCGCTACGCGTGATCTGGGAATCCGACCGAGACGAAACCATAACTCCACGTAGATCCAAGGTTAGTGAGCTTAAGTCCGACGTTTGGCTCAAGGAGGGCCGCCAGAAACCCTCTTTTGAGCTGAATTAACGCCGATCTGCTTATAATATAAATATACCTTGAACATAAGTCTATTCCAGAGAGTTTTTAGGCTCTATAAGGACCTTAGGGCAGCCTCTCTCACAGCCATTCGAATTTGGGATAAACCCTAAAAAGAAGAGAGAAAAAGTGAGAGAAAGCTTGAGAGTTGTGGGAGAAACTCGCTCCTACTCTTTCCAATCACCACACGGGCTACACCACCCCTTCCTTGCCGCTTTCCCGGCGATACCGACTCCGTTTTAAGGTAAGAAACCCTAACCCTAGATCTGTTTAAGAGTGTGAAGGTTATAGGTTATGAAATAGCTAATCGGTTTCGCTCTTTAGGCTACAAAATCGCCGAATACGGAAGCCTAACGAACCTAGCTGATTCGTTGCAATCCTAAGGTGTAAGGTGAGAACTTTAGGTATATAGGTTACGGTTTTCAACGCTTTCAATGTCAGATAATGATAGATTCATGATCTGCATGTAATTGCACATGTACAAAGTGCTTTCCGTTTCCTGTTTCGATTAAAGATGCAGAATATGGAATTTTACATACTCTAGGTATACGTAGAAATACCGTATACGTATAAATTTTGGAAATGTGTTTGCCATGATTAATTGTTGTATGATTATATAGTTTATGGATAAAATACTGATTTAGCGAAAGGAATCGCCGTAATACATGTTTGCTTATATACACTATGTATGTTGAAATTGTGTATTCTAGAAAATACCGTATATGTATAGATTTTGGAGATGTAATTGTCATGACTATTTGCTGTATGAATATGATATACACGGATAAAATACTCGCTTGGCGAAAGGATAGCCCTAATACATATTTTACTAACATACATCATGTATGTTGAAATAGTGTACTCTAAGTGTTTGTGTAAATGCTTGTGAGAGTAAATGCTTAGATGTTAGTGCCTTAGGTAGGTGCTGAGATGAAATTCTCAACTACCTTAGAGACATGTATGATTCCCTCCATGTGGTTGTATACTCTAACTACTCACTTATGAAGTATATGTGTTTGTATCCCTATTTGTATAGTGCTCTATAACATGCTTTACAACATGCTTTATATCATGCTTTATAACATGCCTTATGACATGCCTACTAGCATGCTTGTATTACTTTGTTTATCATGCTTTACTTTACATGCTATGGATGAGAATTGATAGAGTTTGGGACTATGTCCATAGTACAGACATTCGGTACCAGACTTGAGATTGTGGCTGAGATTTATGTCGCCACGAGGGATGTGTTTGACAAACCCGAGTCGTACTTCGGTTGGCGATAGTGGTTGGCCACACGGAGTGCTTCTGCACTTCATATCGCTTAACTTGTTGTGCGTTTGAGCTTGTCTGGCTCGTCAAGTAACCCGATATGTCAAATGTGTGTTCACTATGTTTGGTCGCTACTGCTTGAACCTAGGGTACCAAACCTACCAGTGGAAATCCCGTTAACCATGGTACCTCGATCCGCTAAGACTCATGAGCCGGACATGGTGGTATGGGACACCGTGGCCGAGCTGTTGGCCTATGCTGGGGCCACGTGCCTCCCCGTAGTGACCATTAAGCAACCAAACTCGTGAGCCGAATACGGTGGTATGGGACACTGTATTTGAGCTGTCGACACTTACGGCGAGAGCCGAGTACAATGAAACCTGTACTCGTGCTGACGGGCAACGAGTCCTCTGTAGTGTCTTCGAGTATACTCCAAGGTCTATGATTGGCGACGAGCCCTTCACAGCAACTAGAGTATGAGTTGAGCCGAGTACGGTGAGACCTGTATTCGAGCTGACGGCCAGCGATTGAGCCAAGTACGGTGAAACCTGTACTCAAGCTGACGATCAGCAATTGAGCCGCATACGGTGAGATCTGTATCCGTGCTGATGGGTGACGAGCCCTTTGCGATGCCTTCACGATGCCTCTCGAACCATAATACCGTATGAGATTAACTAGGATTGACGACCCTATAATGGATCATGTTTGGGAATGATACAAGGGAGGTACTTTAGTTTCCCAATACTACTGTTTGAAATGGACTAATAACAACTTGGTAATCATGCTCATCATCGCACCGCATGTGCCTAGTAGATGTAGAGCACTGAGGGAGGTACGCATCCGCGAACGTAAGATGATGTCGCATTAGGGTGGTTTGGCAAGGGCATTCATCATGCCATTTCATACTTGCATTTAATAGAGTAGTTAGAATTGTTTGATTGTACTGCTTTACCATTACTGCTTGATTGAATTGATAACATGTTAACTATGCTTTATTGTCCCACTGAGTTAGCTACTCACTCCCACGTTACGGGACGGTGTTTTACACACCAACCAGACTCTGTCGCAGGTATAGAGGATGCGTCGATTCAGGAGGCAGAGCCAGAATACGATGAGGACCAGGATGAGTTCTCATATATGCAGTACTCTGACGGCTACGCTTAGGCCGACTGGATCGCGGGGGTTTCAGGATCTAACTTTAGTTGTATTTTGACTCTTTTTATTCAGAAACAATACATGTATATGGATACTCAGTTAGTGTTCATACTCTGGAGATCGAGATGGTTTTTTTCCTTTATATACTTTATATATACAGTTTCAGTCTTCCGCTTGCCTTTATACAATTGATCTGAAGTATGAATTACTATTTGGTATAATCTCACTCATGTTTATTACTCTAACACAGACAACATTTAATCATCATTATTTATGTTGCATAAGTGATGCGTTGGAACTCGGGAGTTGAGTTATACTCGACCCCCGATTTTCAGGGCGTTACAACCATGCTCTGTGAGCTTGTTTTAAACAATAAAGAACCTTTTTAAGACGGTAAATATGATCAAGAAGTTTGGGAACTTCAAAACCCTTTGATTGTTTAACGTAAACTTCCTCATTTAGATCATAGTTTGGAAAACCACTTTTTACATCAATTTAATATATTTTAAATTTTTTATGACATGCAATGGAAATAAATAACCTAATTAATTCAAGATGCGCAACTAATGCAAAGGTTTCATCGTAATTTATACCTTCAAACCAAGTATAATCTTGTATAACTAGTCGTGCCTTATTTCTAATAATGTTCCACATTTCGTCAATTTTATTTTTGAAAATCCACTTGGTTCCAATCACATGTTTGTTGGTAGGTCTAGAAACCAAATATCATACATCGTTTCTAATAAATTGATTTAATTCATCTTGCATGGCATTTATCCAACTTTCATCAGCTAGTGCCTCATTTACATTACCCGGTTCAATTTGGAAGTAAAGTGGACATTATTACATATATTTTCAAGTTCTCTTCTTGTATGAACACTAGCGTGAGGATTACCAAGTATTTGATTAGTCGGATGGTCTTTGACTAACCTTAACTTAGTATTGCCAAATTTAGATGAAGATTCAGGTATATTAACCAAATTAATATCATCAGTATTTTGATCAAGACTGGATGTAATCCGTCGATCATCTATCATAACATTTATCGATTCTTGTATAACCCAAGTTCTTTTATTAAGTATTCGATATGCTCGACTATTTAGAGCATAACCAAGAAATATTGCCTCATCGCTTTTGGCTTCAAATTTTTTCAAGTTCTCACGGTCACGTAAAATAAAACACTTGCTTCCAAAAGTTCAAAAATATTTGACAGTAGACTTTTTGTTAAACCATAATTCATAAGTTGTTTTGTTTTTAGCTTTTCTAATGTAAACACGATTAATTATATAACATGCAATACTAACGACTTTAGCCCACAAATATTTAGGTAAGTTCATGCTATTTAGCCTTACACTAGCCATTTCTTGTAGAAATCTATTCTTTGCCATTTCTTGTAGAAATCTATTCTTTCTTTCAGCAACCCCATTTTGTTGAGGTGTTTTTAAAGTAGAAATTCCATGCAGTATTCCATGCTCATTGCAGTATTTCTCAAATTTGTTATTTTCGAAATCAGTTCCGTGATCACTTCTAATTCTAATCACAGATAATTCTTTTCAGTCTGGATGCGTTTTATAAGTTTTTTAACTTCATCAACAGTATCTGATTTTTCTCTTATAAATGCTACCCAAGAATATCTAGTGTAGTCATCAACTACAACCAAAAAATATTTATTTCTTTTTCTACACTCCGTTCTACTTGGTCCGACTAAATCCATATGGAGAAGTTCAAGAGGTCTAACCGTGGTTAAGGAGTTCACTTTATTGTGATTACTCCTAACTTGCTTGCCTATCTGATGGACGCCATATACTTTTTCTATCTTTTTCAGTTTGAGTAGGCCACGTAAGTGATCTCTTTTGCTTAATTTATATAGATTTCTATAGTTTACATGTCCAAGATGTTGATGCCATGGTTCAGTCTTGTCTGTTTTGACCATGTAAAACAAATGGTTTGTTGAACAGGAGTCATCAATTATATAACAATTTTCAGAAGTTCTGCGACCAGTTAATATTACATTTCCTTTCTCATTAATTATCTCACATCTGTGATTTGAAAATTTTACACTATGTTTGTTCTCATAGATATGACATATGCTCAAAAGATTATGTTTTAGCCCTTCAACATATAAAATATTTTCAAAGAGAGGTAGGTTGGGAAGTTGTATATTACCTTGGCCAATAATCTTGTAGTTGCTTCCATTTCCGAACATAATCGAGCCGTCTTTTATTTGGTTGATATTTGAGAGTATAGCCTTATCACTTGTCATGTGTCTCGAACATCCACTATCCAGGTACCATCTTGAATGACTACTTTCTTTGAAAGCTGTGTGAATCACAAGACACTTAACCTTTGGAACTCATTTCATTATGGTTTTAGGTTTAGGAGGTGTAAGTGCTATAATTTATATCCCTGTTTGTTGTCAAATTTGTGGTGCCAAAATCACTGTTATATATCTTGCATAAGTGAAGATCTCTCAAAGATCAACATTCATAAACAAGCAAAGCTCACAACAAGCAAAGCTCACAAGTACAAAGATCAAACTTGACTGCAAGAACTGCTCACAAGACATGACTCAAGCTGCAAGACTTCAAGAAGAGTACAAGGCAGTTCGTAAAGAACTCAAGACACCTTCAAGATTGAGCTACATCAAGATTTCAAGATTGAACTACATCAAGACTTCAAGTGTCATACTTCAAGGTCACTAGTTCCTAATGTTTCAATGTCCTTACTTCATGGTTGAGGTTTGACTGACCTTAGGTTGACCTAATAAGTAGGTCACTTTGGATACATAAATCGAATGTTTATTTTACATAAGTTTGGTCTGTTCTTCGACTAGTCCTAGAGTTGCTTCGACCAGTCTAAGAAATTCCTCGATCAGTCGTGAGTTTGTTACAAAAATCGGATAATTTCTGTTAGGCTTCGACTAGTCCAGGAATCTGTTCGACCAGTCGAAGGAACAGTGTCGACTGCATCTTCGACCAGTCAAAAGTCTTCGACTCAAAGTCCAACGATGAATTTTAAGTCCTTCGACCAGTCGAAGGAGACCTTCGACCAGTCGTAGAACGGTCAAAGCTTATCGCGCCTGATTTTTCAAATATCTGTTATTGCTTCGACTAGTCGAAGAGCTCTTTAGACCAGTCGAACACGCGATCTGCTCACCTATAAATAGAGCACGAATCTCAGAAGAAATCATCGATTTAATTAATTTATTCAAGCCAATCTTCGTCGAACTTCTGAGAGATAATTCTGTGCTCCATCTAAGCTAAGTGTGCTTATTTAATATTCTCTTCCTTAGCTTTATTTAATTGATTTTGTTTCTGCTATTCCAATCTAATTTGATAAGAGGAATTGTTATTCCCTTTCTTTGAAATCAAAATCAATTAAAGCAAGCCCTACTTGGTTTAATTTAAAATCTATTAGAATTAAAACCATTGTAATTGAGTACTGGACATTGAACTTGGACATTCAATCATCTACTCTGACTTGGTTCTACCGGGCTGCTACAACGAAGGAGATAATCAGGTATTTTACATTTAATTGTAAATTCCTTTCTGTTTTGGTTTCTTTCAAGATTTGCCAGAAAAATCTTGTTGTATTGGTTATCTGAGGAGAGCCAGGAAAACTCAGAAGTGGAGTTTTTTTAATTGTGTAAGCCCACAGACAAAGACACAATTGTAAAGGTTTTGGGTGAACGTGGGAAAACCTATTTTGTTAGTGAACGCTAATATCCCCTGAGTGAGGATATTAGGAGTGGAGTAGCATTCTGTGTGGCTGTTGTTTAACAGTTGCTGAACACATAGGCAAACCACTATAATCCCTTGTGTTGTGGTTGAATGATTTATACTTCTAATCTTTAATTATTCATTTGTGGGATGTATGTATGGTGGTGAATGTTGTAATCATTTAATTCAAGCATTGTGGGAATTTTGTAATAGTTTAGAATTTATTTTCTGTTATTCCTTTATCATCTTGATATTCAATTTCCTTTAAAGTTGTTCCAGCAAGGTTGCCCTGCCATTTTTATGGTGTATGGCTGTCCCTAGAATAATACATTTGTGATTACAATTTATTTCAATTCAGTTTGTATTTATTTCTGTATTCCTCTTTGGTTTGAGATTTGATACAAAGATCTTTCTAGAAATAAGGTTGTCCTACCATAAACTCTGGTTTTCGGTGTAAGGTTGTCCTTAGAACAACATTTGTATCAACCTCTCAAGATCTAAATTTTGAGGTTGTTTTACTTTCCTGCATTGTGATTTACTTTGGCTATCATATTCTTTTTAATTCCGCTGTTATAAGTTTTATTTGGCATTGTCCTATTCACCCCCCCTCTAAGACATATAGCTAGGCCTTTTCAAGTGGTATCAGAGCCTAATGGCTCTTTTTTAATTCTTGGATTTAATTCCTGAGCTAACGATTTAAGCTATTTAAGATGTCAAATTTTGATAGCCTTTCAGTCACAAGGCCTCCACCCTTTGATGGCTCCAACTATGCCTATTGGAAAGCCAGAATGAGGATCTTCCTCAAATCAATGGATGAAAATGTGTGGCAAGCCACAGTGACTGAATGGAAACCTCCTATCATGGAAGTTACTGGGGCTGATGGTTCAAAATCTATGAAAGTCACACCATATTACCAATGGACCACACTTCAGAAAAGTGAGAGTAGTGCAAATGTTAAAGCACTAAATGCAATCACTTGCGCACTATCACCGGATGAGTTCAAAAGAATCATTTCCTGTGATACTGCAAAGCAAGCTTGGGATATATTAGAAATGACACACGAGGGTACTACAATTGTCAAAAAATCTAAAGTCCAACTCCTCACAACCAGATTTGAAGAAATTCATATGGAGGAAAATGAAATGTTTATGGACTTTTACACTAGATTGAATTACATTGTAAACTCAATGTGGGGTCTTGGCGATAAAATCCCAGAAAGTAAAGTGTGTGCAAAGATATTACGCTCACTTCCTGAACGGTTCAATTCTAAAGTAACCGCAATCCAGGAACTTCGTGATACGGATAATATGAGGGTAGAAGAACTAGTTGGTATACAAACCTACGAGTTAAACTTTAAAGCTCCTAAAGGTAAATCTGTTGCACTAAAATCTTCTAAATGTAATTCAGAAGAAAATTCTGATTCAGAAGATGATATGGCTCTTTTAGCTAAGAAATTTTACAAGATTTTCAGAAGATGATATGGCTCTTTTAGCTAACATGGAAAGCAAGAAAAGGGTTGATTTTCAAAAATCGAATGATAAAAAGAAGTTTAGACCCAAATCTCGAAAATCTTTGAAAGATAATCAATGTTACAACTGTCAAGAATATGGGCACTTAGCAAATAGATGTCCTAAAAAGGACAAACCCAAGAAGAAGGGTGTGTTGGCTACATGGGATGAATCATCTGATTCTGAAGCTTCTTCTGAATCAGAAGATTCTGAAACTGAGTCGGGCAATGAAGTTAAAGCTCTTATGACTCTAGCCAAAT
This sequence comes from Magnolia officinalis, assembly GCA_021015155.1. Taxonomy (NCBI): domain Eukaryota; kingdom Viridiplantae; phylum Streptophyta; class Magnoliopsida; order Magnoliales; family Magnoliaceae; genus Magnolia; species Magnolia officinalis. The sequence goes on from JAJHSJ010000008.1 coordinate 36,476,019, forward strand.
TCACATTTTCAGATAATGACTCAACAAGTGAAGAAAATCTGAGTAGTGAATGTGAAAATGAAGATGATCTTCAAGACGCTTACAATGCCCTATATAAGGAAAGTTGTAAAATTGCTGTCAAACTTAAACTTCAAAAAGAAAAGTTTTCTAAACTCAAAGAATGTTTTGAATCACTTGTCTTAGAAAAATCACAAATTTCAGATTATTTTGAAAAATCAAAATGCGATTTGGAATTCAAAAACTCCCTAATTATTGATTTAAAATCTGAAATTGAGAAACTTAAAACTGAAGTATCTTCTCTTCTGAGTCTAAAGGACACATGGAAATATGCCCAAGGTGATCCAAAGTTAGAAAAACTTTTATCCAGATCAAGAAAATGTGGCAATCTATCCGGGTTGGGCTATGATAAAAATTTATCTCCTAAACAATAGTATACTCCTCCTATGTTTGTTAAAGGAGAGTCCTCAAACTAAAAAGGGAAAAGTACTTATCAAGATTTTTCTAGAAATTCAAAAACTTTTCAAAAACCTAGAAGCAGCCATGTCAACTTTAATCAGAAACAAAATCCACTAGCTAAAAAGATAGTTGATTTACTCAAGGAGCTCTTAAAATCTAACTCTATAGGTCATTCATACAACTATAAACAAAAGAAGACCAACTATGTTCCTAAACCCAAAACAGTTATGAAATGGGTTCCTAAAGCTGCCTGCTTGGTTGCTCACACTGCTTTCAAAGCAACAAGTCATTCAAAATGGTACCTAGACAGTGGATGCTCCAGGCATATGACAGGTGACAAAGCTTTATTCACGGATCTGAAGGATATGACTGATGGTTCAGTCACATTTGGTGATGGTAGCAACTGCAAGATTATAAGCCAAGGTACGGTTCAACTTTTTAATCTTCCTGTGTTTAAAAATGTTTTATATGTTGAAGGCTTAAAACATAACTTGCTTAGTATATCTAGAGCTGTACACGAGTCGAGTCGAGTCGAGTATCGCCCTACTCGTACTCGACTCTTAACGACCGACCGCTGCTCGTACTCGGGCTCTACTCGGCCGAGTAGCATGACCCCCTGCTCGTACTCTACTCGCCCGAGTACGAGTCGAGTACGAGTAGTAAACGAGTCGAGTCGATTCTGAGTTTTCGAGGCGAGTTCGAGTACGAACACACGAGTTGAGTACCGAGTGCGAGTTTTCAAGTCGAGTCCGAGTATGAGCACACGAGTTGAGTACCGAGTGCCAGTTTTCGAGGCGAGTTCGAGCTTTGAGCCAGGTTCAAGTTATAAATTGAAATAATAATTTGAATTTCAATTCGATTGTCAATTGAAATTCGAAATTAAACGAAACAATAAAGATGAGTGTCTTTATTGTTACATAATTACATTAACGTATTTACATAATTACATTACATTGTTCAAAATGACAATTTATAACTAATAACCTCTATAAGATGAGTGTCTTCCTGTTCCTGTATTGTCATCTGATCCATCGGAACTGCTATCTATTTTTTCATATACAAATTGATTCACTTCCTCTAAGTCAGAAGGCGAAGAGATTTTTCCTTCGTGCTCTTCTACACTTTCAACTAGATTTTTCAAACTTGCTTTATGTGAAGAATTGTATGTAGTACCCAATACCCTATAAAATTCACCGAGACGAGTTAGGAATTTCAATTTGTTACTCTTTTTCTTCTTCTTGTTTGTCGTACTCGACGAGTAACTTGACCCTGCTTCAACATCGTGTTGTCTTTGACTCGAATATCGCTGAAGTCTAGAAGCACTTCCATGCTGCGTTTTATGGCGATTTGGAATTGTTCTTCCTCCAAAGCTTTTAATCTGGCTTCCTCCTCTACATCTTTTGTGGATGTCATTTGTGTACCAGATCCAGAAGCAGAAGGTTTGGATGGAGTGGAAGGCTTTTTATTCGAATCTAACAGGGCTCGAAAAAGAAGTTGGACATCCTTAGGGGCATTGGGGCATGGTTTTGCATCACCACCTCGACATGACAAGTGTAGGCGAAAGCGATGACTCTTGTGCACAAACTTTGCGCCACACAAACCACACTTAATCTTTGTTTTTTCAGACCGTGGCGGTGATTCAACTAGGGAAGCATAGTCCCAAATGTTTGACGATGGCTCAGATGACGACATATCTACATTCAATTTTTAATAAAAAAATCAGAATATTGATAAATAAATTGAACTTGATATAGCAACAAAAGAAAGCAATATAAATGTATCAAAATTCAAAAATAAAAGCAAATGAACAGGCATATGTAAATAAATATCAATGATTCAAAGTCTTCCAAACCACATTCCAAAAGGACCAACACTTTCATGTTTGCAGTTGCAGTGAAATAATATTACAGATCATTCAACATTCAGCCAAAAAAATTTGAAAAACCGAAAATAATTACTGATCTATAGGTAGAGACGCGTCATGAATCTCAATCTCCTCTTCTCTCTCATCATCATTCATATCTCCTCCCCATATCGGGCGCAACCAATCTTACGTACAAATCAACGCTTCAACTGTGTTTGGCGAAAGTGAGCTTCGATACTTGCTCACAACCCTGCTCCCTGTGCTGAATGCGGATTCTGATGCCACTGTTGAAACTGGTATTGATAATATGTCCCATGCCATCACAGATAATGTAGGGTATTTTGATTCACTAACCCTCATCTTCCACCATTCCAACACATCAAATTCAGCTCGCACTACGATTGGCTCCTTGAGGTACATTTCTAACTCTGATTCCTTAGTATCAACTCCCATTCGTGTGCTTGTACCAATATGATATGTATTCATTTAGCACATCTGGATTACCAGGTACAGAAATATCCGCATCTCTACTTCCTTCAACACCCGTTGCCGCTGCAGGTAAAGTATTAATATACGATTTATACAGATCTTCAAGGGCTTCACGAACCTTAGACGTCTCTGCTGCCGCTCTTTCAGTAGGATAAAGCTTCATGAAAATAAAGCTAACCAATCCCATATTACAACGGGGATCAAGAACAACTGCCAAGGACATCAACAGATGACATTCGTCCCAGTATTTATCGAACTTCATCTTCACACCAACTGTCATCTGGCGTATGAAATCTGGACCCGCACTGACATTTTTCCGCAGAGCATCCCTAATCCTCCAAAGAGACGGAAGAAACAGATTCGCGGTTGGATACTGATTCCCAGAAAAAATCTTCGTGCAATCGTAGAAAACTTGGAGAAATGTGTGAACTTGTTGTGCTTTGGCCCAATCATCTGTGCTCGGCAACCAAGAATACGTTCTGTCACGCGCCGCATATTCAGGAAATGCAAGTTGTAATTCCATTGCCGCATCTAACATTTCATAGGTTGAGTTCCAACGTGTACAGACATCCAACTTCAAATTTTTTTAGATGGCACATTCAAACGTTGGATGATGTCATTCCATACACTCAGTCTCGATGGCGACCCCCTTATATATTTCACACTTTCTCTTATGTTCTCTATAGTGTCATCGATTGCTTTCAGCCCTTCTTGTACAATCAAATTTACAATATGGGCACAACATCTAACCTGAAATATTTTTCCTTCAAAAAATAAATTTCCTGTAGCCCTGAATTGGTTACGTAAGCATGAAACGACACTGTCATTTGCTGAAGCATTGTCTAAAGTTATTGCTAAAATTTTCTTCTCAATGCCCCAGCCTTCTAGACAACTGTGGATGCAATCTGAAATAAGTAAACCAGTATGTGGAGGAGGAAGGTGTTTGAAGTTTAAAATTCTCTTGCATAGTTTCTAATCCTTATCAACATAGTGAGCGGTTAATGAAATGTATCCTTTTCTTTGATTAGACGCCGTCCATAAATCAGAAGTCAAAGCTATTCTGGTCACTCAAGCTAAAACTTCTTTCAGTTTCATCTTCTCCTTTGCGTACATCTTCATGCTTTCTCTCTGCACTGTGACGCGAGAGACATTCTCGCCCGAGGGTTAAGGAATTGACAGAAAGCCCTAAACCCTTTACTTTCAATCATTCTGAAAGGTTTTTCTTCCAAAATCACTAATCTAGCAAACCACTCATTCAGCTTCTCCTTGTCAAACTTATGAGTGGACACTACGCCTTGGGAGTCGTCCCCTTCTGACTTCGTAAATGACAACGTCTGTTGGCCGGGAGGAGGGAGTCTTGCTTTCTTAGGACACGTTTCAAATGTCTAATTAGATGTGTCGTAGATCCTCCTAGAATCTTGCTGAATAACCTTTGCAGTGATTACACTTTATCTTCTGTACACCGTTAACTGTCACATCTTCGAAATCATCCCACACTTCTGATCTCTTCTTCTTCCCTTTGCATGCGGTTGACGTGTCAGTGTCTCCCTCTACTATTAGAGGAGATGTGGCCGATGCACCCATTCCAGGGGTATTTGGGCTTTCGTCTTGACTAGCCATCTATAAAATAAAATTCTCGATATGTTATACAGCTATACCTAGGAGATAGGATCCTAGATGGCTAGACCGCTAGACGGGCGTAATTACTTAACTGTCTAAATCAGTCACCCATTCAAAGTTAGATGGATTGTAATGCTTCATTTTTCAATTTAAATGCTACGCCGAAATTCCGGCAGCATCTCCCCTTATCTCTCCAGAATATATTAATCTTGTATTTGATTCCCATGTCAATCATCAACACAAAGTGTGGACATTTGACGACGGAAATAAATACATGAAATATATCCAGAGAGAAAAAGGAGAGACGAAACCGGAACAGGCATATGCATTTAAATTGGAATAAATGAAGACATTACAATCTATCTAACCCTGAACTGTCCAAAAAGGGACAATTTGAGCAATTTCTATGCATCCAAGAACACACTGAATCTATGTCTGGCAACATAGAAATCCTCAAATGGGCAACTGATTATCCTATACTGTCTACAAGTCTACAAGTAGAATAATACAAATAATTCATATCCATGTGCCAAATATTTAGGGAAAACACAAATATCAAGTTAATTCCAAAATTATATTAAACAAATTCTATATTAACAACTGATATCAGGTTAACACAAATATCAGGTTAACACAAATATATTAACAAATATCAGGTTAACACAAATATATTAACAACTATATTAACAAATATCAGGTTAACACAAATATTAAACACAAATATCAGGTTAACACAAATATATTAACACAAATGTATTAACAAATATCAAGTTAACACAAATATACTAACAACTTATTAACAAATTCTATATTAACACAAATATGAAATATATTAACAATTGATTAACAAAATTATATTAAACAAATTCTATATTATTATTAACAACTAATTATCCACCGAATATTTAGGGAAAACACAAATATCAGGTTAATCCCAAAATTATGTTAAACAAATTCTATATTAACATATTTTATTTTTTATTTTTTATTTTTTATTAAACAATTTCTAAAAATAAAAAATAAAAAATTAAAAATAAAAAATCCACACATTACCGGGCGAGCTGGGCAGGAACGACCGGCAGGCGGCAGCTGCGTGCAGGGCAGGGCGATGACGAGTGGCAGCCTGGCAGGGACGATTTTAAACCGGACGACTGACAGGGACGAGCTCCGTCACCGGACAGGCCGCAGAGACGAGCGGCAGGGTCTAGCACCGCCGGACAGGGGACGGGGCGAGTGTGAGAGAGAGAGAGGAAGAAGAGGGACGGGCGACGGCGACGGGCGAGTGAGACAGAGAGAGAGAGAGAAGAGAGGGGGGCGGCCGGAGTCCGGCCGAGCGCTGGAAGAGGGAGGGCAGAGAGAGGGGTTTTTTTTTTCAAACGGGCGGGAAAAAGGTGCTCGGCTACTCGCTGGTTGAAAATGACGGGCGAGTGGGTGGGTGGGGTAAGGGTTTTTTTGGGCGCTCGGCTACTCGCTGGTTGAAAATGAAAAACGGTCGGTGGGTAGGGTTTTTTGGGGCGGGCTTATATACAGAGAACGAGTCGAGTACTGTCGAGTTACGAGTCGAGTACCGATTCGAGTACGAGTCGAGTGCCTCTAGACTCAAACTCTACTCGTTATGTAAACGAGTAGTGGAAACCGCTCGTACTCGCTCTAACTCAGACGAGTCGAGTACGAGTCGATATTCCGAGCGAGTCGAGCGAGTACTCGAGCCTTAGTCTGCTCGTGTACAGCTCTAAGTATATCTCAAATATGTGATAATAACCATAGTGTTCGGTTTTCTAATCAATGCTGTGAGATATGTTGAGGCATAAAATAAGCAAAGAACTGAAGAAAGGAAAGATCAAGAAAATCAGTTTAAAGATCAAAGAAATCAATTTGAAGATGACTTTGCGCGGGTTCGCGCAAAGAGAATAGATTGCGCTGGATCGCGCAAAGTAAATGGGTTGCGCGGGTTGATCAGTGAAGACAGGTTGCGCGGGGATGATAGATTGCGCGAGACTGCGCAAAGAATATCGATTGCGCTGGTCCGCGCAAAGTGTTTTGCAGAGATATAAAAATGGCTGGATGATATTTTGTCCCACATCGACCAGAATAGGGATTTACACCAGTGAAGATATCTATAAATACCCCGTTCTTTCTCTCAAAAAGGGGTTGGAAGATTTTCAGAGTGGAAGAAAGACGAAGAAGAAGACAGAAGACAGAAGGTGCAAATGAGCATTGGGCTCATATAGTTTGCGCGGACTCGCGCAAAGGAGCATTGGGCTCCTGTAGTTTGCGGCGGACTCGCGCAAGGAGCATTGGGCTCCTGTGGTTTGCGCGGACCCGCGCAAAGCATGTAGTTTGCGCGGACTCGCGCAAACCGACTGATAGACAGTCTATAACAGCAATGGGCTGATATGCTGCTGGAATGGCTAGAGTCTTCAAATCTTCAAGTTTTCTTATTCAGGAGGAAGGGAAGAATCATCGACGAAAAGCGTATTCCTCCTCAGTTTCAGGAGATGACCAGAATAGCACTGAAATGCTGCCGAAATCTCTATTCTCTTGAAGATTAATTAGTTGACTTGTCTATTCCTCCTAAGTCATAGGAGATGATTGAAATCAGCGTTGTTATGCTGTCGAAATTCATATTCAACCATTATAATTGTAGCTTGCAATGAATTCTTTGTAAACTATTTTAGAATCAAGGGATACCTGAGGATAAATAAATTCAGAATCAATAAAATGTGATGATTGTTTCTGTAGCTATTTCATTGTTATGTTTGAATAAGATAATCCCCAAATCAAATACTTTTGTTTTCTTGTCGAAACAAAATGGCGACTCTGCTGGGGAATTTCATATCTTATTTAACACTAACATTGGGAAAGTTACAAGACTCTCATTACTGTTTTTGGCGTCTTCCAGACGCCAAAATGGCGACTCTCAGTGGGAACATCCTCCCCTTCATCTCTAAGATAGTTTACTTAATCTTCCATATACTAATTTCATGAATGTTTTGTTATTGAAGGTACCCAAATTCAATCACACTACATTGCTAATGGCTAACGTTGCGAGAAAAGTGAACTTCCGATTCACCGCTACTGGATTTGTAATTGAATATGCGCCGAGCCAAACTCCTGAGCATACGAAAGCAAGCACTACAAGCAGGCGCAAAGCGACTCAAGTAACAGTGGGAGTTATTTCCGTCTCACCTCAACCACAAGAAAGTGATGAGAATTGGACTTTGGTCCTGTCCAAGAAGACAAAAGCAAAGACTTTAAAGAACCGCAAAGCGAAAGTACTTGTACCAAGAACTGAGGGACCGGTCACGCGTAGCATAGCTAGAAGAAAACCTGAGCTCGCCCCTCCGGCAATTTATCCCGAACAAGCTGCTTCGCAGTTCTCGTTGCATGATTTTCCCGCTTTTAATCGCTCCAAAGACCAAATGGACAGAGTCGCAGAAAGGCAAAGCACTGATGATAGGATCACCGATGCCTATGTCACCTCAAACAAGCTCGCCTATAACTGTATCACCTCTCGATCGGTTAAAAGCACAGGAAGTACACAAGAATCAAACGAGACTCCAATGTCTCCCCTCTTTATAAGTCCTGTTACGTCAACATACTCACTCTCAAAAAACAGCTTCGACAAACAGTCAAGAGGCCGCAGTATATATGGCAGAAACGGGTCAAGGAAATAGGCCATCTACTGAAGAACGTGTTGATCAAATGGTAGAGGCACAAAGAGTGCTAATGGATGAATGCCGGAACCTCAGAGAAGCTCTGGCAACTCTGGCACATAATGTAGCCCAAATAGTGGCTCCACCCATGATGGGAGCAACGAATGGACAAGAGAACCAACCTGAAGGCTCTTCGCAAGAGATAGGATCACGAGGATCAGTTCCAGCAGCAAGAGCTATAACGCAAGATGATGTAAGACAAGTCGTCGAAGAAGCAGTCAGAATAGAAAGAGAGCGAGCGAATACCGGTCGTTTCAGATACCGAACACCCTACCCCCGAGAGAGGTAGAGGATGTTCCGTTTCCAGCCAATTTTAAGCATCCAGATTTCCAGAAATTTAATGGGGAAGGATCACCAGAAGAACACCTGATGCATTTCATCACCAGCATGGGAAACTTCTCCACAATACCTCAATACTGTTTACGCTTATTTGGATCATCTTGACAAGTAAAGCTTTCAGGTGGTATTCAAATTTAGCACCAGGATCTATACGCACATGAGAAGAAATGCAAGATGCTTTCATGTCAAACTTCTTCTCATCAGAACGCGATGTTAGTATCACAGAATTAGCTTCAGTGCGACAGCGAGAAGGAGAACCAGTTGAAAAATTCATAGACAGATGGAAGACACTGGGGGCATCGTGTAGGCAGTTGCCGGAAGAAAAGGAACAAGTCAAAATGTGTCTGAACTCTATGGAGACAGGAATTGCGTTCGGACTCACCAGCGCTGATATCGGAACCTTTCGCGATTTGGCTACCAAAGCCCATGCATTGGAATTAATGACTCGTAAGATGCCAGCATTTCATCATGAAACTGTCAGAAGAATACCTGGCAGGACAACCGTCAACACCATCGATCGGGATAAGAAAAATCAAGAGGTGAAGGGCTCAAGAGACAAAAGGCCGGAAGGAAAAGAAAACTGGAATCAATCAAGGGACAGATACGGTGGAAAAAAGCTTAGAATGCTTGATTCTCATGAAGGATTTGAGTTTGACAGAGAGGACGTGGTGCCTATGATGCAACAATTGTTAAAAGCAGGTACCCTGGAATTACCGGAACCGAAACGCCCGGAAGATGTGACGAGAACCCGAGAAAGGAATTTTTGCCGTTATCATCGTTAGTGGGACATCCGACAGAAAATTGTTACACGTTAAAGTGCATCATACAGCGAATGATAAATAGAGGAGATATAATAACCAGCGAAAGCAAAGAAAAGATACAAGGGCGACAGTAAATGTATTGTCAATTCAAGAAAAGACTCGAGGAATGAAAGAGAAGGGAGACCGAAGGCCGATAAGAAATGCGACAATGATTACGTTGCGATCGGGGAAGCAGATAACAAGTCCGGTAAAGCAAAAAGCAGAATTTATAAGGAAAGAAGTAACTGAAAAACAGAACATCAAGGATAGAAGTAAAAATGAAGATACAGCGACAAAAGTGGCTTACGATGTAGTTAGTCACTTGAAAGGTATATCTGCACGTTTAGTATTTATGATGCGCTCAAGTTATCAGAAGAGTTTCGACAGAGTTTGATTCAAGCACTGTCTGATCACGATGTGAGAGAAACTTTACTGACAGAAATGAAGAATGAAAGAAGCAAGGAAAAGGTGGATTGTCTACCAGTAATATCTTTCTCTGATGATGACTTAATTGGTGAAACAGAACATAACAGGCCATTGATGATAGAAGGGTACATTTGCGAAAAGAAGATAAAACGAATCATGATAGACAATGGGTCAGCAGTGAATCTTTTGCCACTTTCCATGATCACTAAATTGGGTTACCGCCGTTCAGATTTGCGCCCCAGCGGAATGATGATACAAGGGTTTAATCAAGATGGACAGCGCGCACTCGGTAAAATATAACAGTATATTGGAAGTGGGAGAACTAATTACTACTGTTGTATGTCATGTTATAAATGCTGTGACGACATATAATCTTCTCTTAGGCAGGCCATGGATACATCAGTACAATATTGTACCTTCTACTCTACACCAATGTTTCAAATACTATAAGGATGGAATGCAGTGTAAAGTAATGGCTGATGCGAAACCATATACAGAAGCTCTTTCTTTGCGGATGCTAGCTATTATAAATGTTTCTCCAAAGAAGCGGAAATGATGATAGAAAAGGTCTTGAAAGATGTCCAAATAAATAAAGCTAGAGAAGAAAGGGCGGAGTCTCCTGAGACTACAGGAGCAAGGAAAAAGTTCTATTTTGTACCAAAGCGCCTGAGACAACCGGGACAACCGCCGTTGACATTGTTGTCGATAGAACAGTTGAAAGTCTTACAGTCCAATTACACGATGCCCTTACCCAATATCGAAAGATGTAAGCCATTTGCAGCCGCCCCAGGCACATTTCAAGTCAGAGCCAGTGCTAAATATCCTGAAGCAATAAAGTTCCACGTTGCAGGCAGTGAAGAATGAAAACACAAGCAATATATATCATGGAGAGTTAGCACCGCAGAATTTGAGAAAATACAGTGCAGTAAGCAAGAAAATCATGAGAAATATGGGTTTTGATTGTGACAAGCCCACTGGATTGAATCATGGGAAAGGAATTCAAATCCCTCTCGGAGTTAATCAAGAAAAACGGAGAAAATTCCAAGGATTAGGAGCAGAATCATCAGTAAATATGGTATCAGTAATATGACTCCAGCCGAACAGATATCAGAACAAGATGCTAAGGTAGTCAAGTGTCCTGAAAGCGCTCCAAGACAAATAGAAGATGGGGGACAGCCGACGATAGATGGCTTGCGGGAAATAAATTTGGGAACAGCAGAAGAGCCAAGGAACACATTTATCAGTGTCAGTCTTTCAGATCAGGAATTTGAGAAATATGGCCAGCTTCTCAGAGAAAATAAAGACGTCTTCGCTTGGACATATGAAGAAATGCCAGGATTGGAACCATCTGTAGCAATGCATCGATTAAATATTTCCAAAGAAAAAAACCAGTAAAGCAAGCACAAAGGCGATTCCACCCAGACCTGATTCCATTAATCGAAAAAGAAGTAAATAAATTAATAAAGGTTGGATTCGTCAGAGAAGTTAAATATATAGTGGATATCAAACATTGTTCCGGTAAAAAAGAAGAATGGGCAGATTAGAGTATGCATCGACTTCAGAGATCTGAATGAAGCATGTCCAAAAGATGACTTTCCTCTCCCGATAACAGAATTATTAATTGATAGCACTACTCAGTATGCTATTATGTCCTTTATGGACGGATACGCGGGTTATAATCAAATCAGAATGGCACCCGAAGATGAAGAGGCAACGGCTTTCAGAACACCGCTTGGAATTTATTGTTATAAAGTTATGCCTTTCGGTCTCAAAAATGCTGGGGCAACATATCAAAGGGCAATGAAAAACATTTTTCAAGATATGATGCATAAACATGTCGAATGCTATGTTGATGACTTGGTGGTCAGGTCGGGAGATCATCAAGAACACCGCGAACATTTAGCATCAGTCTTCCGTCGTCTCAGAAAGAAGCAATTAAAATGAACCCTGCTAAGTGTGCATTTGGAGTATCTTCTGGCAAGTTCCTCGGCTTTGTTGTACGACACAGAGGGATCGAGATTGATCCAGAAAAAATTAAAGCTATTCAAAATATGCCGCCGCCAACGACGTTGAAGGAATTAAAAAGCTTACAAGGAAAATTGGCATACATTCGTCGTTTCATTTCAAATCTCGCAGGAAGGTGTCAGCCATTTTCTCGGTTAATGAAGAAAGATACAGAATTTGTATGGGATCACGCCTGTCAAAATGCATTTGACTCAATCAAGGAATTATTAAGACAGCCGCCGGTGTTAACAGCTCCAATAAAAGGTAAGCCACTTATCTTATATACATCTGCAGCTACAAATTCTTTGGGTGCTTTGTTAGCACAGGTGAACGAAACCGGAAAAGAGACTGCTCTTTATTATCTAAGCCGAACATTGATGGGGGCAGAATGCAATTATTCTTCGATCGAGAAAGAATGTTTGGCGCTGATATTCGCTGTACAAAAGTTGAGGCATTATTGTCTCTCCCATGATATAACTCTGATCTCAAGAGCAGATCCGATAAAATTTTTAATGACCAGGCCAATGTTGTCGGGAAGACTAGCCAAGTGGATGTTATTGCTATCAGAATATACTATTTCATATAAACCAGCGAAAGCAGTAAAAGGACAAGCCATGGCAGACTTCCTCGCAGCACATCCTATAGCAGAAAGTGAAGAATTAATGACGAATTTCCAGATGAACAGGTTATGTTGGCTGAATCTCAGAATCTTTGGCAAATGTATTTTGATGGTGCTGCTCGAATATCGGGAGCGGGGGCAGGAATAATATTCATTACACCTCAAGGCGATTTATTGCCATATTCCTTCACATTGGGCACCGCATGCACAAACAATGAAGCTGAATACAGAGCTCTTATCATCGGAATGGAAATAGCCCAGCAAATGGAAATAAAATTATTGCATATCTTCGGAGATTCTAAATTGATTGTAAATCAGTTGACAACAGAATTCGAAGTAAGGAAAGAAGAACTTCTGCCCTATTATCGGAAGGCACAAAAGTTGCTTGAACAATTTTGTCATGTGGAAATTAAACACATACCACGCTCTGAGAATGCAAAAGCGGACGCTCTAGCCGGTCTGGCAGCAGCTCTGTCCTGCACAAATCGAAGTCCTCTTCAGGTAACTATAGAAGAAAGAAGATTCCTGCCGTCTGCAGAGGTTATCGAAGAAACCGTAGAAATGTTTCCTATATCTTGTCTAGAAGTAATGATAGATGATTGGCGTCAGCCTTTCGTTGATTATCTCAAATATAATATCTTGCCAGAAGATAATGCGCAAAGGCAGCAGATTAAGCAGCGATCGGGCAAATTTGTCATATGCAGTGAAGTATTGTATAGAAAATCTTACAATGGAATGCTGCTAAGATGCTTAGACAAGCAAGAAGCAAACCAAATGCTGCGGGAAGCACATTCAGGTGAATGTGGAGCACATCAAGCCGGCCGAAATTTGTGCCATAGAGTACATCGAATGGGTTATTATTGGCCTACTATGTTCAAAGATGCGATAGAATATGCAAAGCGGTGTCATGAATGCCAAATACACGGAGATGTAATACATGTTCCCCCAGAAGACTTACATCAGTCTGTTACTTCCTGGCCTTTCTCAGCTTGGGGACTCGATGTGATTGGTCCTATAAATCCCCCTTCATCTAAAGGAAAACAGTATATTCTGGCAGCAACAGATTATTTCTCCAAATGGACCGAAGCAATTGCCTTGCGTAATGTTAAAGAGACAGATGTGGTCAATTTCATTCGACATGCTATAATATACCGTCATGGTATTCCGAAAAAGATCGTCACTGATAATGGCACCCCTTTTAAAAATAGAGGCATGGAAAAGTTGTGTCAGAAGTTCGGCATCCAGCATTCGTTTTCAACACCTTACTATCCTCCGGCCAATGGATTAGCGGAAGCATTTAACAAAACGATTATCAAAATAATCAAGAAAACGGTGACAGGTAATAAGCGTGATTGGGATGAAAAGTTACAAGAAACATTATGGGCCTACAGAACTACTCATCGTACAGCAACAGGGGCGACACCTTATTCATTAATCTATGGTATAGAGGCAGTTATCCCAATCGAAATGCAGGTGGCATCACTCAGGATAGCAGTACATCAATCTATAACAGATGATGAAAATGCAAAAATAAGGTTGAAAGAGTTGGATTTGCTCAATGAGAAACGTCTTGAAGCTCAGCAGCGGTTGCAGTCATATCAGGCCAGGATATCGGCTGCATTTGATAAACAGGTTAAATACCGTTCTTTCAAAAAAGGGGATATGGTGTTAATGCTAAAAAGACCTATAGTGATTACTCACCGAACAGGGGGCAAGTTCGAGCCTAAATGGAACGGTCCATATGTGGTAAAAGAAGTATACTCCAATGGGGCATATAGAATCACAAATCAAGAAGGACAGAGTATCAGTATACTTGTCAACGCCCGTTTCATCAAGAGATACTATCCCTAAAGATAGACATGTGGATTTTGATTCAGAATATTATCAGCATAATGAATCTATATCAAAAGCGGGCAAGGATGAATAAGATCATGTTCATATATCAACAAAAGAAGATGTGAAGAAAATTCACGAGCGCGTCATTATCAATCATCAATATCCAAAAGAAAATGAAGAATCACGATCAATTATCATCATCAAATCAAAATATGATCATCATCATTGCACACAAGTTGACAAATCTTGAAGATTCTCTTGAAGATATTGACAATATTGATATATATTGCTTTACAAGGCATGGATCTTCTGGAAGATATTATCTCAGATGGAAATATCTACTACTACTATACTGGCAATGATGATGATCATAGATATTGTTGCCTTACAAAGATACACCAATCTCAGTTAAAGGGGCAGTATAGCCAAGCCAAATCCTAAAAGAGCTAAATTGAGCAAAATCAAAAAGATCAAGCTAAAAAAAAAAAAAAAAAAAAAAAAAAGCTCTCAAAGGATCAAGCTCTAAAAGAGCCGGCCAACTATACATAAGACCTATGAAGATCGCCATTCGGGCAGCGGCGAGGAGTCAGTGGCCCTAAAAAGCCCGCGAAGACCATCGTGCGCACCCATGCGGGCAGCTGACGAAGTCAAGGATTCAAAGCCTAAAAGGCCATAAATCCGCAAAGACTAGTCACCGTAACTCCCATGCCGTCTGTATAGCTTCCGGCAGCGCCACGGGAACGGATGAAAATGCCCTCCTGTGAATGGGCTCGACCTTGCAGACGAAGAAAACAGGGGCCGCAGTGCGAGCTTTATGCCAACCGTGCGTAAGACCCTCCAGATCTAGGGTTTGATTTCAGTAGTAACTCGTGAGGAAGGGCTTAAACCTACTCATTGATGGACTGGCGACCCTAGATTTGGTGCCCAAAGGTAGCCTTGCGAGCCCTGCGAACTCTAGAGAGTTACCGTGGCCAACCCTGTGCGTAAAACCAACAGTTCACCGCCCGGTAGCGTCAATGGGCCCCTCTGATGGACCTTGGCCGTGAGCTCAAGGCAGTGAAAAGCCCAAAAGCGAACTCTAGAGAGTTACAGTGGCCATCACATAAGACCCATAAATGCTCCACTACTCATGAGCTTAAACTGTGTGTGTGCGCACGCTCCCTCCACTACTCATGAGCTTAAACTGTGTGTGGCTAATTAAATTGAAACTTAGTACCGCCAATTTAAATACTCATATAGAGAATCCCGCACTAACAAAGCATAAAAGGTTTAGAAATTTTAAAGGATGTAATGAAATTATTATATAAGTACGAATATAATTTGATAATGTTAGTATAAATGTCATCAACATACAATGAGAAAATGCTATTATAAACATCTCAAAATGCTTTCAAAAAAAAAAAAAAAACATGTCCAAAAAACATGAAAACAAAAATCACATGTTCAAAATTACATGTTTTAAAGATCTTCTGTAATTCCCACTGCTTCCGAATATCTGCGCAAATCTTCTTTCAACTGTGCCTGGGCTATATCATGTTTAGATTTTTCTTCAAGAATAAGTTTCGCTTGATCAGGGACGCCAGCAAGTTTATTCTCCAGAGAAGCAATCATTCCTTTACTTCGAAGTTGCGCGGATTTTTCAATATTAATAGATTTAACATTCGCATGTATCCTTTCTTCAACATCTTGAATGATCAAGGCTTTTTCATGATTCCTTCTCTCCAGTTGAGAAATTTCTTCCTTCAGGGCTGCAATACGATCTTGGATAGTCTTATTTTCATCCATATGAATCTTTAATTGATCTTGAAGAATCATATGCTCTTGTTCAAGTCTAGAAATTGATGAAGCTGTCAGAGAGGCTTGTTCTTGAGATGAAGCCAGCTGCTTCTTGTACTCTAAAATCTCAGGGGCAATTGTAACGTTCTCTACCGACGCCAGAGAAATTACTGAATCGCGAAACTTGAGGAGTGAATCACGCAAAGGAGATATGTTGAGTCTAGCCATCTTGGCGGAGCTTTCCAAAATCTCTATAGCAACATCCAAATCCAACCATTGATCGGGATTTCTGAAGATATGGATTATTGCTAACAAAGAATGTTTCACCATAAGCATTTTATGAACAGGGATTTTTGCAAAAGATGACAATTCAGAAGTAGTGGCCACAGAATCAGAGCTGGCCGCACCACTGCAAGGATGAGTTCCTATAGTAAAAGAAGAAAGATATTCAAAATATTATTATGAAATATGTAGTCGTGAATGAAGATAATCAGTGCATAAATATGTACCTGTCACCTGGATATGACCTACAGAGGCAGAAGCTCTCTGAGTCATGGAAAGACCAAGTTCCACCATATCAGCAAAAGATGGTGCTCTAGCTTCTGTGCTTGAATCTCTGGTAGTCGGAGTTGGCAAGTCTGTAGTCTCTGTGGGAAATATGATTTCACGAGCCACTACTCTTGGTACTACCAATGGAACTATAGGTGCTCTTGGTGAAGATACCACAAGAGGACTCGCTGAAGAGACAGCACCTATTTCTGCAACTTGAGCACCTAAAAAAGGAGACGCAATGAAAGGGAGACATAAGAATAAAATAATAAATTATTAAAATATAGATATATGCATGTGGAAATTAAATCTCCTTTACCTGGTGAATACCCATATTCGCCATAATCTAAAGGTTCTTCCTCATTTTCTTCAGTTGCAGGAGATTTAGCAGGATCATTCACACCGAGAAGAGTCTTAACGGTTGCAGGGGAAGATTCCATCTCGACCTCTTTCGCAGCTGTTTCTTCATCTCCATCAATGTCAACTTCGCCTTCTTCAAAGTCATTATCTTTATCTTCACAGCCGTCGCTATCCTCGCTGTCTTCATATTGTGAAGATTCAGTAGTATCTGACGATGAAGCTGAACTCTCATCTTCCAAAATTTCTTCATCAGCTTCTTCAATGACAACCTGCTTCCCTTTGTAAGAAACGGGTTGACTGCTCTCCGGTACAGGCTCTTGGACTGTAGGAGAAGCGGATGCTTGGCGGTCCTTTCTGGAAGAACAGGGGATGATGTTTGCAAACGCGTTTTTGATCTAGTCATTGGAGAAGATGGACTAGGACCAAGGGTTGTGGAGGAGATATGGAAGTACCAATAGCTGGTCCTTCTTGAACCGCTGCAGTCTCTACAAGAATTGGAGAAGATGTATCAGCATCGTCTGCAGCTTGGTTTGAAAAATTCCGACGAGATTTTTCAAATTCTCTCAGAACTCCGTGAGCAAACCAGCCATCCAAGGTGTTAATAGGCTTGATTTCACGGATGGGGTCTTCCAATGATATCTTCCTACAAATTTCCCCCGGATGGGAAGCATGGCTCTTTTCTGGAACATAGCCTATTCCGCTCTCTAAATTTCTGCCCTTCAGCCTGGGCGGATGAAGAAAGATAGAAGAATCCACTGGCAAGCATTTGGTGACTAGGTATGATTGGTGATCCCACCATCGCATCCAGCTATATGATGTCCGGACTATGCGATTACAGCCTGGAATTACGAAAAGAGATCCAACAGCCATTCAATAGTTGTTTCCATATCATGGCCCAGTTAAGAGGACCAGTTCCATAACAGCGCATTTTTCTAGTAACCAACCCGCAGTCTTGAGGCACGGTTTGATCATAACCAAATTGACGAGCAAAGCGACTGGGGTAGTAGGTTTCTCTCCAAAATTCTGTTCCTTCCCGAAGAGGTAAACTGCATGAGCGAATAGAAAAGAAGAAAGCTCTCTCTGCTGCAGTAAGTGTTTCTTGGTCCACCATATCTGTATCTTCAGTATGGCGATAAAGGCGGAACTGAAAGAAGTTTATCTGATCATCATCTCGAATTTTATTGGCAACCCACTCATACGCTCTTTTTGCCATTGCTCTTTGCTGAAAGAACCAGAGTGGAAGGTGAGAAGGATGAGTGTATGCTTGCTCTGGAGCTTCAAAAGTCCAAGGAAAATAGACCCCTAGCCATCCTGTGATGTAATGCCAAGAAGTATGTGCAGACGAGGCTCCAAGAATAGGATCTTTCACATGGGTAGCTACCTCTCCAAGGGCCCTATAAATAGAGCATAATACTGGAGGAGCAATGGAGTATTTATGGCCTTCCGCCAAAGCGCCAGCTACAGTGAAGACAGTAGGACGAACAGCATCTGCCCATTTAGAACTAGGCAACACGACCAAACTCAGCCAATAGGCTAAGAAAGCTGCAAGTTCTCCGAAGGAGCTATATTCCGGTCTTCCCTTTATTACGCCTCGAAGCTTTGTCAGTTCCTTGGATTGACAGTCACGAAATCTTCAAAGAAAAAAATAAGAGAGAAGGTGAATATGCAGAAATTGCCAATATAAGGAGAAAGTTGATTATCAAATTAATAAATACCTGAGGCCTCTGGAAAAATGTGCTAGCCACTGCAAAGGGGGGATCTTGTGAAAACTGGGAAATTTACTCATCTCCTTGAACAGTTCAATAGTAGTTTCGGAGATCGAAGGTTTGCGATCAGGAGAGGATACAAAGGCCAGTTCCCTATTGGTTGGAATAAATTCATCGTAGAATTTACCTGTTATAGGGAGACCGGCTATGCGGTGAAGATCCCAAAGTGTTATGCTCATTTCACCATAGGGCAAGTGGAAAGAGTTGGTTGTGGGCGACCAGTACTCAAGGAAACCTTTCAGTACAGTAGGTTCCCTACAGAAGTATTTAGAAGTCACTTCTATAGCATCATAAAGACCGATTTTTGCAAGTGTGCTCGTATGCTTCAATAAAATAGCTTCCGCCCAATCAGAGTAATAGCGTCGAGCAGTTAACAGGCCTCTGATGCGAAATTCTGCTTGTCCCCAGAGTGGTTCCCGATCTCGGAAACGTTGCCGGACTGTTTCATAAAAATGTGAAGGAAAGAGGTCGTGAGGGCTATGGAAAGGAGCTAAGAAAATCATGGGATGAATTTCTCCTATCCTTTGACGCGGCTTCTGTGTTTGAATGATTCCTTCAAGAATCCTGGGTTCTCTGGTGGCCCATGATTCAGTATACATCAACCTTTCGCCATGAACACAATCCTTGGGTTCACAGTCAAGCATGGACTGATGGCGATAGACATTGATAGGAATTATTGTCATGCCTTCTGAATGAGGGTTGTCAAATTTCATAACACCTTTAATAACCCGTACTGAATCCCATGAATTCTGAAGCCTCTTCTTCTTGTGGTCTTCGATCTTCTCTGCAAATTCTTTCGCCTTATTGCGGCGAGTTTTCTTCGAACGAGAAGCCGGAGGAGTGTCTTCACGAAGAGGGGGTCTTTCACTATCAGTACGAATGTGAGCCGTGGTCTTTAACCACTCATCCCAATCGTTTTCTCTACCATGCTTTGGCGGACATTTGATATCTCCTAAAGATATGGATCTATGGATGGGGGATGGAAGAGATTTGATACGGTCAGAAAAGTCAAAGGTTGGAAGAACAGGTTCTTTAAAATAAGGAGTCCTAGAGGTGGTCTTTGTTCGTTTGGCAGGAGGTTGATCGGAAGAAGGTTGGTCGGAAGGAGGGCGAGCTGTTTGTTTTATACGAGCCATGAAAATAAGTCAAAGAAAGGAAGATAAAGTCGGAATAAGAAAGGAAGAAAGAAGAAAATGGCTAAGTGGTGGAGACAGTTCAAAAAGAAAATTGGTTAAGTACGAAGTACTTTGCGCGAGTCCGCGCAAAGTCAAAGGTTTGCGCGGAAAATCCCAAGTTCAAAAGACTCCGCGCAAAGTGAAATGGTTTGCGCGGGTTCGCGCAAAGTAAAAGGTTTGCGCGGGAGAAAATCGCCAGAGCAAAGGGTTCGTGCAAATGACTAAGTTGTTGGACTATTTATAGGATTCATGGCCGAGCACGGTACACGACCGAGCTTTGCGCGGGGTCGCGCAAACCCTAGAAAATGAATGGTTTTGATCCTTTTCTTTGATTTTTAAAAAAAAAAAAGAACGGATCAAGGGGGCATCTGTTGAGGCATAAAATAAGCAAAGAACTGAAGAAAGGAAAGATCAAGAAAATCAGTTTAAGATCAAAGATCAATTTGAAGATGACTTTGCGCGGGTTCGCGCAAAGAGAATAGATTGCGCTGGATCGCGCAAAGTAAATGGGTTGCGCGGGTTGATCAGTGAAGACAGGTTGCGCGGGGATGATAGATTGCGCGAGACCGCGCAAAGAATATCGATTGCGCTGGTCCGCGCAAAGTGTTTTGCAGAATATAAAAATGGTTGGATGATATTTTGTCCCACATCGACCAGAATAGGGATTTACACCAGTGAAGATGTCTATAAATACCCCGTTCTTTCTCTCAAAAGGGGTTGGAAGATTTTCAGAGTGGAAGAAAGACGAAAAGAAGACAGAAGACAGAAGGTGCAAATGAGCATTGGGCTCATATAGTTTGCGCGGACTCGCGCAAAGGAGCATTGGGCTCCTGTAGTTTGCGCAACTCGCGCAAAGGAGCATTGGGCTCCTGTGGTTTGCGCGGACCCGCGCAAAGCATGTAGTTTGCGCGGACTCGCGCAAACCGACTGATAGACAGTCTATAACAGCAATGGGCTGATATGCTGCTGGAATGGCTAGAGTCTTCAAATCTTCAAGTTTTCTATTCAGGAGGAAGGGAAGAATCATCGACGAAAAGGCGTATTCCTCCTCAGTTTCAGGAGATGACCAGAATAGCACTGAAATGCTGCCGAAATCTCTATTCTCTTGAAGATTAATTAGTTGACTTGCCTATTCCTCCTAAGTCATAGGAGATGATTGAAATCAGCGCTGTTATGCTGTCAAAATTCATATTCAACCATTATAATTATAGCTTGCAATGAATTCTTTGTAAACTGTTTTAGAATCAAGGGATACCTAAGGATGTAAATAAATTCAGAATCAATAAAATGTGATGATTGTTTCGGTAGCTATTTCATTGTTATGTTTGAATAAGATAATCCCCAAATCAAATACTTTTGTTTTCTTGTCGAAACAAGATACTGAACAATAAGGGTTCTGTAATATTAACTAGACGTAGAACGTCTGAAAATTGCTATATTATTAGCGAATCCAGCTCATCTAATCAAACATGTTACATGGTCCATACAGACGAGACTGATTTATGGCACAAACATCTTGGACATGTACATTATCGAAATTTATATAGATTGAGCAAACGAGAACTTATAAGAGGTTTACCCAAACTTCAGAAATTAGATAAAATATGTGGTGAGTGCCAGATAGGCAAACACACAAGGAACTCACACAAAAAGGTGAATTCAAATACCACATCAAGACCACTCGAACTTCTCCACATGGATTTGATAAGACCTACCAGAACGGAAAGTCGTGGTGGGAAAAAGTATATCCTGGTAATAGTTGATGACTTTACCAGATTCACTTGGGTAGTCTTCTTAAGGGATAAATCTGAAACCCTTGAAGAAGTAAGAAAAGTTTTCAAAAGGATTCAAACTGAAAAATCTTCTCAAATTAGTAAAATTCGTAATGATCATGGATCTGAATTTGAGAATAGCAATTTTGAGAAGTTCTGTACCGACCAAGGAATATTACATGAATTCTCTGCTCCCAAAACTCCACAACAAAATGGAATTGTAGAAAGAAAGAATAGGGTGCTTCAAGAAATGGCTAATGTCATGTTGAATAGCATGAAGCTCTCTAAAAATCTTTGGGCTGAAGCAGTCAACACAACTTGCTATATTATTAACCGAGTCTACACTAGCAAAGATAATAATAAAACGGCTTACGAATTGTGGTTCAATAAAAAGCCTACTGTTAAATACTTTCGAGTTTTTGGCAGCAAGTGCTTTATTTTACATGATCGTGAAAATTTGGGAAAATTCGATACGAAGAGTGATGAAGGCATTTTTCTAGGATATTCCTTAAACAGTCGGGCTTATAGGGTTCTGAACAAAAGAACTGGTGTGATTCAAGAGTCCATTAATGTTGTCATTGATGATCACTTAAACACGCTAATCTCTAATTCAGATAATGGTGAAGTTCCAATCATTGATAAACCCGATATTTCATCGAATCAGACTGATTCTGAGTTAAGGACTGTTAAAGATCATTCAACCACACAAATTCTTGGAAACCCTCTCACCGGTGTTCGCACCGGTAGTCAACTTGAGGATATATGTAATTATGTATGTTTTACATCCCAAATAGAACCGATAACGGCCATAGGAGAAGGGCTCCGCCACTAATAAGTCCTTCTTCATCAATCACAACCTCACATCATAGTATTTCATTAAGATATCACATGGATCTATACATGCATGGCCCTACAAATAAAAGATCTGAGGTGGGGATACCATCCCCACCATGGATCTAGGGTTTAGATGACCCAATCAAACTATGGATCAAGGAAAATCATCATGATGGGGTCCATGGAGAATGGCCCCATCATGGCTTATGCATGCACAAGGTGGGCCATTAGTCACACCTACAGGGTCAAGGAGGACCTCCACCATTGATTGGTGGGTCTTACAAGCTTCCAAGAATGAAATACAAGAATAAATGAAAGAAAAATCAGAAAAACTAGCCTAGGAGCACACCCACCTCTAAGTTTCTCCTTCTTTCTTCAATCACTATGCTCTTTTAACTCCGAGGAATTGTTTTAATGGAGGAGATGGGTTTTAGAGGGCTAGATTGAGGGGGATTAAAGGAAGAAGGGGCTGGAAAGTTTGAGAAGGGTGGGACATCCCAAGTTCTCTTGCAAATGGGGGAGAGAATGAATGAGGGAGAAAGAGAGAGATGGGGAGTTGTAGCAAAGTAATCATGGGTTTGTAAGATACTCATGGGTCTTGGGAAGAAAAGCCATCATGGCACATAAGATAGGGAGAGAAATGATTATTTTTAAGAAGAAAAATCCATAATTGCTAGGCAAGGCAGGTTGGGCTATAGGCTAGGCTAGGTAGGGTAGGCTATAGTTAATGATGGACTAGGGTGATGTCATCACCTAGGGAAACATGTACATGCAATAGGTGAGTCCTACAATCACGATCAACAATCCAAATATTGTGTGTTCTACGGTTTTTTATCTAACGTAAAAGAAGCTCTTGCTGATGAGAACTGGATTGTTGCGATGCAAGAAGAACTCAACCAATTCGTAAGAAATGATGTTTGGTATCTTGTACCAAGACCTAAAGATAAACACATCATTGGAACAAAATGAATTTTCAAAAATAAGTCTGACGAATGTGGAAATATAATTAGAAACAAGGCTAAACTAGTGGTACAAGGTTATACTCAAATTGAAGGGATTGATTTCGATGAAACTTTTGCACCAGTAGCACGTCTTAAATCTATCAGACTATTTATATCCATTGCATGTTTTAGAAAGATAAAGATCTATCAGATGGATGTGAAAAGTGCTTTTCTAAATGGCGATTTACATGAAGAAGTCTATGTTGAACAGCCAATGGGTTTTGAAGATCCTAAAAATACTGATTATGTGTATCGGCTTAAAAAGGCACTTTATGGATTAAAACAAGCACCTAGGGCATGGTATGAGAAACTAACGAAATTTCTTTTAAGTCACAATTTTCAAATGGGATCTGTTGATAAAACTCTGTTTGTTAAAAAACATAATGATCATATCTTAATGGTACAGATTTATGTTGATGATATCATTTATGGATCAACTTGTACTGACTTGACTACTGAGTTTGTAGATTTGATGAAATCACAGTTCGAAATGAGCATGGTTGGGGAATTGACTTATTTCCTTGGATTACAAGTAAAGCAACAACCTGAAGGAATATTCATTTCTCAATCTAAGTATGCTTTGAATCTAATCAAGAGATTTGGATTTGAGAATGGCAAGAATTTCAATACTCCTATGAGTACTACCCTGAAACTCTCAAAAGACTCTAATGGTAAAAATGTTGACTCAAAACTTTATCGAAGTATGATTGGTAGTTTGTTATATTTAACTGCTAGTAGACCTGATATTTCTCTAAGTGTTAGTATTTGCGCAAGATATCAATCTGATCCAAAAGAATCTCACTTGATTGCTGTCAAGCGAATTATTAGATATGTCGCAAGTACTGTAAATCTCGGTTTCTGGTATCCTCATGAGACTAGTGTCCAATTAGATGGGTACTCGGATGCTGACTGGGCTGGTAATCTAGATGATAGAAAATCAACCAATGGTGGTTGTTTTTACATTGGAAATTGTCTAGTTTCCTGGTTTAGTAAGAAACAAAATTCTATATCACTTTCAACAGCTGAAGCTGAGTATATCGCAGCTGGTAATTCATGTACACAGCTTGTTTGGATGCAACGAATGCTAAGTGATTATGGAATTAAACAGGATTCTATGTTATTACATTGTGATAATTCCAGTGCGATAAATATTTCAAAAAATCCTATTCAGCATTCTCGTACTAAGCACATTGACATTAGATTTCATTATATAAGGGAATTAGTAGAAGAAAAAGTTATATCTCTAGAATATATTCCTACCGAAGATCAACGAGCTGACATTTTCACAAAACCTCTTGATAAAAGCAGGTTCAAAAAAATGAAATTTGATCTTGGCATGTACATTTTAAAATGATTATTTATGCCTACTTGTATCATAGTGTATATATTTGTTAGATTGAATTCCAATTTTTGAATAATTTGCAAGAAATATGATTTTGGACATTCTTCGACCAGTCGTGAGTATACTCGACCAGTCGTGAGTATACTCGACCAGTCGACCTTCGACCGGTCGTAGATATCTACGACCAGTCGTAGATCTCGGGAATCACTTCAAATTTGGGGATTTTTGCTTTCTTCCTCATTTCGTTTTTCCTCTCTAAGGAGTCGAGCTTCGACTTGTCGAACCCATCTTTCATGTTCTTCAAGGTTAGTGTTCCAAATCACGTTTTTCTTGCAGATTTGTGTCTAGATTGTTTACTTTTCAAGCTTTAAGCTTTGTATTTTGGATTTCATTGAGATTTAGGGTTTGGATTTTGAAAAATCTGTTTTGAGTAAACCCACTTCTCAATCCTTTGCAACTTCTTATTTCCTTGATATCCTTATTGCAAATGGCTTCTAGAGGTAGAAAAACTACTTCCCATGGTCCTTCTTCTTCCTCCAGATCTACCATTATCTCTAAGCGTCATCTTTTTGTTCCCAATGATGATCCATCTTATGTTAGGGACATTAGATTACGTAATGTTATTGTTGAACATCCTGTTGATGTTAATCATATTGCACCTTTTGACATCTTTCCTATGCTTGAAGCTGTAGGTTGGGTTAACTTATTACATTGGGGTGGGCCAGCATACCGGTCCATTGCCCAATCCATGTTTGCCTGTATTAGTGCTTTCTCACAGGATAATTTAACTTTTAAAATATCTACTAGAGAAGGGCCTTTTGACATTGATCGTCATTTAATTATAGCCCTTATGGACATTCCTGTGAATGATGAGGGTATTCCTATCCATAACTTAACTGATAAACCCTCAATGTCTGAAAAACGCATGCTCACTAGAGACTTGTGCAACATGGATGTTCAATGGACACAAAAAGGGAATGCGCTTCCCGCAAGGTATTTGTTACCCAAGTACAGAATTTTTCACAAAATCTTTATGTCTAATCTGTATCCTCGTTCGGGTAATAAAACTGACTTGACTTCGTTTATGGTTCGTGTTATCCATGCTATCTCCAAAGGTACTCAAATATGTTTACCATCCTTAATCTGTCATTTCATTCTTCAGTTTAGACTCCATCCTGGTCATAGTGACATTCCTTTTGCCTATTTAATGACTGTGTTGGCTACACATGTTAGTCGATATGCCGGTTGATGAGGCACCAATCCATCATCTGATCTTCAACAATACTAATATCAATAAGATGAAGCTGGATCTACTTCCTGAACAAGGTGGTGGTGGTGGTGGTGGTCATGAAGAAGCTGGTGATGACATTAATATGGATGACATTTTTGAGGAACTGGATTCTGACTCGACAAATGATCCAGATTTTGAACCATCTGATGTTGATGCTCGTCTGAGTGCATTAGAGGATAAAGTTGAGAATATAAATGTAAAGATGGAAGACATGTCTGTTGCTCATGATTTACAATTCAAGTACATGCGCAAATATCTTAGGCGATTGAACAAAGGCATGCACCAACTTGATCCCTCTATTCCTGCTCCGTCATCTGGTTCTAGTTCTGATTAGTTTATATGAGACTTCTGGTCTGTAATAACTTTATAACTTAGCACTTGGTTGACTGATTTTGAGTTGGATATTATCTATGTTTTATGCTGGATATTTCTACTATGTGAAGCTATGCTGAGTATCTCTATCTCTGTTTTGCTATAATCTCATAACTCCTTATGTTTACTCTCATATATTCCTTTATTTAGTTCTCCTTTATTGTTATTTCCTTTGTCATATTGTGACAAAAAGGGGAAGAATGGTTTGTTCTTAACGATATGATTGTGTGAGGAGTAGCATTGGTTATGTTACTCAGGGGGAGTATGTTTGAACTAGTTGAATAAAACTGGTTGAATGTTGAATGTTGAATATTGAATATTGATTTGCAAGTAAGTCAGTTGATATGAACTGGTTCATTACTCTTTAACCATTTGTTTTACTTTATGTTTATCTTGGTTATGTGTTTTGTCACTAATTTGACAAAGGGGGAGATTGTAAGTGCTATAATTTATATCCCTGTTTGTTGTCAAATTTGTGGTGTCAAAATCACTGTTATATATCTTGCATAAGTGAAGCTCTCTCAAAGATCAACACTCATGAACAAGCAAAGCTCACAAGTACAAAGATCAAACTTGACTGCAAGAACTGCTCACAAGACATGACTCAAGCTGCAAGACTTCAAGAAGAGTACAAGGCAGTTCGTAAAGAACTCAAGACACCTTCAAGATTGAGCTACATCAAGATTTCAAGATTGAACTACATCAAGACTTCCAGTGTCATACTTCAAGGTCACTAGTTCCTAATGTTTCAATGTCCTTACTTCATGGTTGAGGTTTGACTGACCTTAGGTTGACCTTATAAGTAGGTCACTTTGGATACAAAAATCGAATGTTTATTTTACATAAGTTTAGTCTGTTCTTCGACTAGTGCTAGGCCTTCTTCGACTAGTCCTAGAGTTACTTCGACCAGTCTAAGAAATTCCTCGATTAGTCGTGAGTTTGTTACAAAAATCGGATAATTTCTGTTAGGCTTCGACTAGTCCAGGAGTCTGTTCGACCAGTCGAAGGAACAGTGTCGACTGCATCTTCGACCAGTCGAAAGTCTTCGACTCAAAGTCCAGCAATGAATTTTAAGTTCTTCGACCAGTCGAAGGTGACCTACAACCAGTCGAAGGAGACCTTCGACCAGTCGTAGAACGGTCAAAGCTTATCGCGCCTGATTTTTCAAATATCTGTTATTGCTTCGACTAGTCGAAGAGCTCTCTAGACCAGTCGAACACGCGATCTGCTCACCTATAAATAGAGCACGAATCTCAAAAGAAATCATCGATTTAATTAATCTATTCAAGCCAATCTTCGTCGAACTTCTGAGAGATAATTCTGTGCTCCATCTAAGCTAAGTGTGCTTATTTAATATTCTCTTCCTTAGCTTTATTTAATTGATTTTGTTTCTGCTATTCCAATCTAATTTGATAAGAGGAATTGTTATTCCCTTTCTTTGGAAACAAAATCAATTAAGGCAAGCCCTACTTGGTTTAATTTAAAATCTATTAGAATTAGAATCATTGTAATTGAGTACTGGACATTGAACTTGGACATTCAATCATCTACTCTGACTTGGTTCTACCGGGCTGCTACAATGAAGAAGATAATCAGGTATTTTACATTTAATTGTAAATTCCTTTCTGTTTTAGTTTCTTTCAAGATTTGCCAGAAAAATCTTATTGTATTGATTATCTGAGGAGAGCCAGGAAAACTCAGAAGTGGGGTTTTTTTAATTGTGTAAACCCACAGACAAAGACACAATTGTAAAGGTTTTGGGTGAACCTGGGAAAACCTATTTTGTTAGTGAACGCTAATATCCCCTGAGTGAGGATATTAGAAGTGGAGTAGCATTCTGTGTGGCTGTTGTTTAACAGTTGGTGAACACACAGGTGAACCACTACTATAATCCCTTGTGTTGTGGTTGAATGATTTATACTTCTAATCTTTAATTATTCGTTTGTGGGATGTATGTATGGTGGTGAATGTTGTAATCATTTAATTCAAGCATTGTGGGAATTTTGTAATAGTTTAGAATTTATTTTCTGTTATTCCTTTATCAGCTTGATATTCAATTTCCTTTAAAGTTGTTCCAACAAGGTTGCCCTGCCATTTTTATGGTGTATGGCCCTAGAACAATACATTTGTGATTACAATTTATTTCAATTCAGTTTGTATTTATTTCTGTATTCCTCTTTGGTTTGAGATTTGATACAAAGATCTTTCTAGAAATAAGGTTGTCCTACCATAAACTCTGGTTTTCGGTGTAAGGTTGTCCTTAGAACAACATTTGTATCAACCTCTCAAGATCTAAATTTTGAGGTTGTTTTACTTTCCTGCATTGTGATTTACTTTGGCTATCATATTCTTTTTAATTCCGCTGTTATAAGTTTTATTTGGCATTGTCCTATTCACCCTCCCCCCCCCTCTAGGACATATAGCTAGGCCTTTTCAGGAGGATCTCTTGCTTTTTGTTGTGTTTGAGAGTTAAGATTTCTCCTTTTTCCATATACTTCAGTCTTACCAGAGTTGGATTTCAATAGCTCTTTAAGCAAGTCCACAATTTTATCAGTTAAAGGAGGATTTCTATTATTATTCTTTTCATATTGGTAGTTGGCACTATTTTTTATATTAGAGACTTGAAAAGGTTTTAAATTTTTGAAGTCATTCCTTTTATATTTTAATTCTTTTAAAGTCCTTGCTTTAGAGTTCGAGGATTCTCCTTTTACAAAAGTAGAAGCAGAATCCTAAGATTTTAAAGAGTTATTTTTAATATAACCTAATCCAAACTTGTCACCACATCGCCTAGCTAAGGTTAACTATTTTTTAAGTTTTTGGTCACCAAGGGTAAATTTCTAAGTGTCCTTTGAACTCTGAAATGAAGAAACTTCAAGTTTAAATTTCTCATTTTCAAATTTAACTGTCTGCAACTCGGGAATCTTAAAACTCAAATCTAACTTATTCTTTTCAGTACAATCAAAAAAATGAGATTTTTCTAAAACAACCTTTTCAAGTTCTAATTGTAGTTTAGCATAATTTTCTTTTTAAATTTTCAATTTAGCCGCAATTTTACAACTTTCTCTGTATAGGGCATCATATGCATCTTGAAGATCGTCTTCATTTTCAGAATCACTGCTTCAAGTTTCATAATCAAACATATCACAATTATCTGAAGAAGTGATTCTGACTACAGTCATAAAGGCTTTCAAATCATTTTCATTTTCCGGGTCTAATTCATCAGTTTCAGAATTAGTTTCAGACTTTGATGATTCATCCCAAGTAGTTATCATGCCTTTTATTTTCATTTTATCCTTTTTAAGACATTTAAAAGCTAGATGCCCATATTCAGAACAGTTGAAACATTAGGTGTCTTTTGTTTTAGATTTCCAAAATTGTGAATTTCTTTTTCTTTTATCAAATAGTTTTTGAAAATCTGTTCTTTTCTTATTTTTGAAAATTTTATAAAATTTATTTGCCAATATACCCATATCATCTTCGTTTTCTTCAAAATCAAAATTTACATTAGATTCCTTTGAAATAGATTTAGAAGATTTAAGAGCAAGGGACTTGATTTTAAGAGCTTTGAAATTCATGTCATAAGTTTGAAAAGAGTCAACTCCTCAACCTCCATGGTATATGTATCCCTTAATTGTTGTATAGTAGTAACTTTTGAATTAACCTATCAGGAAGTGATCACAGTATTTTTGTGCAATCATTTCTTTAAGGAATTCTATCTCTAAGACCCCATGTAGAATTTATCATGTCATTTAGTTTTGTATAGAAGTCCATAAAAAATTCATTTTCTTCCATACAAATTTTCTCAAATTTGGTTGTAAGGATTTGGATTTTACATTTTTTAACAATGATAGTTCCTTCATGTGTCATTTTAAGAATATCTTATGCTTGTTTAGCTGTATCATATGAAATGATTCTTTTGAATTCATCTGGCGATAGAACATAAGTTATTACATTTAAGGCTTTTACATTTGCATTCCTTTCACTTTTCTGAATAGTAGTCCAAAAAGTATATGTAGTTTCTTTCATTGATATGATTCCATCATATAAGTAATCTATTTAGTCACAA
Organism: Magnolia officinalis; assembly: GCA_021015155.1. Classification (NCBI taxonomy): domain Eukaryota; kingdom Viridiplantae; phylum Streptophyta; class Magnoliopsida; order Magnoliales; family Magnoliaceae; genus Magnolia; species Magnolia officinalis. The sequence goes on from JAJHSJ010000008.1 coordinate 36,506,492, forward strand.
TGGCTTGCCACAAACTTTCATCAACGGATTTTAGAAAGATCTTCATCTTGACTTTCTAATATGAATAATTAGAGTCATCAAAGAGAGGTTGCTTGGTAATGGATAAGCTTTCAAAATTTGACATCTTGTAGCTCTAAACCTAACTCAAGGAGGTAAATCCAAAAAAAAATAAAAGCAACCCCCTCTTATACCATTTGAAAAGGAAAGCTAGCAATGTCCTAAGGGGGGGGAGGGTGAATAGGATAATGTCAAATAATCGAAATAAATGCGAATATGTAAATAATACAAAAATCTTAATCGCATTAGCATTGAAACCTTGATTCTTAATGATTCTAGGAAAACCTTCACCTAAAATATTAGGCAAGACAACCTTATTTCACGAATGTCTTAAAAATCAATATTTCAAATTAGCAAAAGAAGATAAAAGAACTACAACATTTACCACAAAAAATAAAATAATAAATAACATCCACCACCAATAGATTAAAGCATTCACCACAAGAAATAAGGAGTTATAGTGGTTCGGTGCTTAAAAGAACCACACCTATTCCACTCTTAAAATTACTACCCTCGTAATTTTAGCTTTCACTATAATAAGGTTTTCACAGGTTTACCTTAACAACCTAATACAGTTCCTTGTGATTTTCACGAGCTCACCACAATTAAAAAAAACCTTTTTTGTGATTTTAACTGGCTATCACAGATAAAAACTCTTTTTGTGATTTTAACGGGCTATCACAAATAAAAACCCCACTGAGATTTTCACAAGCTATCTCAGACAAACCTAAAATGAAGTACAGTAAGATTATGTACTTATCTTCAAATGGGGATTCAAAGACGTGGTAAAAGCTTGTAACAGAAGAACTTCTTTATTAAATGTAGATGACGTAGTGTTCAATCAGACGAAAAGAGTATAGGGTTCTATAGATTTTATGAATGAAAAACACAAATGCTACTTGATTTAATTCACCTTAGATCTAAAAGAAGAGTATAGATTATTCCCTTAGGATAATATTAAAATGATCTTGAGAAAAAGGAATGAATAAACTATAAATTAAATTATAAATACCATACAGATAGCTTGCCGAGGACTTAAGCTTCTCTCTATCTTGCATAAGGATTATAGTAAAATTTTGTTGTACTTTAGAATGCGAGAAAGCCTCTATTTATAGCCAAAGAAGTTGGGAATTTGGCTAGCACAATACTGTCTTCGGCTGGCCTGATTCAACCGCATTCATTCCAGCAGCTATCGGATCACGCGGGATAGGATTTATCTAAAAATTTGCCCAAAATTCGAAGGATTGCATTGCTGGATTTTGACCTGAACTTTCTTGAGCTTGTCGAATTTCGAGGTTTGGCTAGCCGACCAAAACTTAAGTTGGCCGAATTTTCAACAAAATTTGTTATTTTGCTCAGGCTTGAAGTTAGGTTGGCCGAATTTTTCTAGGGTTACACCACCTGTGTTTTAGCAAATATATGGGAAAACTTGTCTTAAACTTTGACTTGATCTTGTATTAAAATCAGGCGTCAACTTCTTGAGAAGATATGCTGATCTTGAGCTAATCTTCAGGCATGTAGAGTAGTTGTGATTCCATACATGTAATCTGACTTTGAAGAACTTTTGTCTTACGAAATTTGACAATCCATGTGTGTTAAACATAAAATTACTTACACTCTCAATGGACAAGGTTCCTCCTTACATGCTTGTCCTTATCAAGGATGCCCTTTCTGCTGCTGCTTAGTGGCTCAGCGAGTTCGAATTCATTAGCTACAATATTAGACAAGCTCTCAATGGACAAGGTTCCTCCTTACATGCTCATCCTTATCAAGGATACCCTTTCTGCTGCTACTTGTATATTCAGAGATCCCGAACAGTGGCCCTTTTTGAACAATGCTCTCATTATTCTAGATCATGCAACAAAGATGGCTAATATAAACATTCTTCCTTTGTATGACTCTTTAATCCATTTCTATGCTTTGTTGCGTCAACTAAAGTCAGCAAGTAATGTGGTTATCGCTTACGAGATTTTAAAGCGTCAAAGGGAATTGTTATCATTTAAGGAAAAAGTTTCTCGAGCTACAACTGTTATTTCTGGTTATAATGATCAGTATAAGTGTCTTCAAGAATGATTGAAGGCTTCTGAGCAGAATATGAATGTCATTGGAGAGCAAATAACTTATCTTAAAGAGCAGATCATCCAGGTCGAGATTTAGAAGGAAGAGGAGAAATTAAACATAAGCAAAGTCAAAGTAGACATAGAGGATAATATTCACATCATTAAACTTGAACAATCCGAAATTGCTAAGAATGAAACAACGGCAATTTCTTTGGAGAAAGAATTGGTTGATGCGCATGATCAGGCCAGAATTATCCTTAAAGCAGAATTGACATCTGTTGTTACTCGAGTTCAATTGAAACAAGATTTGTACGTGCTTATACTTAAGCACAATTAGGATTGTCAAATTTCGTAATACTAAAAGGATCACAAGCACTCATGAAGATACTCTTCGACAACTCATTAAGAACTCGTAAAGACTCGATCAACATATTAAGGAAAACTCAACATCTCAAGCCCTAAAAGCTTTACATGGTTCAAAGATTGAAACACTTTGCATGTATCAACCATTAGGTGGTATAACTTAGATTGACCATGGGTTAGGCGTATTTCACACTATATCACGATAACATATGATTTTAAGTAAAATACACTGGAGTTAGGCCAGCCCAACCTCAGGTTCGACCAACCCAACATAATTCGGGATAATATATAACAAGAAGGATTTTTTCCGAAGCAAGTTCGGCTAGCCCAGCCTGTCTGCTTAGCTAGCCCGAAGTATGTTCGGTCAAGTTTCCAGTAAGATAAGATTTTGAATCTCATTGAGATTCAACCAACCGAATTGATGATTCGTCGAGCTGAAGTTTAGCTTGGGACACCCGAATTTTTGAAAGATTTCATCCCGCAAAATCCGAAGATCCGTTGGAATGCAATCGTTGGAATTCGCCCAGCCGAATTTTCAAATCATTTGGCTATAAATAGAGGCTTTCTCTCACTCATTCGAGACATGTAAATTAGAGATCCATCTTCTCAAGAAAATAATGAAAGTCCAAGCCTCCTAAAGCTATTTATGCCGTAATTATTATATTTGATTTAGCTTATTTTATTCTTTTTCTCAAGTTAGTTTAATCTTTTTTAATAGAGTAATCCATACTTTACTTGAGAATTAGATAATTGAATTTGCAGCATTAGGGTATTGTTTATTACATTGAAAATATATTAGATCCCAATATTCTTTTTAAGTTGAACACATATACGGCTTCATCAACATCGCAAGAAAGAAGATCAATGCAATCAAGCTACAGTTACGTCTTCGACTTACCAATTTAATATAAGTATTGTTTTACTTTATTTCATTTTACATTTTTTTATATAACTCAAAAATATCAGCGGGTTGTTTTTTGACGAGTCTGTGAAAATCACAAAGAGGGTTTTGTTGTGATAGCTCGTAAAAATTATAAGAACTGTATAAGGTTGTTAAGATGACCATGTGAAAACCTTGAAATAGTGAAAGCCAAAATTACGAGGGTAGTAATTTTAGGAGTGGAGTAGGTGTGGTGTTTAAGCACCTAACCACTATAACTCATTGTGCATTATCGTGATTGTTTAATTCTTTATATGCTTTCCTTGTGATTGATTATCTCTTGTTAAGTTCAATATTTTGATCTCAAAGACGTCGTGAAATATGATTGTCCTGCCTAAATCTTTTAGGTGAAGGTTGTTGTATGAACTATTTGAAATCAAGATTTCGATACTCTAAGCAATTGAGAGTATTTGTTTTATTACCCCGCATTATATGAAAAGCCCCCCCCCCCCCCTCCCCCCCAGAACATTTATAGCTCATACTTTCAAGATTTACAAAGATATATGACAACTTTAGGTGTTTCAGAAAACTTGTAATAATTTCGATTCCAATCATGTATTACAATTTTCATATAAATCAGATTTCAATGTTTTCTTCAGAGTGACCTTTTAAATTATAATCATTGATAAACATGTTCTTTATAATCAGGAGCTTGGTGAGATGAACATATATACATGTTAAATTCTTATTTATCAATTAAAGACTTTTGATTGCATGTTTGATAAAATATGTAATTCAAAACACAATGCGATAAGAACACATTCTTTTGTTAGCATCTCCTATATGGTATTTATTTTGATGGGCGAAGCTAGTTTAAGGTTTAATTAGTTCTTAAGGCGCTACATACAGTTGAAGCTCTTGAGTAGTTGGAGCAATCCCAATTTTTTTGGCTTTTAAGTAGTTGGAGTCGAGGGACTTACGTAAATGGTATCTGTAACTCTTAAGAGTTCGTTAAACCACTGTAGCCGGGGAGTTCACGAAGCGCAGTCCATCAAAGGGGCCTAGTGAAGTTACCGGGGTCGTGAACTTAGTAGGATTTATGGACAGAGTTGGCCGCAGTAACTCTCTAAAGTTCACGGGGCGTGCAGGGCTACCTGTCTGGGTACTGGATCCAATGTCGTCAGTCCATCAATTGGGAGTAACTCGTCTAAAGGTCGACCACTCCCCATGTGTTACCATTGAAATCAAGCCAGGAACCCAGGGGGTCTTACGCATGGTTGGCCTATCTATGAACGAGTCAAAGAGCGCACGTTGTGGCTCACTTTTTCTTCACATGTAAAGTATGACTTATTCATGAGAGGGCATGTCTTCTCACCTTCCCTCATGACAATGCTAGAAATTAAATAGACAACATTCATGAGAGGGCGTTTCTAGAATGAATGTTGAATACCAAATTTTTTGGCATAATTTCTCCATGCCCCTTTTTTTAAAACAAGTTTCATTATCGGTAATGATCTTCTTCAGAATTTTGTGGCAATATATGATTGCATGGCAAATAAAATTGACATCATCATTTTCTTTAACCCCGCGAAGCACGATTGCTCTAGTCCATTTGGAAAAATAATTTGTCGCTGTCAAAATATATTGTCATCACTTGGATAAAGGAGGATTGATAGGACCGATGACATCCAGTCCCCAAGCTGCAAAAGGCCAGGAGGTTACTGACTGATGTAGATCTCCAGGAGGCATATAAATGATATTGCGATGCATTTGGCATTCATGACACCACTTTGCATAAGCTATTGCATCTTTGAACATGGAGGGCCAGTAATATCCCATACGGTGTATGCGATGAAACAGATTTTGGCCAGCCTGATGAGCTCCGCATTTCTTTGAATGGGTTTCCCGTAATACGCAACTTGCTTCTTCCGTACCCAAACAACGTAATAACATTTCATTAGAAGACTTTCTGTATAATGTTTCGATATGTACTCTTTTTTTTTTTACCTCTACTTGATAAGCAATTTCTGTGACTGGTCTTCTAGAAGAATGTTGTATTTGAGATAATTGATAAAGGGTTGACGCCAATCATCTGTGCTGATTCTAGAAACATAATACTGGTAATGCTTCACGATTTTCAGTGATGGAAAAAAATTCTCATTTTTCAATTGTTACTTGGAGAGGAATCCAATCAGGGCAAAATAAAGCTACAGCCAAACTAACTAAAGCATCTACCCTTGCATTCTCATATCGCGAAATATGCTTGACTTCGACACTATGGAACCCTTCTAACAACAACTGTGCTCGTCAACAATAAGGTAGCAATTCTTGTTTTCTTATTACAAACTCTGTTGTGAGCTATTTATCACTAGTTTAGAGTCCTCGAATATCTGTAAGGTTTTTATCTTCATGTCTTGCTTTATTTTCATCCCTATGATGAGAGCATTGTATTCAACCTCATTATTGGTACACGTGGCACCCAACGTGAAGGAATATGACAATAAATTGACGTGAGGGCTGATAAATATTATTCCAGCGCCGACTCCTGACAACCGTGAAGCACCGTCGAAGTACATTTGCCATAAATTAGGCGATTCAATCAACAATACTTTCTCGTATGGCAACTCGTCATAAATTTCTTCATTATTTGGGATAGTAAATATATGGGAAAACTTGTCTTAAACTCTGACTTGATATTGTCTTGAAATCGGGCAACGACTACTTAAGAATATATGCTGATCTTGAGCTAATCATAAGCTGATCTTTGGCTGATCTTCTGGCATGTAGAGTAGTTGTGATTTCATGCTTGTGATATAACCTTGAAGCACTCTTGTCCTATGAAATTTGACAATCCATGTGTGCTAAACATAAAAGCACTTACAAGTACCATCGGAATGCCTTCCCTGTTGGAGAGGATCCAAACAGTGGCCGACAATACTGTGAAACCATGGAAAAATTACCCATGGTTGTGACAAAATGCATAAGGTGTTCTTCCGAGGTTCCATCTCCATTAAATATTTAATCCGGGTATTTGAAGTTTGTAGGAAATGGAATGTCTTCAACTTCTCAGGGATATGGCGTTCTAAACCTGAACCTTCCCGGGTGTTCTCGGTCTCTTTCAGTTCTAACAACTTCTGTTATCACTTGTTGTATTTTGTTTTGGGTTATTGTTCTTGCTGCTGGGGCTGATCCATGAGATCTTGGTAGTTGTGATCCTTTTGGTTGTCGCTCATGGCCATTTGTTGTAGCGATCACGGGAGGAGCCATGACCTGAGCTATTTTATGAGTTAAGGTGGCTAGTGCTTCTCGAAGACTTCTGCATTCCTCCATTAAGGATGTCTATGCACGAGCCGGTTCAGTAAAATGTTCATCCGTAGATGGTAACAAAACTTGGCTTGCATCTGAGTGGGGGCTACAGAAGAAATTGGTGAAAAAGAACTCCCGTTGGATCCCTTACACTTTCACAGGACCCTGACAATTTAGGCGCGGTGGCTTGTGGAGACATTGTTTATGACGATGGGAGAGCGACAAGCCCTGGAGAAAGTGACTCATTCTCTATAGGAGACTTTCCCTTTTCTTTTCTGGTCCATCGGGTAGCCGCGACAGAAAGAGTCGAGAAATCTTGCGGAGTGATGGAGCTGGCAGATTGTCATGGATATAATGAAGGTGGGGCGAGTGCGGGATTTCGCTTTGCAGCATTACGTGTGATAGTCCCTCTAATCATCGGCAATGGGACCGGCCTAGTGGTTGCGCAATATCGAGCCCTTAATCTTCTCGGCGATACTACGGTCCACTCTTCTTTATCATCCTGGTGTACGGGTGATACATATATCACTCCAGCTATGGCTTTAGTCAAGGTTGACCAGATTTCGTGATTCGAGAATTCAGACAATGTTTGCTTATTACAAGCATAGTTGACAACGAAACCCATGGATGTGAAATAAAAGACTATCTGATTTGAAATAAAAGCCATTGCCATCGAAGCTTCAAAAGTTATGAGTTCCTGTGAGAGAGAATTTAGTTATATGTTAGTATTGTGGATTTTAACAACTGTACGTTTAGTCTCGGAGATGATGGGAAGGATGTTGCCGTTGAGAGTCGCCATTTGGAGATGATGGGGAGGATGTTGCTGTTAACAAATTACATGTATCATCCAGCTCAACCGCCAACTATACTTCCGTCAAAAGCTCTCCAAATGTCTCTAAAAATCTTTTGCATGCTATACATTTCCCATGCAATGACACGTTTCTTTCATCGCTGGTTATTTTATGAACAGTCAGAAATAGGGTACAACATTGCCCTATGTTACTTCGCCTTTGGGTAAAAAGTTGAAAGCTATGGTGGCTCGTGGTTCTATACAATAAATACGACCGCTCGACCGGGCAAACACATCAAATTTGGTCATCTTGGTCGAACTTGACCATTTCTATCGAAAAACATCAAAGTCAGCGATCTTGGTCGAACTCAGCCATCTCAGTCAAAAAACATTAAATTCAGCCATCTTTGGTTGAAAACATCAAAGTCGGCTATTTTGGTTAAACTCAACAATCTTGGTTGAAAAACATTAAAGTCAGCCATTTTGGTTAAACTCGGCCATCTTGATTGTAAAACATTAAATCCAGACACTTCTTTCTTTATTTCAACAGTTATGGCAGGTGAATCTTCACCACACTCGATATGTGTCTCTTTAGCCGTTCTTTTTTGCTCGACTGCTTTCTGTCTCTTGAACTTCTCAATTACACTTGTCATCAAATGATGCATTTCATCCAACTCAGTGCCAACTGCACTTTTGTGAAAAGCATTCCAAATATTTCTAAAAATCTTTTGCATATATAATGTGCAAGGATACATGTCCTATCCTCACCGACTATTTCAGAAGAGAAATAGAGTACAACAAACTCAAAAGAATCAGATTTAGGGATTTGTTTGATATTTTAAAAAAAGGTTACAAGTAGTAAAACTGCAAATTTTCATTATATAAAAAGATAAGGGAACATGCAGAAACCAATTTTTCCCTGGGGATGATCAGCTGGACGGGATTGCATACTGAGTAACTCAGTAAATGTTGTGGAACCCACCATGATGTATGTGCCTTATCCATGCTGTCCATCTATTTCTCCCCTCATTTTAAGGCATGAGTCCAAAATTGTAGCATATCTAGAGCTGAAGTGGACCACAATACCATGGGAAATAGTGTGGATAATGAATCGACCGCTTAAACCATCTTAGGGCCCACAAATATGTTAATTTGTCATCTAACTTGTTCACAAGGTAACAAAGACTTGGATAAAGGGAAAATACGAAGATCAGCTTGATCCAAGACCTCTACGCCTCAATGTTTGCAACATGAGTTTAATTCCGGCTACGGTGTTTCCTGATGCATGGTTCACTCGTGCTTGGATACGCTTCAATTTTGGGCTCATCGTTGGCTTTTGGATGCTTCTGAATGGGTCAAGTTATAATTATGTGTCTGGAAAGCCGCTGTTGCTTGATGTACAATATTTTCAGAACTTAATATAATAATTTATACAAATTATTTAGAAGTTAAACAAGACAGCTTGAACCATCTACAGGCATCCCAGAGCTTAAAAGGAAAAAAAAAACAAAAAACGAATGGATGGCATGGATAAGACACATACATAACAGTGGGCCTACAGAATTTACTCAATACGCAATCCGCGTACATCGACGCCACGCACATCGTATAAACACTCTGGATGAACAATATTCGAACTGAAAAAGAAGTAGAAAAACGAAACGCATGCAACATCCAAACAACCCGTCGGAGCATTTCTTTCTAGCTTTGCTCGTCGATTGAAAATGGAAAAGCAGGGGTTGGTCTTTTCAGAACGCTAAAAGGCACCGCTGCCGCTCCTCTCTGTCGGAAGATTAGGGTTTTGCGGAGATGGTGGGAATGATGGCGGTTAGCGCGCGAGAGAGGGCGGCCGATCTCCTTAACTCGTCCAAGTTGGCTTCAGACATACCCTCCAAGATCCAACACCTCAGCCTCTTGAAGGATCTGCTTCTAGAAAGGGAGGAACCTTCTCTGCTAGCAGAGATCGTGCCACGTCTCGTTGACCTCCAGGCACATCCCCTCGGCCCCATTCGCAAGTTCCTCGCCCAGTATGCTTCCATCTCTATAACCTTTCTATTAAATAGGAACTCTTGGACTAGCCTAAATAAAAATAGCTCTCATGCTATATCTCATGATATCAAATTGGAATTCTTCAATTCAGCCAACATTAGCATCTTTAGTTTTATTGGGGTTTCTTTCACCTCACCTGGCGTCACTAGCATTTTGTAAAATATTTACTACTGACAATAGCACAATAATATGTTTTGCTAGCATGATAGTCTTTATTTGAGCAAGAGGAGGTCCAAAAGGTAGGATAATATAGGGAGTGAGATTTTGGAGCTGGTAGAAGAGCTTTAGGCCAAAGAAAGATATACAACAAGTTACTAATACATTTCCTATTGGAAGGATCCTCATCAATAAACCAGCACTGATAGGCTTAAATGACTCTATCGAAGAGGCATCTTTCTTCCCCGCTATCACTTCTATATATGTATTAACCTTTTAAGAAGAAACATTTTCACCAAATACTTTTACTTCCCTACTTTAAAAACAAAGATTCAAATATCGAATATGCATTAAGAGGAAAATTATAACATTATCCACTTCAATTCGAGTGTGGGCCTGCATTCAGACATCCAAAAATAAACATCAGTTTGATTCTCTCATTATTTTCTTCTTGTAAACACTAAAATGTTTCTATGATAAGAAAAGAAATATAAGACAATGAAATACATTGGCCTGGATAGTTCCTCACAATCTGAAATAGGACAAATCTTTTTTTTTTTCTTGATCAGCAACAAAATGGAAATGAGATAGGAATTTTTCTTCTTTGTTGGTTATATCTCCCAATCGAGAACTTCTATCTTGTATATGACCAAATTCACTTTGATTAATGTGAGATACTTTGAGGAAATAGCAATCTTCATATTGTCTGTCAGTTGCATTTATCCGTGGTGCACGATTTTGGTGCCTTTTTGTGCCTTTGCTTGCCCATTTGTTCTCCTCAAACTTGTATGTTTTCAGTTCCTTTAAATTTCCTGATCAGCTGCTTGCTTCTAATATAGGTTGATTGGTGAAATTGGTTTGAAGCATATGGGGGTTTTACCTGAAATGTTACCTGTTTTGATATCGTTTTTAAAGGATGATACCCCAGCAGTTGCTCGACAAGCTATCACAACCGGGACAAACTTATTTCGCAGTTTGCTACAGAAGATTGCAATTCAAGTATGATTTGCATCGTGAAGCTTCTTTTATTTCGATTTTGTTCTTCGATTGGATTTCTTCTTTTCAACTCCATGTGATGTCCCTCTATGTGCAACTTGTATATTTTGGAAATAAAAGTACTATTTTGTGAAAGGTCATTAAAGTTCAAAGGCATGCGAATAGTGATCCATTTATTTTCTCATAGTGTGATTTTGCAAAGATTGAAGGCTATGCCTTGTATTGTAGATATTTATTTATTATTTATTTTTATTTTTATTTTTATTTTATGCTCTCTTAAGTCTTTATGTATGGTTCTCTATAGGAATTCTCTATCAGTGTTTTAAATATCGTGTAGCATATGGTGTAGCATTTGGCCCTCTATAGCATGTAGTACAAACTACATGATTCTTAATATTTTTTAATTAAAGTAATAGAAAAATATGTTAAAATTTACAAAATGCAAAATTCCTATGAGCATGGAGACTGGTAACCATGATGGAAGTCAGATATCGTTGATTTTTTTTTTTCAAAATGTTTGTAAGCCTCTTTGTTCAGTTTGCAGGAATTCCATCTTACTGCTTATGTGTTGTGACCTCACACCTTGTACCTTGTTTTGCTTTTGTGCTTTGACTTCTGGATATCCTACTGCTCTTACTACCTACAATGATCACCATGCTTCAATTAAAACCACTTTAACTCAATCATATTGTTTCTAATACATTTGGCTTTTGACTCTTATTTAGTTTATGTTAATGAAATGACCCTATCTTATATTAGATTGACTGCATGTGTTTTCTTTAAGGGTAAGTGATTTTTATGAAGCAGAAAAGAAAGAGCATCATTTGGGGGGGGGGGGGGGGGGGGGGGGGGGGGGTGATGGTTGGACTAGTTGGGTTCCCTTTTGGAGTGCCTTAGATGTGTGGAAAGCAAGTTACTTTGGTAAAAGAGCCAGTTGTGATGGTCGGACTAGTTGGGTTCCCTTTTGGAGTGCCTAAGATGTGTGGAAAGCAAGTTACTTCGGTAAAAGAGCTAGTTGTAATGGTTGGACTATTCATCAATAAGTAGGGGAACAAAATGCGGTTCGTCATTACTTGTGCCAAGAAAATTCAGTTTTGGGAGGATTCTTTGCTTGATGATGAGCTGTTGGCATTTTCTCTCCCTCATACCCCTTGGATTCTCGTCTTGGCATGGCGATGAAGGAGTGATATGATGTTTTTGGGAGAGATTGAATTGTGCCTCTTCGAAGGAACCTTAACGATGATGAAGCCAGGTCCTATGCTGCCCTCTTGGGCAAGCTATATGAAGCAAATGTTGACACTTTTATCAAGTGTAAAAAGTTTTCGAAGTGGTTTTCTAGTAGGAATTTCACTTGTCTTTGTTTAGGGCTATTTGTGCAATAGATGGCCCTACTTATTGGTGTCCTAAAATTTGGCAAGCTACAATCCTTCTAGGGTTTTAAGTCTTTGCTTGGGTTGCTATGGCAAACAAACTTCTCACCATAGACAACATAAAGCAGATGAACTTGTAATTCCAAATGTGTCATGTGCAAAGCGGATGAGGGATATGTCGATCATCCATTTCTACTATGTCGGATCATTCATGCCTTGTGGGTCCATTTCTTGACCTATTCAAGATTTGTTAGGTTTTATGGATATCTTCCATGTCATGGTTGGGTGGATGGTTTGCCCTTTCCAATCCCAGGGTTTTATTGTTTTTTTAAATGTTTCCCTATGGAATAATGTGGGGGCCGTAGAGAGAAATTCTAGGATTTTTGGGTCTTTCAAATTGGATCCCTGAGCAGTTCGATTTCTTCTATCATCTTTGTATGGGCCATTCATGAGTCGGAGTTTAGGAGGATTCCCATGGCACCGTATTCAAGGGTTGAGATTTGATTACTTTCGAAAATTTGGGGTAGCAGTCTATTCTTTTAGAGCTTGCTTGTAGGCAGAGCCTTATGTTATCAAGATTTGATGATGTTTGGCTTTTCTTTTAATATTGTAGGTTATATATATATATCTTGGTTTTTTATGGGTTTGAGTGACAAGAGGGTTGCTTGCCATTTGGGCTCTTTGTTGTCCCGCACTTTGGCCTTTTTTACTTTTTTACTTTTTATTTATTTAATAATGATATTTAGTCATCTTCTCTAAGAAAAATAGAGAGAAGAAAGAAAGAAGGAAAAGAAAAGTAAAGAAAAAAAGAAGAAATAAAAGAATATCAAACCCATGTAAGACCTTGGTAAGAAATAGGAAAAGTCACAGTCTTACAACACAACCATTTCAAACATCATGAAATGACCATATTCTACTCGTAAAATTCGAAGGTTGTAATTAAGCTACCATTAAACAACAAAACCCAACATTGATCTATTGCGAAACAATTAAGCTGACTCTTTCCTCCATTTGGAGAGGAGCAAATTAAGGAGGTAGACAACCTCGCCATGTAACATCTCGAATTTTCATGGCTAGAGTTTATACTCGTGTCCGAGAAAACCGGGTGTTAATAATGTATAAATTGGATGCCTTGAAAATCGCATGTTATTTTTTTTTAAATTTTATTTAGATCACATCCAAATACATTCATGAGAATAAAATCGACTGTATTGATTATTTCATCAAAGTAAAAGAATTCAGTGAATAATCAAATGCCCTCTCAGTGGGCTTATTACATTTATCGAGTTAGCAATGGAAGTATAAAACTAATTCTTAAAACTATCTTCATATTCTTTCAGTATAATCTTCTATAGGGAGATAGTTCTCTAGGTCTTCAATCTGTACGTCACCTGCATCATCTGTACGGTTGGAGAGGGTCAATGCCCTACTTATAGGGATGGTTATGTTTTAAGATTAACAGTAATTCAAGAGATTCATAAAAGCGATGTAAAGGTTCTGATACGTCCCGTACTTCACAACTACAAGAGGTATCAATATGCACAAACAATCTACATGAGATGTATGCCTAGCAAAGTATATGCGGTTCATCACACTTAGCGATCGCCACAATGTGGAATATGATTAGAGTTATCCGACTCGCCCCGCATCCCATACTACGGAGATTCGCCGGCATGCCCCACGTTTAACATGGATTTATGCGGTTACCCCAAGACAAACACAATGCATGATTGAATGAATTATGTGATACGATTTGTTCATGGAGCGAATATTTATGACATCCAATCCCGGAAGTGATGTAACACGCGTTGCGAATTACTTACATCGATTTGTGCACCACTACCCATGAAACATGGAATTACGTGTCGCCCTAGGGGCCGCTACCGAAAATGCATTACGTCTATGATATATATTCGATCGCTAGAAAAGGGATTCCCAATATAGTACTTGCATCAAGGAGAGAAATCCAAGTCTTAAAGATAAATAGCACAAGGCCAATAACATAAAGAGAAGAGTGGCAATGGCCAATTCAGCAAAGATAAAAGTGTCAATGACCAACGTAGAGTAGCAATGACTAACTCAACAAAAGGAGAGTGACAATTAGGGGTGCACATCGAACCGGTAGAACCGTGGAACCGGACCGAAATCGATCCAACGGTTCGGTTTGGTCCGGTTCTAGATAGTACCGGTTTCGGTTTCGGTTCCAAAATTACAAGAACCGTTGGATACGGTTCGGTTCCGGTTTAGGGGCATGTAGAACCGAACCGAACCGAACTTTTGATCCGAACCTTAATAGTATTGTTAAGAGAACTAGCAGACACTATTTATGTGAAATCAGGGTGCCACTAGAGTGTACAACTCCTTTTGGAAAAAAAATGATCGATAAAATTAAAAAAAAGGGTGCCACTAGAGTCTGCCTGCCCATACATTTAAAATATATTCTTTAAATGTTTATTCTACCCATTTTACGTTGTCTGCCGTTGTTGTGCAGCTTATAGTATTCGCTAAGGTTTTTTTTTTTTGCTTGCCATTTGCTGTCTCATCATTTAGTTGCCCAACCTTTAGTTGTTGTTTGAGACAGAGCCCTTCTGTTATGCAGTTATATTCTTGCGACTTTTTGGTTACATGCATTGCTTGGTTGGTATGAAAACAAATTGCAAACAGGGTCCAAGCTGTATGAATCTATCTTGTAAGCTATCTGTTGAGCTTTGGAAAGCTAGGTGAATCAACAGTACTTAATGCCTACATGTTGCATTTCATTGCAGTACTAATACACTCTTGATTGTATGGTTCCAAGACCTTAATAGTATTGTTAAGAGATTAGGAATATAGTCTCCCAAAAATTAGCTTGATACATTTTGGAAATTGTTCGAGGTTTAGATCTCAGTGCAATTGGGCTGGATTTTAAAAAGCCCAAAACCGTGGAACTGATCCAGAATCGAACCGGTTTTCGTGGTCCAGTTCTGGTTCGGTTCTAGGGTGTTAATGGTCCGGTTCCGGTTCCGAAAATCCTAGAACCGTTAGGAACAGTTTGGTTTCGGTTTCACGCCAGAACCGGACCGAACCGACCCATGTGCACCCCTAGTGACAATGGCCAACTCAATAAAGAGGAGTGGTAATGACCAACTCAAATAAGGAGAAGAGTGGCAAAGGCCAACTCAATAAATAGATGAGTAGCAAGGCTAACTCAACAAAATTGGTAAGGGCAAAGGCAAGGCTTGTATTCGTCGCCCCACATAAATTTATAAAGATCACTTGTAATCAATATTATACTGTAACTCAAAAGGGCAAATAATTGAAGGTAAACCATATAATTGCAGGGAGAATTCACAGTAACACGAAGGCATGTAAAAGGCAAGATAAATATAATAACTTAAATTAATGTAAGCTTAAAGGATAAACCCTCACCTTAGTTGTCTGAATGTCCTCTATTGTTAAACGTTCCTTTATTGTGATTTACCTATTTTGGATTTGACTAGAGTGAACGTTAGAGATTCTAAGTTATGCCATCTAGGTTTCAAGGCTCGGCGTGTCCTACCACCGAGTCAACTCGATTTTATCGTGGTGGAGTTTTTCTGCCCTCTTTGGTAAAGAAGTCTGAGAGAATTGTGAGAATAAAGAGGAGGGAGGAAGTCTACCCTGATAGGAGTGTTTCGCCCGGCCTGAGCTGCTGCCGTAGGCTTTTCTTTTCTTTTCTTACTCCTCTCTCTCTCTCTCTCTCTCCCATGTTTCCTTTCTTTCTCTTTCTTTTCTTGTTGAAGTAGCTGCTTCTATCGTCGGACAGATGGTCGAGACAGACAGACTCTCATCCTAACTCCCTTTCTTCTTCTCTTTTCTCTTTCTTGTTCATTCTCCTCCAAACGTCGGATGGGGTATATTTATAGGGGTGTGGACCTTCCAGACCTTTCCCTGCATAGCCTTACGCAGACTGTTTGTGTAAGAGAGAAACGACACGGCTTACGTTATCTGTTTCTGCGCAGCGGATCGAAACGATGCGGAGAACGTGGGATGTTAGCAACCGTGTGGTAGAAATTTTCCCAGCTACCACTGTGGGAGGAGTTAGAAGTTCTATTGGGGAGGTTTGAGCGGTCAAGATCAAACGCAGGGTTGCATTGGCAGTTTTGGTGGGTTATTTGTTCTTCACATGCTACTGTAACCGGATTCGCAAGGAGAGCAATTTGGCGTGTGCAATATCTCCCGGTCTTGCTGGACTTCTAGGCTCGGATCGGAGCCCTTCCTAGCAGGATTTGGACGGTTTAGATATGCTAGATGAGCATATCCTGGAGAACTTTCGGAGTGGAATTCTCTCGGTGTGCGAGGCTTTCACGGGCGCTGTTTCAACGTGCAAAGGAAACAATTTTCACTTACGGTTCGATTGAAGTGGACTGGTGGGGTCTACCGTGATGATTTCTCGAGAAAACCACTCTGCTCATTAGTTTTGTAGGGCCATGTTAGGCCATGGGCTAAAAGATGGGGCAAATCCAAATCTTTGGTGGGCCACAACACGTGGTAAGCGGGTGCTTCCCTACGGTTAAACGTTACTGAAATTACGTAACAGAGTTACGTGATTGGCTGTGGTATTGGGTGGGGCCCACATAAATGTTTTCTTCGAGGATCTTCTCCGTTTATCCGATTTGTTACGCTAATCTAGGGCACGAGGTCAAAAATGAATAATTCCATTAATCAGGTGGGCCACAGGGTCCGATCGAGTGTCGCGAACATTCACCATTGAAACTTCCATTGAAGTTCTCGTCCAACAGTGCCATGCACATGGTATCACCTTATTTACAATTCTACCGTTTATTTTGTCCAAACTTCTGCCGTCCGTAACTCACGACTCCACCGTCCAAATGTGATGAGATTTGACGGGTGGTCTTTATTTTTAGCTTTAGTTGGATAATCTTCTCTTTAGCTAGCTATTGATGGAGGAAGCTGATGGTCTAGAAAAGGTGTTCTTTGTGGAGGAAATCAAAGTTGTTGTGGATTTTTTAGGAGGGGACGAGACTCTAGGTTCAGATGAGTTTCCATAGGTGTTCTTTTAGGTCTCTTGGAACACTGTGAAAGGTGATTTGCTTTGTTTCTTGTTTGAATTTGGGAGAGAGGTTAGATTTCGTCAGAGGTGGGTATGTTATTCATTGTTATCATCCCAAAAGTCGAGGGAGCCTAAAGCTTGCGAGATTTTTAGCCTATTAGATTCTTGCCAAAATCTTAGCCTTCAAATTTTGGGCGGTATTAGGTAATGTTATTTCAGGACCCCAAGGTGCTTTCATGGCGAGGAGGCAAATTTTGGATAGGGCTCTAATCGCCCACGGGTTTGTGGACTTATGGCATAGGGAAAGTAAAAATGGTATCGTTTGTAAGCTAGATATTGAGAAAGCTTACGACCATGTGAACTGGGGTTTCTTAGATTACATGTTGGGGAGGATGGGGGTGTGGTTAGAAATGCAAAAGTTGGATCTAGGAATTTGTTCGCTTGGCCAGGTTTTCTGTGCTTGTTAATGGCCTTTACAAAGGTTTCTTTCAGTCATCAAGAGGTCTTAGGTAGGGGGACCTGCTATCCCCTTTGCTATTTATGGTGGTGGTAGACACATTGAGCAATATGTTGGAAAGAGGTCATTGGTTGGGTTGATTAGTGGCTTTAGGGTGGAGAATGCTGACTTTCGGTTGCATCTTCAGTTCGCTGGCAACACAATCCTCTTTTGTGACGCTAACGCTGGGATGGTGGACAACCTAAGGAAAATAATGAGGTGTTTGGAGGTGGTATCTGGCTAATAGGTTAATATTCTCAAGAATGAGTTGTTGGGCCTCTGCACTTCCGAAGAGATGGAGAGGCTGGTGAAGGTATTCGGGGTTCGGGTTGGGTTTCTCCTACTGTGCATCTTAGTCTTCCTTTGTGTATTGGCAAGCTTGCCAATCATTTATGGGATAAGGCAATCGAAAGGGTAGAAAGAAAATTATCTAGTTGGAAGAGTTGACATCTTTCTTCATGAGGAAGGCTTATGTTGATCAAAGCGACAGTGATGAATCTGCCGATATATTTTGTTTCTCAAGTGTCCATCGACGATGATGGAAAGGTTGGATAGGTTGAGACGTGATTTCCTATAACAAAGTGCCAAAGTGAAGAAAACATTTCATCTTCTAAGGTGGGATGAGGCATGTAAGCCGTACTGGGAAAGGGGAGTGGGGATAAGGAAATTGGAGCAGATGACTTGACATTGCTAGGAAAATGGTTGTTGAGGTTTGGGGTGGAAGAAGGGAGGGTGCAGAGGGAGGTGATTGCAAGTAAATATGGCGTTCAAGAAAAGGGGTTGGTGGGTGAAGGATGTCTTTATATAGGGCTTTTGAGATGTGGATGGCGGATGGCAAAGTGGTGAACAAGTTCAAGGAGGGTGTTTGGTTTCCTTGTGGTCATAGGTAGAGGATCTGATTTTGGCAAGACTTGTGGATTGGTGAGAAATCCCCCCAAGACAAGTGTCCGATGATTGCTAACCTTACTTCGGATTGGGATGTTTCCATTGCGGTGCTTCTCCATCTTCAGGACAGTTGTCTGGTCCCCTCCTTTTAGGAGGAACCTGATTGAAGAGGAAGCGAAGGTGTTCATCTGGCTTTTGGAGAGGCTCCTTCGAGCTAAGCCCTTTATGGTTGTGAGAGATTTGATGGTGTGGCCCTGGTGTTTTAAATATCGACGGTATCAGCCGATATATCCTACGATATATCTCGTATCTTACCAGTGCGATACGAAATGCACAAGTAGTGCAATATATCCCCATTGTTCAATTTAGTGAGCATTTTCGAATTTTGATCCTTTTATTTTCTGTAAATCATGTTAAATTAGTGTCAAATTATTACAAATCCATGATTTTTCATGTTTTGGAAGCGATTTCAAGATTTGGAGGAGACGGGCCAAGTTGTGGAAAATTGAAAAAAAAAATAAAAATTTCCCAATTTCTTGCAAATCGTTTGCAATCTTTGTATCCAAACATCAAATCAAACATGTATGCATTGTTTTAAATATCGACAATATCGGCCGATATATCCCACGATATATCTTGTATCCCACCTATGTGATACGAAATGCACAGGTAGTGCCGATATATCCCACCTATTTGATCTGGTGAGCATTTTCGACTTTCGATCCTTTCTTTTTTTGCTATAAATCATGTTAGATCAGTGTCAAATGGTTACAAATCTATGATTCTTTATGTTTTCAATGAAAAATCATGAATTTGGAGCTTCGATTTTGAGATTTGAGGGAGATGGGGTAAGTTGTGGAAAATTGGGAAAATTCGAAATTTCTCAATTTCTCGCAAATCAGTTGCTAATCTTTGTATCCAAACACAAAATCAAACATGTATGTAACCTAATCTAGTGATTCTTCTTTTGCTTTTGAATGTATTGCATTTGTTTCCATACATGTCTTCTTACATTTATAAATTATATGAATAGACTTTAAATATACTTGCATCAGTTCAGTTGGAAAGTGCATGTATTAGGACCCCATACAAAGGAAACCTCTATTATGTGCACTTTCTTTTTTTTTGGTAATGTTTTGATTTATAAGTGTGTATTGATGTCTTTTTCAACAATCCTTGAAGTTTCCATGAAAAATTCGACCAATTTCTCAATGTTTCCATGTTTCCTAACAACAACGATACATTACGCAATACAACCGATATATCCCATGCGATAACCGATATGTATCCGTATCCCAAGGGTGTGATACATTACGCGATAACGATATTTAAAACATTGCATGTATGTAACCTAATCTAGTGATTCTTCTTTTGCTTTTGAATATATTGCTTGTGTTTCCACACCTCTTCTTACATTTATAAATTATATGAATAGACATTGAATATGCTTTCATCAATTTAGTTAGACAATGCATAGATTAGGACCACATACAAAGAAAACCTATTATGTGTACTTGTTTTTTGTAATGTTTTGATTTATAAGTGTGTATTAATGTCTTTTTTAACAATCACCGAAGTTTCATTGAAAGATTCAACCAAATTCCCAATGTTTCCCTATGTTTCCAACAAAAGTGATACATTACACAATACAACCAATATATCCCATGCGATAACCGATGCATATCTGTATCCCAAGAATGCAATACGTAATGCGATACCACTATTTCGAACACTTTGTGGCCCAAGGTCAAGTTGGGCCAATTCTTAGTTCAATCCTTTTATAATTTGTTGACCAATAGCTCTTCAAGTGTGAAAGTTTTTTATTTTATTTTTAAAAAGGCTCTTCAGGTGTGACACGTGATCATATGCCATTTTTGGTCCTATGGTGCCCTTGCCAAGGGGCCAATTTTTTCTTGGTTAGCAAGAAGGAATAGGGCTCTCACAATAAACAGCCTGCAAAAGAGGTCATTGATGATCCCCAGTTATTGAATCATGTGTATGGAGGACGTGGAGTCGTTGAACCACGTATTCATCCACTATGTGTTTGCTCAGAAGGTGTGGGATAGGTTCAATGCCCTTTTCAAGATTCCTTGGGTGATGCTAGGGTCTATTGATGGGCTCTTCCTCGTGTGGCATGGGGGAGGAGTCGGGAGTAAAGGAATAGTGGTGTGGAGGTTAGTTTTGTTGGCAATAATCTGATCTTTGTGGGGGAAAGCAAAAAATTGATCTTTCCGAGATAAGAGCGGGTCAGAAGCGGATGTCATATCTTGGGTCAATTATATTAATGCCTCCGACCATAGTGTATGGTATGTTATGGCAGGGTTGTAGCTGTTGTATTTCGCCTTTTTGCAGTGTTTCTTTAATAAAAATTTTCTTTACCTTTCAAAAAAAAAGAAAAAGAATCACGCCTTTAAGATTCACTGCATTATCAGTGGAATCACAATGTAAACCAATTTTGTCGTCATTGAATTGAAGATACAAGATGGAATTGGTCAGATTGCCATGTTAGGTCCTCTAGAAATCCCTGTTCTGCACAGAAAGGAAATGGAGAATGCATGTCCTTTTCAAAGATCACAAAAAGCTTACAAAGAATCCACAAGGAGGAAAAACTACCAGCCCTAGAAGTGGCAAGCTTTAATCAATTTCCTCCATCCCAAAACCCACCCAAAGAAGAAAATAATTCTCAACCTTATAATCCACAAAATCATACATTTCACGTCAGTCCATCAAAGTTTGAATCCTGGAATGATAATATAACATCGACCGATGCTCAATAATCAGTTTTATTTTTAGGTGGAAAACTCTGTTGGATTCCTTCTCTTGATCGATGATAGATATATTAGTAATGGCTCTATATTTAGTACTGATGCTGCTTTTTTCCTTGCAAGCATCTGATCAATATTCTCTCTTTTGGTTATTTGCTCCTATAATGTTTCAGGGTCTATTCTCTAGTGAGATGGGTAACTCACTTGAATCATCATGGACATGGATTCTTAAGTTCAAGGACGCAGTATGCCCTATAGCTTTTCAGGTATGCAATATTTCTCAATTACGAAACTAGCAGATTCATATCTGCTTTTCTTGTTCTAATTACTGACACTAAACATGTCTGCAAGCCTGGAAGTGATGGAGTTCGACTACTGGCAGTGAAGTTTGTTGAAGCATTGATTCTTCTTTACACTCCAGATCCTAATGGTTCTTCACAGCCACCTCCTCATGAAGCTGGTAATGGTAAATACAACTTGGTTTTTGTACTTTAGGTCACTATGCAAACCTGAAATGTGAGAATGCTTCTGGTCATGGCTATATATATCTGTATATAGTGGCAGATACTAAACTTGCTACTCAAAATGGTATTACTTGATGGTTATGTGTATTTTGTGCTAGGAAAAATTGCAGGATTCAATATATCATGGCTACGCAGTGGTCATCCTTTACTTAATGTTGGAGATTTAGCAGTTGAAGCTAGTCAAAGCTTGGGGTTGTTGCTCGATCAACTTAGGTTCCCTTCAGTGAAATCACTCAGTAACTCAATCATCATTATCTTGATCAATAGGTTTGTAGATTTCTTCTTCTTTCTCTATACTTGTGTTTTTTACTTGTAGTCGATGGTGTGTCGGACCATTCTTTGGTAATAATGCTGTCCATCAGCTTTACTGCTGAAAGCTAAATTTTTGGTGTTAAAGCATTTGGGAATTAGAAATTCTTTGGTTGATCATCGCATCAATTTTACTGATTAGTTTTGGTACATAATGTAAAGTTTTATCTGGGCATAACTGGAAACACCAGTTCACCATTGATATCCATAATTAAAATTTAAAATGTCTTTGATTTCAATAACAAACATCAGGGATGGAATATAATGAACAAGAAGCAGTTAGTTTAAGTCTACTGGAACTGATTAGGCGGGCCAAGGGCTCAACAATGCCATCACACACTTCCTGGATGGAAAGAGATTTACCATAATGAGTGCAGATTGTAGGTGCTGCATTCTAAAGGGAGACCCATCGATTGAGGAGTCTTGTGGCCTACCATCCCAACTATTCAAGAGCCCTTTCTCTGGTTGCTAAACTCAAGTCTATTAGATTCCTTTTGTCACTTGCTTCTAATTAACTCATGGTCACTGCATCAACAGGATCTGAAAAGTGCATTTTTGCATGAAGAAGTGAAGGAATAAGAATATATCACTACCCCCCCCCCCCCCCCCCCCCCCCCCTTGCAGCTCCAATGGGAGACAAAAATGATTTGCCGGCTGAAGCAGCTCTCTATGATCTGAAACAATGATGATGAGACTGTCGCCCACTTGCTAGATAAGCTGGTGGAGACAGCGTAGTGTGTGTGAGTGATCCAGGGTTCAATCCCCTGGTAGTGTTACCTTTCAAAAAACAAAATCCCTGGTAGTGTTACCTTTCAAAAAGAAAAAAAGAAAGAAAGATGATGAGAGGCCATAATCAAAGTGGGTTTGAAGAGTTGAAGAGGAGTAATGCTTATCATACGCTGTTCATTGATCCTTCATTGTATATGTGGATGATATCGTGATGACGGGAGACAATCATAATATTAAAGGACTAAAGGATACTTGAGCAAAGTATTTTGATATTAAAGACTTGGGCCCACTAAAAATATTTCCTTGGAATTGAGGAAGCTCAATCTTAGAAAGGTATTGTTATTTCCCAATATAAATATATCCTGGATATATTGAAGTAAACAGGCAAATTGGGGGCAAAGCCAATCAATACTCCTATGGAAGCAAATTGACTTCTTTTGTCCTATGAAAACAAATCTCTAGAAGGGCTACCATTGGAAAATTATTGATCATATCAGAGACTAGTTGGGAAGCTAATCCATGTGACCATTACTTGGCCAGACATTGCCTTTACTTTGGGTTCTAAGCAATTTCATGCATTCTCAATGGGTTCATCATCTTGATGCAGTCCACCACTTCTTGAGGTATCTCAAATTTGCTTCATAAACAGGTCATCTTGAGGTATCCTCACATTTATATTGGACATTAATGCATATTGGGTGGATTTCCAAACTGATAGAAAGTCCACTATTAACTATTTGTACTCAGTTAAGTGATAATTTGGTTTCGTGGAAAAGTAACAAGCAATATGTTGTTGCAAGCTCTAGTGCAAAGGATGAGTGTCGATCCATAGCTCAGGGCAAGTGTGGAGGCATGTGGATTCACTCAAGCTTCTCATGATCTCATATGGTGACAATGAGAATGATGTGGACATCACTTCACGTACACCTTTGCATATGTATTAGAGAAGGAAGCGGGCCGCACCGATTTCCCTGTGGCTAGGCGAGCACCCGTGATCGTGCTGGAGACCCCATGTGCATGTGTGAGCATATGGAAGACCCCACACTGGGAAGATGGACATGGGCTGCTTTATGGAGTGATCCAGACCGTTGGATTGGAGGGACGTGACGATCGGGCCGTTGGATTACATGATCGCGCCATTGATTGTGGATCATCCATACTAGTTTTTCTTAGACTTTATTAGTTTATAGGATTTAGTTTTGTTTATGTTATGTTTGGACACCATTATGAGTGTTTTTAGTTGATTTTATTTAGACTAGGGCTATTTTCGTTAAACTTCACAAGACAGGGTGGCTATTGTAATTATTGAAACTTCTTGAAGCTATAAAAGAGGGTGGGTGTGTGACTCTCTCTCTCATTAGGTTTTGTTTAAAAAAAGAGGCTTTTGCTCTTTTCTTATTTTTCTTGCTCTTTTCTTATTTTTCTTCCATCTTCATGAGATTTGCAAATACTTTCATGTGATTTGGAAGAGAGATTGTTGTGAGGCTAATTTTCATTAACGGAGGTGCGAGGTATCCATCTATCCCCACAACATCACCCTTTCATTATCCATCAATGTATTTTCTTCAAAGTTCTTTAAGTCTCCCATTCCAGATCTTCATCTTCTTTTAAACCTCACATTCTCATACCATCAACAATCCAAACCCTAAAAGAGTTAAACCCATCTACCTCAGTCACATGTGACCGTTCAACCACACATTGACCTTCTTGGTTTCCCATCACCCTTAAAATCAAAACCCTCTTCTTCCATTCCCAAACCCCTAACCCTAAACCTGAAATCCCTAACTTTACTATTTTCCCAAATTACCAAACCCTAACTTTTTCCATTCTTCAATTCGTCCAAAATCCTTACACCTCTTCTATCCAAAACCCTAATTCCCACATCCTAACCTATAAACCCTTCCTTCACCCAATTTGATCCCATAAACCCGAATTCTTACATTTCCCCAATTCCCCTTACCCTAATTTCGTCCTAGATAGTATTAGGTCTTCTATTTTGAAATAAGCTTTACCCTATGCTAATTGGATGTCCCTACATCCATTAGGTCCTAGTTTCCTTTTATTTAATGATCTTTCGCGACAATTTTGGTAACCTAGGCTAGGATTATACATGGTATTCTTTTGGTTTTCGTGGTGTTCGTGACGATTATGTAAATTTTTGTGGTTTTTTTTTTTTTTTTTTTTTTTAAATAAAAATTAATTATCTTAATTTTGCTACTCAATCTCACATGATATTTGGTTCATGCATCGGTCCTACATCAGAGAAGTTATTCACATGTAAGAAAATCCAGTATTTATGAGAGACAAAGCACATGGAAGTGCATTGTCATTTCATTAGGGAGAAGGTGACATCCAAGATAATTAGTAGTACCTCTTATAATTCGTCTACAAACTTGCTAGCTGATATCTTTGCGAAAGGCATTAGATGAAAAAGGATTTAGGAAATGTAGCAAGCTAGGCATGATTGCTACCTATTGTCCAGCTTGCGGGGAGTTCTGTTCATAAGTGTGTGTGGATATTCATTTCTTCTATATTTTCTGTTTCGAGGCATTCCTGCAATAACATGCCATCTTGTGGGTATTTTTTCCATTCTTATGATTAAACCTAAGATGAAAGGACCAGTCTCCTATCTTGGAGAACTACTCTCTCTCTCTACCCTCATGTCTTTGTTCTTTTCTTTTCCTCTCTAGATCTATTCCAGAAAAAAAAAAAGCTTCAATTGGGTCCATCCATCTAATCATTTCCATTACTTCTCTACAATTTATCCCAATTCATTGTTGATAGATACTAGTTGTGTTTTCCACCATTGCTTTGATGGCCGTAGAGGAGATGGATAGGATTGTCAAGTAGGTGGGATTTTTTAGACATAAGCCATCCATGCTAAGGCCCAATATATGGTCGACTAGTTTGTTACATTACCCAGCCACGTGTAGTGTGGGGAGATGGTCCTACCTTATTCTAGTTCTTCCTGCTCCAATGTTTTATCCCCCAAGCCCTAAAACCATAATGGGCTACTTGGCATGTGCGTATGGGATCCGGAATGCCCATCACAATTTCCTCCAGTGCACATATCTTGTCTCATCAGGTGAAAAACACATGCACTTTGGTTGTAAACCCTTGGTTATCAATTTTCTAATAGTCTGTTTCTTTGATCACATGGGGCCCACATGACATATAGACCAGCCAGAATTTGGGAGGAATGTTTACTGTGGGAACACCCTACAACGCCTTGATCTAGCACACATGCAATGTTGGCAAGCATTGCGCATTTATGTTTTGCACTTGATGATAGGCTGTCTGATTTTTTTTTTACTTATGTTGTTAAAATGGTAGTTGACTAGAAAGCCTCCTTTTTTCTATATTTGTTACTAAAAGTAGTAGTATAGATATTAGACTTGTAGGGGTTGAAGTGGGCCCGAGCTTGGAGTTTCTGCAAGCGAAAGGAAGGTCTCTAAGCCAGGAATGAGGCCCCACCGATTGAGGCTACAGCCTTCCCGGCGCCTGAGAGGGAAGGCAAATCTCTGGGATAGACAAGGGAATAGAATGGTTCTTTTTATTTATTTATTTATTTATAGTAGTTAGTGTTTGCACGCACGTGTGTGTCATCTTGCTGTGTGGAGGCCTACCTTACCGGCTTCCACCTCTACAAGCATTTCAATATTCCATCTAGTGCAGTTGGGTCAATTGTCTGCAAGTTTTTATAAACTAGCTGATCCCTTAATTCTGACTCCTTGAACAAGTTGATAGCTTTATTGGATATGCTTTAATCTAATACTGGAGGACTGTCTCTTGGCTTCTGTTTTAGTTGCCAAATTGTGGCTATTTAGTCATCTAGTGAACAAGATAGAGCTTATGAGAAGTAGGGAGGTATCAGTAATCTTGGCTGAATTGCACATTCTTGGTGTCATATTTGAGCAGTTTGTTTATGATGTGTGGCATATTTGATGAGGAACCCTACTGACTCTATGTTTGCTCTGTCTTTATTTTATTGCTGGTTCTTAGCATTTGTTTGTAGTTTTCTGTTACTGCTCTTCAGTCGGTCCTGTGTTTTTCTTTTTAATGGATGTTTCTTACCAGCCTTTCAGCCATTGCAAAGAAAAGACCTTTGTTCTATGGACGTATTTTACCTGTTTTACTTGGTCTGGATCCATCATGCTCTGTGATCAAAGGAGTGCAAGTTTCTGGTGCACATCATGCCTTGAAGAATGCGTTCCTAGCTTGCCTGAAATGTACACATCCGGGTGCTGCTCCGGTATGCTTTTCCTTCTCCATTTATGTTGACGTTGTCCATTACATCAAATGTTTATTTGCAAGGCTGTAAGGGTGAGAATCTGATTTTCACTTAGTGATACTATCAGCTTGGAGCTTTTGAATTCATGTTCTATACCTGATCTAGTTTCTTCCTTTTTTCGTGTAGCTTCCTTATAATCCATGCTGTTATTGTTGTTTGTTGCTTTCTGTTGTTGTTGTTACCAGTGTTTTAAATATCGACGATATCAGCCGATATATCCCACGATATATCTTGTATCCCACTTGTGCGATACGAAACGCATAGGTAGTGCCGATATAGCCCACCTACTCGATCCAGTGAGCATTTTCGATTTTCGGTCCATGTTTTTGTTGTAAATTGCATTAAACTAGTGTCAAATGGTTACAAATCTATGATTCTTCATGTTTTCCATGAAAAATCATGGATTTGGAACTTCGATTTTGGGATTTGGGGGAGATGGGTCAAGTTGCAGAAAATTAAGAAAAATCAAAATTTCTCAATTTCTTGCAAATCACTTGCAATCTTTGTATCAAAACACAAAATTAAACACGTATGTAACCTGATCTAGTGATTCTTCTTTTGCTTTTGAATGTATTGCTATTTGCTAGTGTTTTCATACATGTCTTCTTGCGTTTATAAATTATATGAATAGACTTTGAATATACTTGCATCAGTTCAATTGGAAATCGCATATATTAGGATGTCATACAAAGGAAACCCCTATTATGTGCGCTTTTTTTCTAATGTTTTGATTTCTAAGTGTATATTGATGTCTTTTTCAACAATCCCTGAAGTTTCATTGAAAAATTCGACCAATTTCCCAATGTTCCCATGTTTCCCAATAACATCTATACATTACGCGATACAACCGATATATCATATGCGATAACCGATATGTATCCATATCCCATGGGTGTGATACATTACGCGATAACGATATTTAAAACATTGGTTGTTACTGACATTGCTTATGTGCGTCCTGTGTGGCCATTTATATATAGATTTCACATCTCCCTACTATTTCATCTGCTATTCAAATTTCACATCCACTGGATTTGCATCTGGCAGCAAAGGACTTGCCTGCGGATCCAATTCTTACAACATTTGTTAAATGTGTTTCATGGTAGTTTGCTGGTCCTATGAAGAATTGGATAGGGCTATCAACAGGTACCCGATTTAAATGTGTCCATGACCTTTTTCTGGGCCTGTTTGAAAATCAGGTTGGGTTCAGGTCTGCATATTATACCTGTTTAAAAGTTGGTTTAGATGTGGTTGGGTATATAATCGGGTACCTGTCAGGTAGGTCTTATTGATGTTAATATGGTTTGTCTGGATCCAACAGTTAATGCATTTCCCACATTTGAGAAGCTAGAGGAACTACATATTGATCACTTGGGGGGGGGGGGGGGGGGGGGGGGGGGGGGGGGGGGGGTAAAAATCTTTGATAATGGAGAATGGATTCCAGACTTTCCAGTAAGGAAAAGCACTAATATGGGAGAGTTGAATGCTAGTGCCAAGTAGGAGTTTAGGATTCAAATCAAATGCAGGATGTAATGATTTTTGTGGAAAACTTCCAGAAAGATTGGAATGCAGTTCGGTCCAATGGGTGTTTGGTAGGTCTGGCAATGTTATGGATGTGGTGATCCCAGAGGAACATCCCTTGATTTCAAGTGTGGCTTCAGTTTCATCAAGTTTGCTCAGAGAAGAAGCTGAGGTTGTGGTTGATGGGTTGGATGGGCAAGCTCCTGGGCAATATAAAGATTAAAGTTGGCTTTCCAAAATATGGCCCAACGGTTTTCGGTAGCATATTTTCTCGAACAAAAGGGCAATGCTGTGGCTATCACAATGTTTTTGGTAGCATACGCTCCGTAGTAGCTAAAACGCTATGTAGTGTACATTGGTAGCATTCTTCCCATGTAGTGCATGCTACCGTGATGGTAGCATACACAATGCGTATGTAGCATGTAGCTTTGATAGCGTATGTTACCTATAACCAAGGTATTCCGTAACAGTAATGGTGGCTGTAATGGCCATCACCATTACCTTTATGATACGGGCTGTTACGGCTCCCGCAACGGCCATTATGGCGCCTTTTTTTAATTGCTAAAACCCGAAAGAGTTGTATCCGTCTTGTAATGGACTGTTACGACCTTTACGGGAGGCGTAACATGTGTTGTGGAGGCCTAATGATGGTTACATGTAATTTTTTCCATAACATCCATTACGGTCATTATGACCCTGTAACGTGTCATGGTTGCTATCTTTTCCTTTACATAGAGGCCTTTACAGCCCCGTAACGGCTGTTACAACACACCATGCCTATAACTCATTTTATTTTTAGGTTTTTAAAATTGTTAGTGTTGCAGATATTTTGGAAATGGTGGTGACTCATCTTTATCACACGTGGTAGTACATTAGCCTTTAGGTCAATCTAGACCATCCAAATTGTGGGCCCTATTGTGTATATATGATATCCTTATTATTACACCCATTGAACAATCCTAACCATTTGATTTTGGGCATGAAACTGTACAGTTGGAGAGGCTTTATCTGTTTTTAATGGTAGTAGACTCACACAACATTAAGACTTTTTATTAAGCCTTTCAAAAAAGGGTTTTGAAAACCCTACCCAACTCCAAAACTACTACTTCCGGCACCAAAAAAATTTGCGCGTTCGATTCTCTCTATCTACACATCTGTTTGGAAAAATATTTGTAGGTTTTGATCAGCTATATGAAAGGATCCTACAGCTAGAATTTCAAAAGCATTGGACTAAAAACAAAGGAGAAATCAGAATTTCCCCATTTGACATCCGTGTAGCTTTGGCCTTTTGATTTGCGATTTCTGCTTGATTTGGAAGAGATTAAAGGTGTGTTTATAACTATTAACCTCAATTACTTATATTTATTTTACTTTTATTGATAAAAGGATTGATTTATCTTATATTTTGACTTTCCCCCCATTTTTCCCTCTTTGGTTGCCTTTTACTTTTAATTTTATATTTTGTTCACTCTTTGGTTGCCTTTTTAATTTTTTTTTTTTTTTTGTTTTTGTTTTTTTGTTTTTCCTCTTGTGGATGCTGGTTTTGTAGAATAAGCTTGTTTGACAAGCATTTGTTGCGTACAGCTACTGTGTTGGTGTTTTGCATGGAAATGGCCTACCTGTAGACTTATTTTGCATGAAAATGACCCAATTATACATATCTCATTTTTGCTGGTGGTCACGCCTTCAAGGATGTTGTGTTGCCCTTTATTAGAAGGATGAAGTTTGTCTAATAGGATCAAGTGGTTGAGGGGGTTGCTGCCTTGTTTGAGGCTATCCTTTTGGCGGTTCCTATTCTATATGTTGGAGCAGTTGTAGCTGTTAGGGTTTGATTTAAAAAGGTGGTAGTGAAGAATCAATGAGTTTTCGGAGGACTTTCGTGCTAAAAGTTGGAGGCTATCATGAATGAGGACATATTGGGTGGGAAGGAGATGTGACTTATCGGAGAAGAGTTCACAGTGTGATTGTTATCTGAGGGGGACCGGATGGTTGGTGATGTAGCAATATGTCTACTCGTGCTGATTTTTGATTTCTATAAATGTGAAGGGGCTGAACAGTAACATCCGTCTATGGGAAAAGTACTCTCGATTGGAAGTTGACTCCGGTTGGTTTAGACTCCATTGGATATTGTTGGAGGCATTGTCGATGGATGTATTGACTAGCTTAGGGTTAGGGTCTTGCCTGCGTTGTTGAAGACTCCAGATCCATCTTGTAGGAAGAGTTTTAGTATGCAAGAATAAAAGTTACGAAGAAAAGGGCTGTGGAAGCCCCTTCTCAAATTCATCGGTGGTGGATGTGGAGTTTTTGGTGGCTGTTGTTTGTGAAGACAGGGAGATTAGGAAGGATGCTAACCATGCCCATGGAGGCTAGGCCTCGAATAACAATAGAGGAGAGGTAGTGAAGAGGTGGAGGAAGGTGTTGGTGATTTGATGTCCTGTAGAACACTAGTCGTTGCCCCGAGGTTGACAGATGGCATGCTGCAGGTGGTATGTGGGTGAGGTGGTTGTTTGTAGCCCATGCTGCTCTCATGTAGATGTTCCGAGACCCTTTCAATAATCTGATTTGAATTTGCATCTCATGCCATTGAAGGAGAAAGTTCGGAACCGTCAGGGTAAGAATGTGCCTGATTAACAACTCCATTAAGGGCAAGGAAGTAATTTCTGGTAATTGCACATGGATGGGTTTCAAGGCACTTATGTAAATTTGTGCATAAGTGTGGGTGTGGTTGTTAATTCAAATGGGGTTGTGGCATAACAAATCCTCTCACTTTTACCCAGGCAGGACTATGTTGGAAGAGTGCTGGAAACGTCTTTGCCGGCTCTATTAGATGGCCAACTGGCGATAGGTTGGAGGGGGTGGCACATGCGTGCATGTCAGCTCCGTTGTCCCTTACGAGTGTAACTCATAAGCAGTGTTGTTATATGCAATCGCATATGCGCTTTGGGCCATGTGTATCGCATATGCCGTATGTGATTTGGGGAGTATATGATGCCACAAGTATGTTGTAACGCCCTGAAAATCGGGGGTTGAGCAGGAGCTCAACTCCTGAGTTCCAACGCATCACTTATGCAACATAGATAATGATGATTAAATGTTGTCTGTATTAGCACATTAAATATGAATGAGATTAAACCAAAACAACATATCATACTCCAGAGACGATTAAGTTAAGCAAGCAGAAGGCTGTGATAGATATATAAAACGTATAAGTAATCGTAGGTCTCCTGAGTATGATCATGTTACCAGGTCAATAATTTACATGTAAGGTTTCAAAATCTACAAAATGTGTAATGTCTTCTAATTAGCAACCCTGCAAGCCTCGTCGATCAGGACACGACTCACATGAACCCGCCTGATAACTGCATATAGGAGAACGTCTTGAAATCTGGCTCCGCCTCGTAGGCATCGCCATTACCTGCAGCTAAGACAGAGTCTGGTTGGTGTTTAAAACACCGTCCCATAACGTGTGAGTGAGTGATCAACTCAGTGGAGCTATAAAGCAAAGGTTAACATGTTATCAATTCAGTCACGCAGTAATGATAAGGCAATACAATCAAGCATTCCTAAGTACTCTTGTTAATGCAAGGATGATATGTATTAATGATGTATACCCTCGCCTGCACTCCCTCTGTGAACTTCATCTCACGGTCGCGGCATGCACCCCTTCCACAGTGCTTAACTCCAACGCCAAAGGCACATGCAATGCGGTGCATGAACGTGATTACCGAGTTCTTATTAGACATTTTCATACAACAGGATTGGGAAGCTAAGGTACCTCCCTTATATCATTTTCCAAACAATGATCCATTCTAGGGTCGTCAGTCCTAGTTAGTCTCATACGATGTTGCGGTTCCAGGTCGCTACAAAAGGCTCGTCACCGCGATGCAGGCCTAACTTATACTCTTGTTGCTACGGAAAGGCTCGTCGCCTCAGCGCAGTCTCAGAGTATGCTCGAGGTTACTACGAATGGCTCGTCACCTAGTCGTAGGTCGACAACTCGAATACAGTGTCCCATACCACCGTATTCGGCTCACAAGCTGAGGTCGCTCACTGGTCACTACGGGTGGGCTCGTTGCCCCGGTGTAGGCCGATAGCTCGACCACGGTATCCCATACTACCATGTCCGGCTCATGAGTCTTAGCGGATCGAGGTACCAAGGTTAATGGGGTTTCCATTGGTAAGTTGGTACCTTAGATTCAAACAGTAGCGTCCATACATGATGAACATACATTGGGCCAATCGGGTTACTTGACAAGCTCGACTGGTACGAGCGTATGCTGAATTGATCGACATAGAGCGCGTAAGCACTCTACGTGGCCTAACCACTGTCGGCAATCTCCGTACGACTCGTATTCCTCGAACATATCCGTTGTGGCGAGGCTAACTCAACCACTCGTTCGGGAGCTATTACCGATAGCCTGGACTATGTAGTAGTCCCAAACACATTTAAACAAAATAGGATAACATGTGTGATAGATATTTCAACATTAAACAATTGATTCGAAGAGCGTAACCATTTGAGCATTTCACAAAATACAAAGTAAGCATGCTTCGCACATATGCATTTCAAACTAAATCACACAGTTTTAAGTCTAAGTTGCATAAAGGGATTTATACACATAGCTAAGGAAATTGAGAATCTCACCTCAACACCTTCATAAAGTACAAGTTTCCGAATACTTACTCGTCCAGACATTTTTACAAACACTTAGACTACACACTTCAACATACATGGCGTATATTGGCCATAACACGTATTAGGGCAATTCCTTTCACCAAGGAGTTGTCACACATGCAACCATCATGTATCCACGACGAATAATCATGGCAAGCACGAATCCCAGTTCCATACTCATTCAGACATTTTCACAAACACTTAGACTACACATTTCAACATACATGACGTACGTTGGCCATAACATGTATTTGGGTAATTCCTTTCACCAAGGAGTTATCACACGTGCAACCATCATGTATCCACGACGGATAATCATGGCAAGTACGAATCCAAATTCTAAACTCATTCAAACATTTCAACAAACACATGGAATGCACTATACTCAACATAGTTCATATATATCTGTAAAGCGAGGGAAACATCGCATTTAGCATGTGAAATGGCACCCAAGTCAGTTATAAATCATTAACCGACATTGAAAGCCTTGAAAATCATAACCTATACGTTTATAATTCGCGCCTTTCGCCGATAAACAAGTATTGAACTCAGTTTGTATACCAAGTCTTTATCTACGGCACAACGGCAACCTACAGTATGAAATAGGTTAGCTATTTCATCCTTTACACTATTTGAAACCTTAAAACAGATTAGGGTTATGTTTTCTTACCTAAGAACGGGATCGGAATCGCCGGAATAACGATACAGAGGTGATAGTTAAGCACGTGGAGTGGCGGGATGGAATCCCACAAACAAACTCCAACTCTCTCCCTCACTTTCTCTCTCTTTCCTTCTCTTTCTTCTCTCTTCTCTCTTCTCTCTCTAGGGTTTGCAAATTCGTATGGCATGAGAGAGAGGGTTTAAGGTCCTTATATAGGCCCAGAACTGATGGAAATGGCCCCAGGGCCATGGTATACTTAGGTTATAGCCAAATATTGGATGTTTCGATCCAACGGAGCACTTTTGGAGGCCCCTTTTCTGCATGCGGTCGGACTTAAGCTCCCTGACATTGGATCTAGGTCGAGTTAAGTTTTCGGTTTGATCGGATTTACAGATCGGCCGCGGCGGACAGTTTCAGTTTAACGGTCACCGACACTTGATCAGGGCCACAAGTACACTGACATGTGTATGAAATTTTCCCTGATTCGAGGGTGTAATTAGGTCAGATTCCGATGGTCTAAAACCTTAAATTTGGCACGCAAGTGAACGGCCCAGTTTACTTAAATCTGAGTTCATTTCCTAAAGGTATTTGCGTTTCTCACACACTACGTTCCGAGCTCAAGTTATGCGTTTCTGTATATCATTAGGAATTGATTTCTGAGATGGTCGTCAAGTCCAGTAAGGCGGTCATAAGCGTATAGTTTCGTAGTCATCGGACTTTCGACGTGCGGTCCAGGTCCGATACGAAGTTTCAATGTGCTCCCGAGAGCAACTTGGTTTAGAGATTGATCCTAGATTTTAGGGCAATGTAGCGTTAATGGTTTTGCAAGTTTTGGGTCTTGCAGTTCGTATTTAAAGTGATTAGTGCTAATTTCACAGGTAATCTAGTTTAGCACTTAGTTAATTTCATCTAATTTCTAAAGGATTTGGTCCTGAGTGATTTCTGCCTGAGGTGGTACTCGGGTCTTTGTACGGATTTTTCCGAGACGTTACATATGTGATGGCTTATATGATGATGCCGTCGCATACAGAGTACGTGATGGCATAATGGTCATATTTTTTACCATTGGGACCTATTTTTTTTAATTTTTATTTTTCAATTTAACCCACTTTTGCCTATAGATGGGCACTCTTATCCCCCACATTTTCCATATTCTAATGCTTTTTCTCCCTCACTTTAAATTCTCTGGTAGTGTCACTTGTTTATTGTTATGTAATACCATGCTAGAGGGTCTTCTTCGCATAGAGCTTCTGGTAGATGGAAGGCAGTTGTGAGTAATAATCCTGATTTCTCTGTTTGGCTGTAGTACGAGGTGGGTATGGCAGTCGCTTCAGATTCTGGGCACATCCATACTGTGGAGAGAGGGCTCTTCTTAATGATTTGCCAAGTTATTTTGCATTGCAGTGAACAAGTATCCATTACTCAATGCTTCACTAGAAGGGGAAATCTGGTGGAATAGTTTCTTATTTTCTGCAGGAACCTTGTCAACAAGTTGGAATTAACTTAATTGCAAATGCGAATTAGCGCGATGATGATTTGTTCTTAGGCTATAGAAGC
The DNA here is from genome assembly GCA_021015155.1 of Magnolia officinalis. NCBI lineage: Eukaryota > Viridiplantae > Streptophyta > Magnoliopsida > Magnoliales > Magnoliaceae > Magnolia > Magnolia officinalis. The sequence goes on from JAJHSJ010000008.1 coordinate 36,541,964, forward strand.
TGTTGATCAAAGATCTGATGAATCCAGCTGTTAGATCGTCTTGATTGATTATTTAGATCAGATCAACAGTCTGATGATAAATCTGATGTGATCAACAGCCACCATACATTGTGGGACCCATGTGATCAATTGAACGCTCATCAAATTCGTTGGATTAAAAAAAATAAAAAACTAGTTTTTAGGATTAGATTGAGTCATAACTTAATAAGTTTCCCTTTTGTATTTCGTCACTTTTTTACTAGGCCAATTTTGGGCATCAAATGATGTCAAAATGATACGAAATTGGTCTTGTTGATGGCCTATTGAGTTAGCTTTCAAATGAGCTTGAGATCATGCAATTCCGATGCCGTATGAGTGAGTATGAGTGAGTCGGCCAATTTACAAAAGGCTCATGTGGTTTTAACTGGATTCAAGGGTGTTTTAGTCATTTTCTGTTTTACTAGGGTTTTTTTTGGTTGTCAAAGACCTTACTTGTAACAGCCCTTCATTACCTTTGGTTGCATTCAGTAGAAGAGAGGGGGGTTTATGATCACTAGCAGTTGGCTAGTGGATTGTTAGGGTCTTCCCAGTCTTTGTTTCTTCAAATTTTGATCCTAATTGCATCCCCTGGGTTGAATTAGGCTGATCCATCAGGGGTGTTCACTGTTAGGTCATTTTACCAGTCCCTTAGGTGTGGCTGTGTGAGCGGGCTTAAAGTGAGCACCACACTTATATGATGGCTTCCCGTGCTGCTAGAGTGGTTGTTTTTGTTTGGCTGGTGGCTAACAATAAAGTGCTCACACCATCAATCATCTTGGCCTCATGAGAATGATGATAAAAAAATGGCTGTATTTAGTGCCTCAAAGATGCATAATCGATTGACCACCTGTTCAACCACTGTGCCTTCATGTAGGAGATTTGGTGGACATTGTTGGCTTTATTCGAGATGCATTGAGCTATGCCGGAATCGATTGAAGTTTGGAACTCATATGCAAGCTTGGATTATTGTTGCTCAGGGAAAGAAAAAGAGCCACTTGGCCAGTATGGGAAGAACGGAATAATAGGATGTCTTACTTGTACCGTCATTTTGTATATTCTTCATCAATTTGGTGTGATTATTGCTCATTTTCTTTTTTTAGTTTTTGATAATGTGCAATATGTTGTGGATTCCTCATATCCAGTGATCTTTGTTGATCATAAGTGGTTGCACTTGAACCCTTGATAGGAATTTTTGTGAGTGCATGTGATAAATCTGTCTGTTGCCTTCCTAGCACTCTCTCTCACCAGACATGCATGCACATCAGGTGCGCAGGCGCGTCTGTGTACCTGTTGACTTCCAAGTGTCTAGATTTGCACACTTATGATCTTGTGCCACTACCTCAGTCTCCTCCTGCTCCTTCCAAGATCTTTGTCATTCTCTTAATTGTTCTGCATGTACAGTAAAATGTGCTGGCATACAGTGTAAGATGCAGAAACTACTGGGAGTTGTACTAACTTGTACTCAGCAGAACATAACAGTATTATGTAGTAAGCTTAAAGGTGCCTTCATGCCAAAGGGGAATATGTACTTGGAGATGCGAGATTCATTTCTTTTATGTACATTTTTCTGCTAGATTGATCTTGCTTATTGAACATCAGGGTGAAAGTAAGTTCAAATGCATGTGTTTTGTTATCTTTCTTCATATTGCAGCAAAAACCTTGACTGGAACACGATTTTGTGGTTTACCAAGTCAATACATTACATTCAGTAGTCCTTTTCAGTGGAATATATGAAACATTTAGAGTCTGTTTAAAATGGTACACGTATATAGGGGAAGTCGTTTATGCATCTTTTTGTTCTGCGCTTGCAGTGGCGTGACCGTTTGGTTGATGCTTTGAAAGCAATGAATGCTGGAGAGTTGGCAGACCAAGCTGTTAGCCAAGTTGATATTTCTGAAAGTATGGTTCATACTACAGCTGATCCACATCCTGTTAAGGTATTTAGTTCTACGTTATTCACTTTGATTTTGTGAGGTTTGTTTGTGCCTTCTTGTGGGATTGTTTTGGCTGTCAACATGTAACATTTTGTAGGAAGATGAACTCTTGCCACAAGCATGTGATTCAGCACAACTTGATATAGGGAGGAAGAGATCCATAATTCAAGATGTTGGCGATCTGGTTGAAGATGATGACAAATCTGGAAAACGATCTAGACCGAAAAATTCCTACCAAGGTTCAACCAATGACTCACTTCAGACAAATGCTAATTTGATTGGGTTGCCAGCTTCTGCTTTAGATGGGGATACGGGACCTGTCCAGCAACTTGTTGCCATGTTTGGTGCATTGGTTGCTCAAGGTGATAAAGCTGCTGAATATTTAGAGATTCTTATCTCAAGTATATCCTCTGATTTATTAGCCGAAGTGGTCATGGCTAATATGCGATATCTTCCGCCTACTCGCCCCAAGGCTGAGGGAGAGGAAGAGCCGATACTTGGCTTCAGTTCTGTTCCAGGATTAGTTCGCAGTAATTCCTCAGTCGCGCAGCCATCATCATTTTTATCAAGTGTTATGTCTCTGTCTAGTGCATTTCCACAAATAGCGTCCTTATTAACTAAAACACAACCATCAGCTTCTCATGATATTCCTGTATGTTGCCTTCTTCCCCTCTTTTTATTTTCTTAGTACGTTTTCTTTTCGTTTGCATTGTCGAGATGATTCTTAGACAGTTAGACCCCTCTCTCTCTCTCTCTCTCAATCTTTCATAAGTGTTCAATTTTTCTTGCTAACTGCAGAAACTACATGGGAGGGATGAGCTGCAACCAGTTAGCATGATTGATGCTGCTGTAGCATGTGTTGGAGTAAATGAGGTGACTGCAACAGTAGCATCTGCTGCTGTTCACATTCCGTGTATCTCCCCAGTTTTGGCTGGAACTGAAAAGGGCAGGGTATCTATTCCATCAGATACAAGTGATGTGGGCATTGTAGATAGTGAAATACCTGGTCTGAATTCCACTGTTCATATGGATGAAAAGCGAGACACACTGGATTCTTCTCATTCATCTACTGCCGATATGCAAGGAACCAGCCAGGAACAAGTTTTGAGTACAGGCAACACATTTCTGCATGATTTTCCTTCATCTGCTTCAATGTTATCTTCTAGGTCTGAAGCACATAGCCCCAAAGTAGCTGTGGCAGATTCAAGCTGGACAACTTCAACTGCAACTTCTGTTGCTTTCCCTAGCCAAAATTTACTTCCTAAAATGTCCATACCTAGTGTTGACCTGACAGACGAAGAGAAGGATAAGCTACAGAAATTGGCATTTGTTCGCATCATTGAGGCTTACAGGCAAATCACAGTAGCAGGAGGCTCGCATATCCGCTTTTCCTTGCTTGCTTATTTGGGAGTTGAGGTACTATTCCGAATGAGTGTTCTATTCTTCTGAATTGCTTGCTAAGATGAATTAATTTTTGTAAGATGATTTTACATGTGCTTTGTTTGATTTGAATGAATGCTATAGTTTCTATATTCTTGTTCATGTATATGTTTTCATGGGTGCTGTTGGCATGGTAAGGAATTATTTTGAAGCCTTCTATTTGATTTCTCTCATTTACGATACTGATCATGGTTTCTTGATTTCATCTTGTTGATAGAACCAAATTTTCCTCGAGTATTATCTTCTTAATAGACTGTTGGGCAATTAAGAGGCAACAGAAATAGAGAATGAATGTTGCAGGCATAAGGATGTTGAGATGGATGTGTGGGAAGCTTGGAAGAATACAGTTTAGAATGCAGACATTCAAAGCATCATGGGATTAGTTCCAATTGGAGATAATATGATAGACAACTGAATAAGATGGTCCGCCCATGTTATAGGAAAACTAGAAACAACTTTGGTGAGGAGGGAACTTTGATTAGCGTTGAGGACTTGAAAGAAGCATGAGAGGAAGGCCTCGAAGGACTTAGAGGATGTGAGAAGGGATATAAAGATTTTTCACTTATGGAAGATACGGACTTAGAGAATTTTAGCAAAAGCATAAAGCTGATTCCAAATAATCTGGACAAGGCTATAAGTATGATGATGATGAGATGAGGATAATGACGACGGCGAGATAGATTTAGGTGGGGGAGGACGCTGACTATGTAAATGTAAGCAGTGTACAGAGCATCAATTTCGTTACATGTATCGATAATCGGAGATTTGTTAACTTCTATCGATATCGTCGTTATTATCATTGATGCTTGGAAAAAATATCACCGTTTGAGGGAAACATTGGGAAGGTGGTGGAAATTTTCATTGAAACTTCAGGTGATGTTAAAAGACACATGTTTACATATGTAGGAAACAAAATATTGCAAAAAACAACTATATATAGTGAGTTTCTATTTTATAGGGGCCTAACCATGTGTCATAAAAAAATCAGTATAAAATAAATATATAAAACTTCCCAACCTGTTAATGAATGTGATATGGGCCGACATAGGCCCCCTTGGATTTGTTTCTTTTGTTATTAATGGCATTTTTATAATTATGAAACTTTCATAATATCATCCGGGGGGAGGGGGGTTGATTGCTTTTGTTATTAATGGCATTTCTATTATTATTTTGGTTTAGGATCTTATCTTCAGCTAACTCTCTCTCTCTCTCTCTCTCTCTCTCTCTCTCTCTCCTTTCTATTCCATCTCTCTTTCCACTATTTTACACGGTATCAGCACTGTCGTTTTTTATTTATTTATCCTGCTTCTCCAAATTTTTTCTTCTTCTTTTCTTTTATCCCTTTGTGTCCCTTATCTTGCTTGTGCTGAAAATTTCTTAAAAACCTAGAATTTCTTTTTTATTTCTTTTGTGTGCTATAACTTTTCTAATGGTCTATGTGTGCGAGGGGGAATGAAGACATTGGTTTCTTGAATTATATCATCTCACATGAGATAGTTGTAAACGTGTGGGTTGTTTGCCTGTGTTAGATGCTGTGTTTGTGAGTATATTTCTTTGTGGCCGATTGGAAGTAGTGGACGAGTGAGTTGATTCTTCTACCCGAGGCGACGTGTGCATCGTGTGAAGTGTTCAAGTGTGTTGCTCATCGATTGTGCTAGGTCAGCTTGTGTTTGTGCTTGTGGGGTACTCTTTTATTTGATAGTGGTCTTAGTCAATCTGAGTTTTTCTCACAGCTAGGAGAAAATTGGGATATTTAACCATAGAAACTTGATGAAGAATTTAGTACCAGTGTTTATCGTATTGGTATTGTGTTACATATCTCACCCTTGGGATACGCATACTATCGGTTATCGCGCGGGATATATCGTTTGTGTCAGGTAAAGTATCACACTCTTTTGGAAACATGGGGAAACATTGGGAAATTGGTCAAAATTTTCAATGAAACTTCAGGGATTGTTAAAAAAGACCTTAATACACGCTTTTAAATCATAACATCACAAAAAAGTGCACATAATAGGTTTCCTTCGTATAAGGTTTTAAGCTATGCAGTGTCTGACTGAACTGATGCAACTATATTCGAAGTGAATTCATAACAATTATAAATCTACGAAGACATTTATGGAAACACAATCAATACATTCAATACCAAAAGTAGTAGAAATTTAGGGAAGAGGGCTATGAAGGTAGCCCCCATGGCCCTATAAATTTTTCTTGAATGAAAGAAATCCTGGAGGAATTCAATGGTGTATTTCTTCAGGATTTCCCAAAAGGATTGAAAGAAAGCCAAATGGAAATTGTCAAGGCCAAGGGATTTGTCCCAGCCTCGGTCAAACACAACAGATTTTATTTCCTCTTAAGAGAAAGGGGATTCTATGGATACAACATCCTCTGCCGAGAGATGGGGGAAATCCAAAGTATCCAGTTTGGGTCCAAGCCAATGTTCCCTAGAAAGCAAAGAATAGTAAAAGGAGGTGATGTGGTCAGTTACCTGAGGGGGATCATCTATTTTGGAGCCATTAAAAACAACACTACTTATCTTGTTTGATTTTTCTTTCGCACTGGCAATATCATGGAAGAATCTAGTGTTCCTGTCACCTTCTTTTAGCCATAGAGCTCTTGATCTTTGCCTTCATTTTATTTCATGCTAGAGGGTTGTTCTGGATAGAGAATCTTTGAGAGATTCGCGAAGAGGTCTGTCTTGTTTGATCTTGCTTTCGTACTGGCATTCTTGTCACATTCTTTCAGCCATAGAGCTCATGATCTCTGCCTCCATTTTATTTCCTACTAGAGGGTTGTTCTGGATAGAATCTTTGAGAGATTCGCGAGGAGGTCTATCTTGTTCTGAGAGGGGTTTGGATTCCTCTTGAATGTGTAGAGCTTGAATAATTGCATGGGAGTTGGAGATGCATGCCTCGAGATCTTCCCAAGTGTTTTTAATTTTTAAATTTATTTATTTATTTATTTAAAATTTTTATTTATTATCTTCCAATTAATAAGATTGGCCTTCAAGAGTTTTAGTTTTTTACTCAAGATAAAGCTCGGGCATCCAATGGCGGAGAATGAGGACTGCCAATTAGAGATCATTCAGGAAAAACCTTCTATTTTTAGCCAAGCGAGTTCAAATCTGAATGGTTTGGGAAAAACCTGTTGGAGGGTCGTTCTGGATAGAGATTCTTTGAGAGGTTCACGAAGAAGTCTGTCTTGTTCTGAAAGGGGACTGGATTCCTCTTGAATGTCTAGAGCTTGAATAACTGAAGTGAGTTCAAATCTGAATGGTTAGGCCCCTATCTTTCTTCAAAAGAATCTAAGAGAATAGGGCAATGGTCGAATATAGGTCGTGGAAGATTGGTAAGAAGACATGGTGTGGTGTGCTTGTATTGATTCTTCTTGTTATAACTTAAGTTGTAAACTAGTAAAAACTAAAAACTAAAGTAAAGAGTCAAGACTAAAAGATGGGAGAGGGAGAGAGTGAGATATACTGAAATAAAGATGAGAGAGAGAGAGAGAGAGAGAGAGAGAGAGGAGGGAGGAGAGAGAGAGAGAGAGAGAGAATACTAGTAGTAGTAGAAGGGAGAGAGAAGAAAAGGAGAGAGGGAATTAGAGTTACACTTGTAGTAGAAGGGGGGGGGGGGGGGGGGGGGGGGGGGGGGGGGGTTGCACGATTAAAAAAAAAAAAACAAATTACACAATCTAAAATTCGGAAATATATTCTTGACTTCTTGAATGTTGTAGATTGTCTTGTGTTGTTGCTCTTGTAGAATGTAAATTCTTGCCTTTGAAATCTTATTTGATTCTTGAAAGTTGAATCTTATGAATATTCATATAAGTTGTAAGTTTGTAAAAAACGAAAAATAAAAAAATGTTTGGAGTCTCTTGACACTTGAATGTAATGAGAGAGAGAGAGAGAGAGGAGAGAGAGAGGAGAGAGAGAGAGAGAGAGAGAGAGAGAGAGAGAGAGAGAGAGAGAGAGAGAGAGAGAGAGAGAGAGAGATTATGAATGAATATTATATAACTAGAGAACGAATATAATAAATAAGAGAATGTAGAAAATGAAATGAATGAGAATTATGAGATGTAGAAAATGAAATGATATCTAGAAACTAGAAAGAGATAGATGTAGAAAGTGAAATGTGAGACTTGACTTGGAATTCAATTTCGATATATTCTTGCTTCTACTTTCTTGAATCTTGATTGAAACTTGAAAGAAAGATGGGGCTTGGGTCTCGGAGGCTTCGAATTTGAGAGTTGAAAGATGGAGAATGTAATTATGTATGAGAGAATGAGAGATTTGAGACCTTGAAAGTGTATGAGAGTAGAAAGAGAGTTTGAGTGCATGTGGAATGCAAATATGAGGGTATGCATGCCTTTTTATAGGGAAAAGACTGAATTTTGAAAAAATAAATAAATCCAAACAGTCAGAAAATGGTCATATTTCTGATCGTTGGACAATACATGATCACATATGCTGTATGCGATCTCATATTGTTGCACAAGTGGCATATGTGATCGCATATATGCAGAAACCGCATATGCCACTATCGCATATGCGATTTCTACTCCAATGTGCGCATATGCAATCGCATATGCGAATGTGCAGTTGCACATGACAATGCTGCTCGTCATTAAAAGGCGTTGCAAAGGCGCCAAAATGGGGACTCTGGACGGGAACGTTCCTCCCTTCATCTCTAAAACAAAGTACAGTTTGGTTTGATTTGGATAATGATGACCAATTTTGGCATTCGAGAACTCTATTTTCATACAAGCATAATAACTTCTCTCTCAGCTAACGTTATCGTTTACTTTACACCCAACGGGATCGTCGTAGACTATGATGGCAACATTAACACATCACTAAGAAAAGTATCAGGGAAAGTCGAGCTGGCCATGACTTGGAATAGACAGTCATGAGCAATGACAGGGGTGATCTCCGCTTCGCCCATCGCACAGAAAGATGACAAAGGATGGACAATAGTGACGTCTAGGAGAAGGAAGACTCAATCCCCTCTAATGAGAAGCCCCACTCTGTTGCAAAGAGTGAGAGGGCCGATCACGCGCAGTGTTTGCAATATCGATACTATTGGCCGATATTATCGGTATTGCTCTCTAGCGATACAAAACCATCCGAAAGATATTTAGGGGAAAAAAATCAAGAAATTGCTGGTATCGATTGACATATCGCTAAATATCGGCCGATATTAATACATAACGCCCGATATCACTAAAAATCGTGTGATATTATAGCTTTTATAGCAATTTTTTCGCTACTAGAGCCTCCTACCTCCGTTTGTAGGTGAGTGAAATTCCTTCTCGAGCATCGAAAATGAAATCCCAAGCTTTCCGATGAGCATTTGAATACTGTTTTTCTCTGATTTGCAGGATTTGTGGGGATTTAGGGTTTCAGAATCCTGAAACCCTCTCCCTGCTCAACTGCTGCTTCTTCCTAAAAATAAAATGGGCTTCGGCCCTTTGCAATATCGATGGACGCAGACGCTATAACGTCCGACACCGCTGTGATGATAGATGGGGCTCACCTTGATGTTTGTGAGAAATCCACTCCGTCCATCCATTTTTGGAGATCATTTTAGTATATGCGACAGAAAATGAGGGTTATCCAAAACTCAAGTGGGCCGCAACAGAGGAAACTGTGGGGATTCAGTCACCACTGTTGAAACATTTTAAAGGCCACATAAGTTTTGTATCCGTAGTAAAGGTTTTGTGTTTTCACTTATCCCTTTGGGAATGACCTTATAAACGGGTTGGATGCCATATAAACGTCATGGCGGAGCCCACGAAGGTTTCAACGGTAGAATACTCTTTCCCCAGTTTTCCCTCTCATATGTCCCACTTGATTTTTGGATCCACCTCATTTTTTGAAGCATATCCTAAAATGATATCGGAAAACGGATGGATGGGGTGGATTACTCAAAAACATCAATGTGGACCCACCTACCACATCAGCTTATGAACTTTGTGTGAAAGGCTTGCTGCGTGCCTTTTTTACGGAAGCCGATTGGCTGGTGTAGCGTGTACTGTACCACTAATGGTACCGATTAATCTCCATATGTGGATGTATTTGTCTTATCCATGCCGTGCATCCATTTTTCCAGCTCATTTTAGGAGTTGAGCCCAAAATTGAAGCATATCCAAAGCTCCAGTGTGCCATACCACATGTAAGAGTGGGAATAATGATTTCCACCGTCAAAACCTTACTAGGGCCCACAGTGATATTTATTTGTCATCCAACCTGTTCATAAGATCGAAAATGCATGGATGAAGGGAGAAAACAAGTATCAGCTTGATCCAGAACGTCTTTGCACCCCAAGAATTTTTTCAACAGTAGACGTTCAATTAATACTGCTTCATGTGGTGTGGCCACTTAAACTTTGGATCTGCTTCATTTATAGGATAAAGAACTAAAATTATCTACTAAAATGGATGGAGGGAGTGGATAAAATACATAAGTCAAGGCGGGTCCCATAGAGTTTACTTAGTACGCTTAGTACTAAGTAATCGTACTAAGATTGAGTTACTTGGTGCGCAATCCACATCCGTACGCCACACGCACGCCACCTCTGTTTACCTCGCATAGCTCAGATTTTGGACCGTTGAGATTTTGGACTCGCATCGTGTATGAAAATTCTCACGATAACTGGTGCGCATTGAGCATTTGGCTTCAAGGGAAATACATAAATATTAGCTTCATCCAAAACTTATGTAGCCCCCAATTTTTTTTAATGGTGGCCATTCAATGATCACTTTTTCGTGTGGTGTGGTCCACCTAAGATTTGGATTTGCTTCATTTTTTGGCACATACCCTAAAATGATTTGTCAAAATGAATTAACGTTGTAAATACATCATATTATGTCGTGGTGGCCCCATGGTCAGGGTCCCACCACATTACGTACCTCCTATGTTTGAAACCAATGGAATTACTAGCACATCTCAACGTTATTTTATTAAGGGAACTCTGTGGGCTCCACCATAATGAATGTGTTATATCCACTCTGTGGGCCCACTCAATCTGCCTCTTTTTTTGAGCCAATACCTGTAAAAAAAAGTAAAGATGTTTAGGTGAGACCTGGATTCACTCTGGGATGGTACAACCCTTAACGCGAGCCCACTTTAATGTATGTATTCTGTATCCAAGCCGTTCATCCATTTTTTCCAAATCATTTTAGTGTATTATCCAAAAAATGAAGCACATCCAATTATTAGGTGGACCATACCAATGGAAAACGTGGTGATTGACTATTAATGGGCCACAAAAGTTCTGGATCAATCATATATTTGTTTCTTTCCTTTCATCCAGGCTTATGTGAACTTATCAACAGATTGGATGGTAAATAACACTACAAAAACATTAAGGTGAGCCCTAGGAAAGTTTTAATGGTAGGGCCTTCAATCTATACTGTTTCCTATTATTTATTATGGCATGGTCCATTAGATAATTGGATCTGCTTCATTTTTGGGATGGTGCTGTAAATTAAGGTGGAAAAACAAATGGACGGTGTGGATATACATGTCTTAATATATTTATAAATGTTATGCATTATATTTGAATATAATTGCCTTAGTTCAATCAGACATCGCATAACTTAGGACCCTATACAAAGGAAACCTATTGTGTGCACTTTTTTTTTTTATATGTTATGATTTAAAAGTGTGTATTAAGATCTTTTTTTAACAATATCTGAAGTTTCATTGAAAACTTCAATCATTTTCCCAATGTTTCCCCATATTTCCCAAAAAGTGTGATAAATTATGTGATACAAACAATATCCCGTGCGATAACCGATATGTATCTGTATCCCAAGGGTGCGATACATTGCGCGATACTGATATTTCGAACACTGATCACGCGTAATATCGCAAAGTGCAATCCTGCCATAACACCGCCCCCATTTTATCCCAGAGAGATCGAAATAGCTTTGTTAGCCCCGTAAGATTTCCTGGCCCTACCTATTGCAGCCTTGCCGGAAACCCGAAAAGAAAAGGGAAAAACTATCCTAATAGGTAAGCCTTCATCATTGAAGCCGGCCGTGACGGATCCGTTACAAACTTTTGTGCCAAACATATTCTCTCCAGAGCCAATAAATTCCTCAAAATTGCAGAATGACAGTTTCGAGTAAAGCAATAGTTCATTCTCCTTGACATCCCCTATGATAGTCTATTCCCCCTCTCCCTTGGTATCAAAGCGATTGTGAAGTGGGGAAGTGACAGTCTTCATGGCAGGAACTAGTCGGACCCAACCACTATCCACGGATGAGTGCTTAACTGAGATGGCATGTACTCAAGCTTTATTAATAGAGGAATCCAGAAGCCTTAGCGAGACGTTAGCGACATTAACCCACAATGTGGCTCATGCTACCGCCCCTCCAATGATGACTGGTGTAAATGACAATGAACAATAGGCGGAAGGGTCACAGTTGCAATACCCGTCGCTCGCACAGTAACCCATGATGAATCCGACAAGTAGTTGCTGAAGCTATTCGTTTGCAAAGAGAAAGAGAGCATAGAGGAAGATTTCGGTTTCAAACACCGTATCCACATGAGATTGAAGACGTATCGTTCCCTACAAACTTCAAATATCCAGATTTCCAAAAGTTTAGTGGAGATGGGTCGCTGGAAGAACATTTAATACATCTCATCACAACCATGGGGAATTTCTCTACAGTTTCACAATACTGTTTATGGTTGTATTGGTCTTCCTTGATAGCAAAGGCATTTAGATGGTATTCAACCTTGGCTCTGGAGTCCATACGTACCTACCTTCAGATGCAAGATGCTCTTATGGCGAACTTTTCCTCGTTCGATAAAGCAGTTAGCCTGATAGAATTGGCTTCCGTCCAGCAGAGAGAAGGTGAACCGATTGAGAAGTTCATCAGGAGCGTCATGTCGACAGCTCCCAGGAGAAGTCTGAGCAAGTAAAAATGTGTTTGGGCTCTACGAAACCGGGGGTAGCATTCGGTCTAACGAGTGTTGATATACAAACTTTCATGATCTTGCCACCAAAGCACATGCTCTTGAAATTATGACCAGAAAAATGCTGGCCTTTTAGATAGAGGCAACGCGTCAAGGCTCCAACAAGATGTTAGCAAACGTTGCGGATAAAGGAGAAAAGATTCTTGAGATTGACAGAAAGATGGTAGAAATGAGCAAAAGCCGTTATGCAAGCAGGATGACGGATAAACGCCTATGCGATATGACGACTATGAGGGATATACATTTGAAAAGGAAGATGTATTCCACATAATGAAGTAGTTGCTGGCCGCAAGGACGATCGAGTTACCTCAGCTGAAGCGCCTCGAAGAGGCAAGAAAGACGAAAGAAAAGAACCATTCTCATTACCATCATATGCTTGGTTATCCGATGGAAAAACTTCTACACTATTAAGAATATACTTTAAAAGATGGTTCACCGAGGCGAAATCGTAATAGAAAAGGATAAGGAATGGGGTAAGAAGGCTATGGCAAACATGATGTCTATGTGGAATACACTTCACGCGGCATATTCTGCACTTCTCTCGAAAGTACATAATTCGTTGGTGAGAAAAGAAAGACTAAGGAAAACTCTTCCCGAAAAGGTCATAGCACAAAGCATGACTATAGCCGAGGTTTTCGACGATCGTCAACAGAAGAGAACAGAAGCTATTTTGGGGGTTAAAGCCTGCCGCCCGTCAAGGCATCACAGGGCTAAAAGGATGTCTAAGACTGAGAGTATCCCGATCTCTGGAACGGAGTTTCCCATAGGGCATCTGATGCAGTACGCTAGGCAGAACAGTCGGTGGGACCCCAACGAAAACTATTTGCTGGAATGGTTTGGTGAATCTCTGGTAGGCTCGGGAAAGCTATGGTTCGAGTTGGGAGTGCTGGAAGGAGTCACTGGTTGGAAACACGCTTGCGATTTATTCCTGCTCCAATTCGTTGTGCCAAGAAGAGTCATGACCTTGGCAGAATTGGTAAGATGGGAAGCCAATGCGGAAGAATGCCCTTACCGGTATGTGTTAAAATGAAGAAACGCTGTTAGTAGTTTGTGTAAACTACTTGAATATCTGGAGATTCCTATGGCCGAGTCATGTGCAAGGAGCATAGGATTACACTTGGAGGAAAGACATGAACCCCACACTTTTTAGTTTGATGAAAGAGGCGGTGACTGTGAGGTTAAATTCTCATAACACACCACCCGTTGATCATTTCTTCAGTGAAGCACATGCAAGACAAGTACAACAAGTGTTGACTGTGACATTATCTCAACCGTAATTGGGCAGATTCCAGAATTCCCAACACGATCACTGTTGGAACATTTGATCTCCTATGAGAAAGCAACTTATTTTTGAGGAAACGTTTCGGAAGATTACCTATTGAGAAATTTTGTATACTCGCTAACAATGTCAAGTGAGGCGATGGCGTGGTATTTGGCCTTATCGGCGGGGGGTTTTTCAATCTTGGGAAGAGATGAAAGAAGCTTTCGTCCTGCGATTTTACAAGTATAACACTCAGAAACTGAAAACACAGCTAAGACGAACTATCTAGTATCCCGAAGAAGATGTATTAGATTTTATTAGATGATGGTGGAATATATGCTCTTGCTATCTTTCACTACCTGTGTCTGAAACAACTATGGTAAATGAATGTATCCGAGCAACCACCCTCAAGTACGAATTGCTCCTGGAGTCGGTAATTGTAATGTAACCACCATAAAACTGGCAACAGAGCTAGTTAGCTCTCCATCAAAAGGCACCAAGGAAACTGCTGTAGTTACGCTATGCTTAGGGAAGAAGGGGGTGAGTCTTCGGAGAAAGTATGATTTTACAATATTGCAAGAAGGGGCTTTAGAGAGCAGCTCCCAAGAAAGAGAACCTCTATGTAAAGAAAGAAACCAAGGAGAAAAAAGATTATGTATAAAGACGCTGTTAGCTTTAGGGGTGACTTATGTTGTCATAAGTCACTTGAAAGGATCCTTGCTCGGTTAAGCATATATGATGCATTGCGCTTATCGAAAGATTTCCGTCAAACGTTGATTCAGGCATTATCAGATGATGGGGGTGAGAGAAGTGTTACTCGCCGAGATGGAAGATACAGAGGCAGAAAAAGATGATGATACATATCGGAATGCCATGTCTGAAAAGGTAGAGACGGCCGACTGTATGTCCATTATTGCATTTTCCAATGACGATTTGATGCTAGGCGAGAAAGAGCACAATCGATTCGCTTATGGTCACTAGCTATATCTGTGAGAAATAAATCAAACATATAATATTGTATAACAGCTCTGTTGTAAACCTCCTACTGCTAAGCACGCTTAGTAAATTAGGATATCGCCATTCTCACTTGCATGCAAGCGGGATGATGATTCAAGGCTTCAAGCAAGATGGTTAAAAAGCGTTAAGAAAGATTACATTAAAGATAGAAATCGAAAATTTGGTTACAAAGGTTGTATGCCACGTGATTGATGCAGTGACGACCTATATAATTTGCTTCTTGGACAAAAATTTGGTTTCAACTCTTCCTTTCAAATCCCTTTGAAGAAAAACACAAATTTTGAGTTGGAATCAAGATCCAAGCCGATTTGTGGTCGTTTTTGATCCAATGAGCACTTTCAAGTTTCGAGGCATTTTGTTGTTTTAATATCATGTGAAATCAATGTCAAATAATTAGAAATCCATGATTCTTCATGTTACGCATGAAAAATCCCGCTCTTAAAAAAAGCGTGAAAAATCATAGATTTGGAGCTTCGATTTCGTGATTTGATGGACATGGGCTGATTTGCAAAAAATTGCGGTAATGTCAAAATTTTCCTAATTTCTCTTAAATTGATTACAATGAATGTTTTAAATATCGTTATCGTGTAATGTATCACGCCCTTGAGATACAGATATATATCGATTATCACATGGGATCAGTGTTCAAGTTGTCGTTATCGCTACAAGTTTCGCTGACTGGAGATAAAGATATAATATTGTTATCGCCGATAATATCGCTGATAACGGAAATGCGAAGAAAAATGGCGAATAATGGGGAAAATGATGGAATTTTTCGGTAAAACTTCAGGACATGCCTAAATACACATATTTGCATATTTAGAAATAAAAAAAATTACAAAACAATGCACTAAATAATAAGTTTTCATTTAATGGGGCCCAAAAAGCATACGCTGCCATAAGAAATCGCTCTAATTATAATCAAAATGAGTTCATATAATACTTTATGGAGCCCACTATAATCAAAATTGCTCCAATTGTATCAAAATGAGTTCATATAATACTTTATGGGGCCACTGTAATCAAAATCGCTCCAATTGTAATCAAAATGGGTTCATATAATACTTTGTGGACCGAGTCAACTCTATGGGGCTCACTGATTTATATACTTTTATCCACTCCGTCCATCCACTTTACCATATAATTATAGGGGTTGATTCCAAAGACGAAGCATATCCAATGATCAAGTGGACCACACCACAGTAAATAGTGTGAATTTGAATGTCTATCATTGAAAATTTCTTAGGGGCCATAGAAGTTTTGGATCCATGTAATTTTTGTTTTTTACCTTCATTGATGACTATGTGATCTTATGGACAACTTTGATGACAAATAAACATCATTGTGGGCCCTAGGAAGTTTTCAACAATAGGAATCATTGTCCCCACTGCTTTCTATGGTGTGGTCCACCCAAGCTTTGGATCTGTCTAATTTTTGGGTTCATGACCTAAATTGATCTCGCCAAATGGATGGACGGTGTGGATATAACACATACATCATGGTGGGGTCCACGGAACTTGGTGACATCCAAGCCACCAAGGTCGGCACGCCCACCCGTTGTCACTCTTGGTAAAAGGGACGTTGATTGCGTCCTACCCCCGCCCATACGGATTACCGTCCAGGCAGGGATCTGAGGGGCCCACCATGATGTAAGTGTTTTATCCATTCCGTTCATCATTTTTCTAAGATCATTTTAACATATGAGCCAAAAAATGAGCATGTATAAGGCTTAAGTGGACCATAAACTAGAGATATGGTCCACCATTAAAACCTTCTTGGAAGCTGGAGAAGTTTTGGATTAAGCTGATATTTGTTTTTTCACATCATCAACGTCTACATGACCTTATGAATAGGTTGGATGGTAAAAAAGCATCACGGTGGCCCTTAGGAAGGTTTCAACGGTGGGTGTCATTATCACTGTATCTTCCTTTGGTGTGATCCACTGGAGCTGTGGACCTGCTTCATTTTCATAATTATATCTTAAAACGATCTAAGAAAAGCGATGAATGGTGTGGATAAAATACTTACATCACGGTGGGCCCCACAGAGCCCTGCTCGGACGGATTACCGTCGGAGCGGGGGTAGGACGCAAGGGGGACGCGGATTGCGTACTGAGTAACTCAGCACGCTAAGCGTACTGAGTAAAGTCTGTGGGGTCTACCATGATTTACATATTTTATCCACTCCGTCCATCCTTTTTAACAGATAATTTTAGGGCTCCACACGAAAAACCAAGTGCATCCAAATTTCAAGTGGACCTCACCATAGGAAACAGTGTGAATTGAAATTCTACCGTCCAAAATTTCTTGGGGCCACAGAACTTTTGGATGAATCTTTTATTTGTGTTTTCCCTTCATCCATGTCTGTGTGATCTTATGAACAGGCTGGATGACAATTAAACATCACTGTGGGCCCTAACAAGGTTTCAACGGTGGAAGTCATTATTCCCACTGTTTCCTGTGGTGTGGTCCACTTGAGTTTTGGGAATTCTTCATTTTTTGGTTCAACCACTGAAATGAGCTGGAAACACGTATGGACGATGTGGATAACCCACACACATTCACAGTAGGCGCAACTGAGTTTACTCAGCACGATAAAAGCTACACAGTACGCAATCCGATTCGTAAAAGGGTTTCAAAACCTGAAACCCTAAAAAAATCGCAGAAAAAGCCGCCGATAGAAGAGGTTCCAGAAGGGAACCTAAAATCTCAAAAAATCTCTGATTTCGCTCTTCGTCGAGATTTGCCCATTAATTTCGATCAATGATCCTATTCTACAGGTAAATACTTCCAAAAGTTTTTCCCCTTTTTTCTTGATTTTTTTTGGTATTTACACAGCTCCCGATTTTATCGTCCCTTTTATTGTTGAATAGGAGTTGTCGGCTACAATTATCCCTTGACAGGGCCGCGATTTTTGGTCAACAACTGTATTTTACATTAAAAATCGATAAAATCGTTGAATATTCGCCGATATTTGGAAGAGAAACGAAAAAAGTGAGTTTCGGTGTCGCAACTCCGGCGACACCGATAATATCAGCGATATTATCGATTTTTCGCCGATAATATGAACACTGCATGGGATATATTGGTTGTATTGCGTAATGTATCGCTGTTGTTGGGAACATTGCGAAATTTGTCGAATTTTCAATGGAACTTTAGGGATTGTTGAAAAAGACTGATACATACTTAGAAATCAAAACATTATAAAAAAAGTGCACATAATAGGGGTTTCCTTTGTATGGGGTCCTAATATATGTGCTTTCCAACTAAATTGATCCAATTTTATTCAAAGTCTATTCATATAATTTATAAACGTAAGAAGACATGTATGGAAACACATGCAATGCATTCAAAGCAAAAGAAGAGTAACCAGATCAAGTTACATTCATGTTTAATTTTGTTTTTGGATACAAAAATCGCAACTGATTTGTGAGAAATTGAGAAATTTTGATTTTTCTCAATTTTCCACAACTTGACCCATCTCCCCCAAATCTCGATATCGAAGTTCCAAATACATAAATTTTCATGGAAAACATGAAAAATTATAGATTTGTAACCATTTGACATTGGTTTATCGTGATTTAAAACAAAAAATGGATCGGAAATTGAAAACTTTCACTGGATTGAATCGGTGGGATATATAGGCACTACCTGTGTGTTTCGTATCACATAGGTGGGATACAAGATATATCGGCTAATATCATCGATATTTAAAACACTGGTTGCAATCTTACTGTCCAAACATGAAATCAAACATGTATTAACTTGATCTAGTGATTCTTGGTAATTTTGGGATTTTTCAAAAAAATAAATTTAATAAAAAATATAAAAAAATATATTTATCCAAAATTTTACTTCAATTAATGTTCAATTGGCCCTCATTTTAGAGCATTTAGTAGTGTTTAATGAAATCATCATCACATATACTCTAATTCTGCGATTTTGGGGAAGATTGGTCGATTATCGGAAAATTTGGTAAAATTCAAAATTTCCCTAAAATTTCTCATATTGGTTGCAATCCTAGTGTCCTAACATGAAATCAAACATGTATGTAACTTGATCTAGTGATTCTTAGCAATTTGGGGATTTTTAAGAAAAAAGTAATTTTTAATTATAAATATAACAAATAAGTTCTGTTTTTCAAAATTCCATATCGATCAACGGTTAACCGACCCCCATTTCGGATTTTTTTTTTTTTTTTTTTTCCTCCAAAAATTCCTCTCCAAGATATTCACAACTCTATGCGGGTCTATGCCACGACCACACACATCATGCACAAGTATATTTCTAGTTTTGTAGTACTTCATTTGCTTTTGAATGTATTTCTTGTGTTTTCGTACATGTCTTCTTACATTTGTAAACTATATGAATTTGACATTTAATATACTTGCATCAATTTAATTAGACAATGCATAGATTGGGAACCTATACAAAGGAAACCTATTATGTGCACTTGTTTTTTGCGATGTTTTGATTTCTAAGTCTTTATTGATGTGTTTTTCTAACAATCCCTAAAGTTTCATTGAAAATTTGACCAATTTCCCAACAACAATGATACAACTGATATATCCCATATGATAACCGATACACAGTGTTTTAAATAGCGGTAGCTTGTTGCGTAGCATTCAATCCTCTGTAGCGTGTAGCATAAGCTACACGATACTTCTATTTTTTAATTTAAATATAGGAATAATATGATAAATAGTAGAAAAAGGCAAAAATATATTAAAATGCCTAAAAGATGATTCATTTTTTTTCAAGTATAAGCATATTTAAGTAAGTTATTAATTATTATTTATCAAAACCCAATTTAGATATAAAGTTATAAACCAAATCAAATAATTTCACATCAACAACTTTCTAAGAAAACTACTTCAAAATTTTTGAATCAAACCACTTTAATTAATAATGTCTAATTGAAACCACAAGTCACAACTCACAAGTATGAAAAGAAATAAAAATCCCACAAGTTAAAAGTATTAGGTACAATAAAGATGTCATCTATATAAAGAGGGGTTTTCGAAAACCCTCTTTTAAAACCCTTTTTCTTTTAAGTTTAGTTTTTAAAGGTTTTTTAGCGTGTGAGTTTTAACAAAAGATCACCACCATTTTAAGTGAAAGTAAACAATGAAAGGTTTCGTAATAACTTTATATTTTCAGTTTTTTTTTGTTGTTAATAATATGAGTTCTATACTATTTTTAACAAACAAAACTAAAAAAAAAAAAAATGTTCTCACCACTCTTCACAAAAAAAAAAACAAAACACATTGTAGTGTATGCTACAAATGCTACATGCTACGAAGTTGTAGTGTATGCTATGACCCCTATAGTGTACGCTACATGTGATTTATGCTATTTCGCTATGTTACCTAGCGCTATGGCTACGCTACGTTATGTAGTGTACAATACTGCTACTCTATGAGCACTATTTCAAACACTGCCAATATGTATTTTGTATCCCAAGCATGCGATACATTACAAGAATACAATACGGAAAACATTGGCTGAAACCAATATGACCCATTTAGAATTGAGCGAGTAGTGGAACTGTTGTCTGAAAAGAATAAAAAAGTTTTTTTTTTTTTTTTAAAAAAAAGCCGTAAAAGAATAAAAAAGCTATTGATAACATTTGTTTAGATCATGAAATCTTGAGCCCTTGCAAATGAAAACCTTAACAGTATTGTACAAACTGTTGTTCTGAGCATTGTCCAATCACTCAATTTAATGTTATGAGGGGATTTTTGTAATTAAGTTGAAAGAGATGGGGGTCTTTCCATTTGAAATTACCTTTCATTCGCATAAACTGATTAATACCCTTCCATAGATGCTACTGTTGTCTCCTTTTTGCTTTTTCTCCTTTCGATTTGCCCTTGTCTAGTCTCCGTGTACTTCTCTATTAACTAGGTCTAAAAGGCTAAAAATCCTTATAATGGTCTCTTTTCCTTTGTTTGTGTGTGTGGCATTTCTCTTGCTTAGCATCTCTCTCTCTCCTCTCTCTCTCTAGCTAGCTGGCAGTGAGGATTCGAAATTGATTCCACACATTATCCCATAAGCTCTTTTTTATTGCTTAAATTTGGCCTCCTTTATAATCTCTCATTATAGATAGTTGTTTAGCCAAAACCCTAAAGCTAATTGAAGAAAATGCATTCCTAACCTTCAAGTGTGGTAAAACCCTTGTCATGGTTCAATTCAAATTGGATTAAACCGAGGGGACATGTGCGATTCGGAACGATTCTGGATGAGTTCACTGTTTCTCTAGTTTTGGGCATGTGTCCCAGTTAGGGCCAAAGCAATATGAGTTGGACGAAACCAAGTCGTGTTAGACGATTTTTCAAACATGACGGGTAGGCTTTAGTGGACAACTTCTATTGGAGCTTCCAACTAGGGATGTAAAGAGGTGGGGCCTAGGCTAGTTCTGGGTCAGACTAAGCCCAATTTGGAAATACATGACCCATGCCTGGCCCAAACAGGAAATGGGTTGAAGTTTTTAACCCCAATTCTAACTCTACATAGAGTTTTTAAAGCTCAAGCCTGGCATGGTTAGCTACTTTTTCATGTATATTAATTTTATGTGTTAGTATATATCGCTTTGGGCACAACTTGTGAACACTATGCTATATAATGTACTTGAACTTATGTTATGTTTGTAAGTACTTATATATATATATATATTATATATATATATATATATAATGTAGAGATAGAAGAACCAGGAGATTGAATAAGTGTCCAATTAGAACAAGGACATCAACTAGTAATGGTACCTGGTCCAGGGAGCAAAGCACCTTGGTTCCATCTAGACAAATGGACAACCCTATTCTTACCATTACAATAGTAAAATTAAATTAGTACAAATTATTTGGAGTGGTCCCAAGTAGTCTGGATGTATATATTGGAGCACGAAAAAATCCAAGATGTATTACAGGAGCCAAGAAACAACCCAATTTTGATGATCCTAGTTTTGAGGAATGGGAAAGTAAGAATTGGTTGGTAATGTTTTGGTTACTCAACTCAATGCAATCTAACAGTAGTCGTGGACTTTCCCTTTTAAAAACTGTAAAAGATGTTTGGATAAAGTCATCAAAATGTACTCTCACTCGAAAGACTTAGCTCATCTTTATCAACTTCACATGGAAATTAATAGTCTTGAATAAGGTGATGGGATTGTAGAAGACTACTTTGCTCAGTTGAACTAAAAAGCGAAGAATTAGATAACTGCCAAAGGACTCTTTGGATTTGGAAGATTTGAAAAATCAAGTAAAATAACATCGAATCTTCAAGTTTGTTATTGGTCTTCGATCACATTTCGAACCTTAACATATATAGATTCTTGGAAGAGAATCCCTTCTCTTGAATCTATATATAACTACATATGTACAGAAGCTAGATGCTGAGATGCCTCTTGTAACATCCCGAAAAATCGAGGGTCGAGAAGTAACTCAACTCTCGAGTTTCCAGAACATCACTTATGCAACATAGATAATGATGATTACATGTTGTCTGCATTAATGTAGTAAACATGAGTGAGATTAAGCCAAAACAGCATATCATACTCTAGAGACAGTTAAATTGCAAGCGGAAGACTGTGATAGATATATAAAATATATAAAAACTGTGGTGAGTCTCCAGAGTGTGATAACATTACCAGGTTAAATAATTACAAGTATAGTTCTAAAATATACCAAATGTGTAAGTGTAATGGCTTCTATCCCAAGTACCATAGCCCCGTCAATACAATACCAGGTCTTCATAAACCTGACAGAGAGCTACATGTAGGAGAACTCCTCCACATCACAATAGTCCGGCTCTGCTTCATAAGCATCGCCATCGCCTGAAACTCAACAAATCTGGTTAGTGTGTACAACACCGCCCCGTAACGTGGGAGTGAGTAGCTAACTCAGTGGAACAATAAGGCATAAGTTATCGTGTTATCAATTCAGTCAAGCAGTAATGATAAAGCAGTAAAATCAAACATTCCTAACTACTCTTATTAATGCAAGTATGAATGTAGTCATGATGGATGCCCTCACTGACATACTCCCTCATGCGACACCCTCTTCGTTCGCGGCATGCTTTCATCCCTCAGTGCTCCACATCTTCCAGGCACATGCAATGCATGATGAGCATGATTACCGAGTTGTTATTAGTCCATTTCAAACAGCAGGATTGGGAAACTAAGATACCTCCCTTGTATCATTCCCAAACATGATCCATTCTAGGGTCGTCAGTCCTAGACAATCTCATACGATGGTGTGTTTCTAGGTCGCTGCAAGGGCTGCCAGGGCTGTTACACGGAATCGTTGCACCACTCCCCCATCACCTTATCAATACAGGCCTAGTTTATACTCTGTTACTACGGGAAGGCTCATCGCCTCACCGCAGATTCAGAGTATGCTCGAGGTCACTACAAAGGGCTGCCAGGGCTGTTACACGTAATCGTTGCACCACTCCCCCATCACCTTATCAATGTAGGCCGACAGCACGAATCTAGTGTCCCATACTACCATAATCGGCTCACGAGTCTGGTTGCTCACTGGTCACTACGGGGAGGCACGTGGCCCTAGCGTAGGCCGACAGCTCGACCACGGTGTCCCATACCACCATGCCCGGCTCATGAGTCTTAGCGGATCGAGGTACCATGGTTAAAAGGGATTCCACTGGTAAGTTTGGTACCCTAGGTTCAAGCAGTAGCGTCCAAACATGGTGAACATACATAAGACAGATCGGGTTGCTTGACGAGCTCGGCTAGCTCGAGCGCACAACAAGTTGAATGACATGAAGTGCATAAGCACTTCGCGTGGCCAATGACTATCGCCAACCGAAGTACGACTCGAGTTCGTTGAACACATCTCACGTGGCAAATGAATCACAGCCACGAATTCAATTCTGGTACCGATTGTCTGGACTATAATCATAGCCCCAAACACAATCAATTTCAGATAGTTAAAGCAGTAATGGATCAAGGTTCAAATCATACAATCAAAGTCTGATATCATCCGTTTAGGGCTGCCAGGGCTGTTGCACGGAATTGTTACACCACTCCCCCATCACCCATGACGGATCATACAATGTAAATATGAATTTAAACATATGCATTACATAGATAAAATCATAGAAGCAGTTGAGCATGTTATGAAGCACAACACAAACATGAGTTTGTACATATTCAATTCCTAATCACACAACTATCCAAGGAAATCATACACATAGTTAAAAGAGTTGAGAATCATATCTCAACACCCTTGTATATTACAATTTACTAACTACTACTCATCCAAACTTTTTAACAACCACTTAGACTACATACACCAACATACATGACATATGTTGATCACATAGGTATAAGGCCAAATCCTTTCACTAGGGAGTTACCCCAATCATAACATGCATACACCCATGACGGATAGTCATGGCGAGCAGGAATCCAAGTTCCATATTAATTCAGTCATTTCCACAAACACTTGGGCCACACATTTTAGCATATATAGTGTATATTGGCCGTGGCGTGATTTAGGGCAAATCCTTTCGTCAAGCAAGTATTTTATCCATATATAGTATATTCATACAGCAAATAATCATGGCAACCACATCTCCAAAATTTATACGCATACTGTACTTTCTAGAATACACAATTTCAACATACATAGTGTATATAAGCAAAACATGTATTAGGGCGAGTCCTTTCGCCAAACAAGTAATTTATCCATATATAATATATTCATACAACAAATAATCATGTCAAACACATTTCCAAAATTTATACTATACCGTACTTTCTACAAATACCTAGAGTATGTAGAATTCCATATTCTACGTCTTTAATCGAAACAGAAATCAGAAAACACTTTGTACATGTGCAATTGCATGCAAATCATGAATTTATCATTATCTGACATTGAAAGCGTTGAAAACCGTAACCTATACACCTAAAGTCCTCACCTTTTATCGTAGAATCGTAACGGAGTCGGTAGATTCGCTAGGCTTTCGTATACGGCAATTTGGCAACCTATAGAACGAAATAGGTTAGCTATTTCATAACCTACAACTATCAAAACCCCAAAACAGACTAGGGTTAGGGTTTCTTACCTAGAAACGATGCCGGAATCGCCGGGAAAGCGATTAGAACGGACTGGTTGTGCTTGCATAACGGCAGGGAGGCATGACAGGGAGATCCTCCCACAACTCCCACACTTTCTCTCTCTTTTCTCTCTCTCAAATCTCAAATTCGTATGGCTGTGAGAGAGAGGGTTCAAAGGCCCTTATATAGCCTAAAAAGTCTCCAAATTAGACTTCAAGTCAAGGTATACTTAGGTTATAACCAAAGCGGTCCCGTTTCAGCTCAACGGAGGACTTCTGGCGGGCCTCCTTGAGCCAAAGGTCGGACTTAAGCTCACAAACTATGGATCTAGGTTCTATTAAGTTTTCGTTCCAGTAGGGTTCTCAGATCACGTGTGGCGGACCAGATTCAGTTCAACGGTCAGCGGATCTCGATCGGAGATTCCGAGTACATGTAAATGTGTATGAAATTTCTCCTGATCCGAGGGTGTAATTTGGTCTGATTCTGACGATCTAGTTGCTTAAAACTGATCCGCAAGCGAGAGGTGCCAGATTACTATTCAAGATATTTTATTTTGAATTAATTTCATATTTCTCACACTCTTCACTCCGAGCTCAAGCGAATAGCGCTGGGACACTAGCTGGATTTGATTTCCGAGATGATTGTCAAGCCCAGCGAGGCGGTCCTAAGTCCTTAACCTCGTATTATTCGGACTCCCGATGTGCGGTCCAGATCTGATACGGAGTTTCAAGACGCTCCCGAGAGCAGCCGGGTAATGAGATTGATCCTAGATTTTAGGGTAACCTAGCGTCAATGATTCTACAAGTTTTGAGTCTTGCAGATCATATTTAAAGTGATTGGTGCTAATTTCACAGGCACTCTAGTTTAACACTGGCTAAATCTCGCCTAATTTCTAAAGGATTTAGTCCTGAGTGATTTCGGTCTGAGGTGGTACTTAGACCTTTGTAGCAATGTTTAGTTTAAGTATTGTTCTTCATCACCTAAACTTTAAGGTAGTGTCTAATGTGAAAGTACTTAGAAGGATTTAAGGAACGAGGTAATGAAAGGTGAGATTTGTGAAGAAAATGGTTTGAAAAGGGACTTAAGACCCTTGAGTTGAGTGTTTGAGAAGTTAAACATGAGTTAGGATTGTCCCATCGCCTAAGGATGTCTAATTCCATGTTGGGAAAAATCCGGGCTGTTACACCTCTTTAGCAACGTTGTCAAATGCGATTGCATATGCGCATACATGTTTGCGACCCATACTCTTAAATGCGATCGCATACTGCCCAACGGTTAGAAATATGATCATTGGGACTTTTTTTTTTTTGCAATTTCAGTCACTTTTGACTATAAATAGGCACTCAAATCTCCCGCATTTTCACTATTCTCTACTCTTAACGTTTACTCTCTCACCCTCTCTTTTACTCTCTCTCTTACTCTAATCTCTCTACAAGACTACAACTTTTTCAAGTTTCAAGACTTCAAGTTTCTCTATTACATTTGCTTTTCGTTTCCCATCCAATATCTAGATACAAGAATATCATCAAGTTTGGACTTCGAATTTGAAGTTGAAAGTTGAAGTGTTCACCCATCCAAGATTAAGATTCAAGAATACCATCAAGATCATTTCATTTCTTCATCCTATTTCTTTTATAGTTTTATTTCTGATTCATTCATTCAATTCATTTATTCTTGTTCTTTTCATTTTATTTGTCATTCATTCATCGATTCATTCGTATCTCTTACTGTCTCTCTCTCTCTCTCTTACATTCTCTCATTCATTTTCTCTTTAACTCACTCATTCTTAGACTTTGATTCTTTTTCTTAATATCTTACATTCTCTCATAATATCTCACTCGTTCTTTCAGAATCTAATATCCTCATTCGTAGACCTAGATTCATCATTCATTCATTCTTTCTTACTTTTTCTCTCGTAGTCTCATACACTCATTCATTCGTCTTTTCTCTAATCAGTTTGATTTTTGTGGTTCAAGACTCAAGGGAAGAGTCAAGTTAAGTTACAACTTGCAAGTTTCTTAAAGTACAAGCTACAACTGTACAAGTGTACAAGCAAGCCTACAACTAAAAGTTACAAGTTAGAACTTACAACTTGCAAGTTTCTTATAAGTACAAGCTACAACTGTACAAGTGTACAAGCAAGCCTACAACTAAAAGTTACAAGTTAGAATTTGCAACTTGCAAGTTTCTTATAAGTACAAGCTACAACTATACAATTGTACAAGCAAGCCTACAACTAAAAGTTACAAGTTAGAACTTACAACTTGCAAGTTTCTTATAAGTACAAGCTACAACTGTACAAGTGTACAAGCAAGCCTACAACTAAAAGTTACAAGTTAGAACTTACAACTTGAAGTGCAAGTGTATAAGTACAATGCAAAGGCAAGGATTTGGAAGAGACTGTCGGCCTCAATGATAGACTCTAAAGTTTCTAAAGGGCAAGCATTTGGACGAGGAAATGTGACGAAGATAAGCTCTGCTGTAGCCTATACAAATTGTGGGAAAATATGTCATTTGAAGGACCATTGTTGGGTTCTTCAATCTTCATCCTCATCGTCGCCCAAAAGAACTAAAGAACAAAGCTTTTACTAATTTAAGCACTACTGTAGATCGAGACCCAAGATATCAAATTATCACTAAACCACAACAACAAATGGCTTCCTCCATTCCTGTCTTTCTACTGTTAACCACACATGGCAGTCAAGTACTTCTAGCTTAGGTAGGAGGTAGTGCAACTCAACTTTTGGTTTGGGTAGCCGTTGTTGTCGCCTGCTTTCACCTTGGTAGGTCGGAGGATTACAATCATGACTATTGCTATCCAATTGGTTTTATTTTATTTTTTTTTTTATTTTTTTTTTTTTTTTTTTTTTTTTGCATTAATTGCTACTTCATCAAAAATAGAAAAGAAGAGAACGGAATAGGTGGATGCCCACAATACCCATTTGCCAAAGCATAATAGGTAAAGGGCTAGCTTGTCTTACCCTATTGCGTAGATATGGCTCTGCACATCTGAGAATCATGCTTCTCAGATGTCTTGGATCATTGATTTTGGGGCATCTGATCACAACTGGTGTGACTAGTGGATTTACCTCATGTTGTCCTATTTCTGGTAATATTCAATTAGCCGATGGTTCCCTTTCTGAAGCATTGGGGAAAGGAACCTTTCGACTTTCCGATTCCCTTTTTGTCTCATCTGTAGTCCATGTTCTTTCTTTTCCGTCCAATCTTCTCTCTGTTAGTTCCCTAGCTAAACAGCTGAATTGCTGTGTCATTTTTTATGCATCATATTGTGTTATGCAGGATCTAACAATAAAGAAGTTGATTGGTGGTGGTCATGAAGATAAAGGACTATCTTCTCAATCAAGTAGATTCTGGTGTTGCTCATATTTCTGCTTCAAGCAATTAAAAATGGGTTACCCTCTAGCATACTTGTTAAGGACATTTATCTTTAAAATCATTATGCCTTTTATTTTTGATAAGTTTAATAAGAGAGAGGTGTTCTGTTGATTATTAAGATCATCGTACCTGTTTCAAATTATCCATTCGGATATAAGTGGTCCTCTGCTAATTTCCGCATTTGGATTCAAACAGTTTTTGTCATTTGTTGATGATTACTCACAATATACTTGGGTTTATCTTCTAAGAAGTCTTGAGGAAGTCCCATTGATTATTAAGATGTTTCATCAAATTGTTTCTACCCAATACAACATCAAAATTAAAACATTTCGCTTCGAAAATGCCCGTGAATATTTGCACCATTATTTATAGGAATGTTTGTAAATCATAGATTAGAATTTCAAACCACTTGTCGTACATGTCCAAACAAAATTGTGTTGCAGAACATAAAAACCGACACTTGAAGTGACTCGGTCTTTACTACTTGGAATGTCAGTACCAAAGGTATATTGGGATGAAGTTGTTATTCTTGCTACATATATAATCAATAGGTTTAATTAAAAATGTAAATTTTTTTTTTTTTTTTCCGAATTTATGCTTCGATTAGCAGTCAATTGGTCCCCATTTTAGAGCATTCAGGAGTGTTTAATGAAATCATCATCATGTATAGTCTAATTTTGAGATTTGAGAGAAGATGGGTTGATTTGCTGAAAATTGGGAAAAAATTGAAAATTTTCCAAAATTTGACAAATTGGAGAGGATGAGTACCAGCCTTATGTTTGAGAGTATCTTCCCTAGAATTATTCTACAATGACCTAGGCATAGTATTGTTGACTTGTGGAGCAGCAATACTATGCCTAGCCCCATCGAGATGTAATGATGATTTTGTGCTTTCATGCAACTCTGTGGGTCTGAGCCACAACCATACTAATTATTCACAGTATATTTTTAGTTTTCTACCTCTTCTTTTTCTTTTGAATGTATTGCTTGTGTTTACATACAAGTCTTCTTACATTTGTAAATTATATGAATAGACTTCGAATATACTTGCTTCAGTTCAGTCAAACAATGCATAGACTAGGACCCCATACAAAGAAAACCTATTATATGAACTTGTTTTTTGTGATGTTTTGATTTTTAAGCGTGTATTAATGTCTTTTTTAACAATCCCTAAAGTTTCATTGAAAAATTCGACCAATTTTCCAATGTTTCCCAGCAACAACGATACATTACACGATACAATTGATTACCACACGATAACTGATATGTATCCGTATCCCAAGGGTGCAAGCAATGCACTACGCGATAACGATATGGAAAACATTTGTTGCATCTATATAATAGAGCACCCCTCCGTCAAAAGATCTTCACAAGATATCTCACAGGTTCTGTTACAACTGTTTTGATGAAGTACCCTGGAGGCGAGGTTCATTATCTTGGATTCATCTCTCTTCCTATCACCGATTAACATGATGTAGATTAGCCATTTCGGTATGATCTCCTTGCCGGCAATGGTGTGTTGGTTCCAGAAGGTAGGTTAGATATCTTCTCACATCCAAGTGACTACAACACTATCATCAGCAAGCTCAAGAATGTTTGCAACTGCATAGAAAGCATCAACTCTTTCTTTGATTCAGTAAAGAAGGCGTTGAGTGCATGCATGACAATTTTCAGGGTTGTCAATGCAGATTGGGTCATGCATGTTCTACTTTAGGTAAACCTATGATAGGATTATTACAATAGCCAACTGAAATCTCTTTACTTTCTTTGTAACTGACATGTATTCTGGGATGTTGTGTTTAGGATCTCCTCCAAAGATTATTAAATTAATATAATCAAAGAAGAGGTCTCACCCATTTTCTCTCTGTTTTTTTTTTTTTTTTTTTTTTTTTTTTTTTTTTTTTTAGTTTTTAGTTTTTTTTTTTTTAGTTATTTATTTATTTAGAATTTAGTCAATAGTCAGATGTAGTAGAATGTCTAGGGATTTCATGTCCGCCGTTGGAAACACCACTTCCTGTCCGACTTGAATGTGTTAAGCATGTCGCCAGCATTCATCTTGAGCTAGGATCGAACTCTCTGAGTTCCTTAGAGAAAGTTGTCTTACACCCCTATTAGTTGGTAAGGGATTCAATGCAGACTTTGATGGGGATCAAATGACTCTTCATGTACCATTATCTTTGGAAGCTAAAGTAGAGGCTTGTCTACTTATGTTTTCTCATATGAATTTCCTGTCTCCAGCAACTGGAGATCCCATTTCTTGAACTAACAGGTACTTTGGGACATCAAGTTTGGGATCTCCTCCGAAGCCGTGACCATTCGTTACTCTCATCATCAACCTCAAGTACGTCTTCCAGACTTCAAATGTAATCCGTCGATACTTCCTATGACTTGGAAGAAAGAGTTGTTGCATGCGTCTGAATTAGTCAACCTATCAACATGCATGGTTGAGAACAGTTGTCATTTGACGTAAACAGTCATGATCGCTGGATAGGGACTAAATGTTTCTTATTTCTATGATGAGGAAGTTGGTTTGTGTGGATAAAAGGGCATTTGGCATCTTTCAACCTTATACATGACGGTGGCATGGCAGATGTGGGGTGTGCAAAGATGATTTTGTTTCTACAGGTGGAAATCATATATTGCTGCCGAATGCCCTTACTAAGTATAGTGTATTGGCCTCAATCCGGATGCGTTTAGTGTGGCCATGTCCTTCGTATATTACGATGCATGAGCTATACATGTATGATATGTTGTTGGTGTATGATATTATGTGAATGAAATATGTACTGATGCATTTGCTAAACAAGCGGATAGGGTTGGTGCATGATACAACAATCAGATAGGGTTGTGTACCGAATAATTTCTTTATGCATCATACTTTATTCTGGTGCATTTACTAAATGAATGAAAGTGATTTAGAACGTATACGGTGTTTAAAATCTCTCCACAAAAATAAAAAAATAAAAAAAAGGATCCGTTGCTCCTGAATTCTGCAGAAAACGGTTGTAATGATGTGTCCTCTGTAATGATGACAACTTTACCGCCTAATACCGTGGAACTCAATATTCCAAACACACCTTTGATCTATCTCACTTTTACTCATGCAGACATCTCCTATGCTGTCGGTATTGTAAGTCACTTCATGTAACGACCTTGTTGTCATCATCTCAAAGCAGTTTATCAAATACTTTGTTATATGAAAGCTGCATCTGGTTGTGTTTTTATTTTATTTTATTTTTTAATTCGAATCATGGACACTTGAATATCAATGGGTTTTGTGTTGCTGATTGGGCTGGTTCTTCTTTGGATAATTGCTCCACTCTAGGGTATTGCACTTTTGTTGGGGAATCGCGTTACATGGAAAAGCAAGAAACAATTTGTTGTTGCTCACTCCTCTGTTGAAGCTGAGTGTTGTGCAATGGCTCATGTTGCTTGTGAACCTATATGGGTGAAGGCTATCCTTTAGGATATGGGATATAAAACATCTTCCTCCATACCTTTACATTGTGATAATTAATTACCATACATATTACATTGAATCTATTCTTTAATTAACGAACCAAGTATATAGAAGTTGACTGTCATTTTATTTTAGAGAAATTGGCCGCAAAACTTCTTCACACACCATTTATTTGTTCCAAAGATCAGTTAGCAGATATCTTTACCAAAGCCACGTTTACAATTCATCTCATGACCATTTATGTCAAGCTTGGCATAAATGATATCCATGCATCAGTTGCTGCCCGGGGGCGGTGTACCTTGGGAGCACTATACCAGATAATGTATATTAAATTATGTTACACCTGTAGAGTACTATACTGGTTTGACTTAGTCATAGGATAGGTAGACAAAACAAACTGTATAGCCTATCCATTGTAACCATACTTTCCCTTTAAATAGACATGCAAGGAGAAGAGGTGATACATGAGAAATCTCTCTCTCTCTCTCTCTCTCTCTCTCTCTCTCTCTCTCGTATTAATTTATCTCTAAATCTGTCTCATGTTCTTTCAATCTTCATTATGTGATACACAAGCTAGACACGTACAAGAGGAGATCTAATCCAGATGGATGGATGGAATTTTTGCCCTTCCACTTTGTATATTATGCAAGTGGCATATGTATATGATGCTCTGAACCTTTTGATGTATCGAGTCAACCATGACGGGGTTACATTCCAAAAATTATGATGAGACGATTCGAGCCATTTAAAAACTCGTTTATGAAATTGCTAAAGTTATTTTCATACGACATATTCACTTGGTTAGGATGAACTGGTCACTGTGATTTTCTGTGTGGTCCATTTACAAAGCCTTGTGATGAGGAACAAATTGGATTATCATATGCACATGCCACATCTGGGTGTTCACCTCAGTGAATTTGATACCTTCCCTATAGAAATGTTACTATGTACACTAATTATCATGATAGCCTGGCGCCAGCTTGACCTGATCTGACCAGTCAGACCAATGAACTGATCTGAGCATGGCCCAGTTACTAATCGTGCTTGAACTTTTGGACTTGACCTAGTGGATCTGACGGTGTAGGTGTCTATGCTCTAGCTGGACCCATGATGGGCCAAGCTGAAAACTCAACAGACTGGCTTGATCTGTCACTCTTACTTCTGTGGGACCTATATGCCCTTGCTGTTTAGGAAATGGATACAAAGAAGATTGGGTATGACGCTGCATTTCTTGAAAATCCAGTATATGGATATGGATGTGGGTGCCCCATTTGTTACCGGAATTTCATATTGTTTCCACGATCATTCGATTAACTTTTAGCTCTGGGAGAAAGCTTGGATGATGATGATTATGATGATTAAGCTTTAGTTCCATTGAACAAGATATAGTTCTTTTAACTTCTCTAACATGCAAAGTTCAATATATCTGTCAATATTACAATTTTTATAGTGCACGGATGTATTTTGACATGTGATGGAATTGTTAGAAATTTGTAACTTATCTAATACAACAGGATGCAGTTAAAAATACTTCCTACAAGTACCTAGTATCTTGTATTGGTATTGGTATCATGTCATGTCTGTCATGATATGTTGAAGATACGGAAGTATCTGGGAATCACATGCTCATACTAGACCTAGTTGTGTACTTGCATTTAGACATGAAGTCCATGTCATTGATCTGGACCATCCGTGCTGTCCAATCACTCTCTATTGGAAACTGTGCTAGAGCAGATCACTAGGAGGATCCTATCCACCTGATCACTTTCCAGCAAAACTGGTTATTTGGATTCATTCTTATAAATGGATCCATTAATCAATAAGAACCGTTCATTTGGTATGGCCTAGCTTTTGTTGCGTGAGACTCAAGGATTACTTCAATTAGATGATCTAATCACTCCTTTTGTGGCTTAAAAAACACTTATATGAGAAAGGACGAACGTTTGATGGTTATGGTCATCTAATCAGTGTGATCAGTAGTCTATAAAGATTGCCATCTTGATTGATAATAGGGCTGCACACATGCAAATGTTAGTGGTTGCCCAATAAGCTTTACTTGGTTTTTGAGTATTTCTACACATGTGCATGTGCATGCACACACATAAATAACTAAATGCCCATAGGTATATCTGTTTATGTATAGATTGTAGTGACATATGTTAGGGATTCCTGCTTTATACATCCTATTGCTATTAAAGAGCTTTCCATCTATAATGCCACTTGCATGAGGGTTACTTAACGAGATCATTGGTTTCATGGTTTCTTTTTTCTGTAACTTTCAGTATCCACTGGAGCTGGACTCATGGGGGCTTCTACAAAAGCATATATTATCAGACTATTTGAATCATGAGGTAATTTTGACACTTTATTCTATAACTGTGTGTTTTTTTTTTTTTTTTTTTTTTTTTTTTTTTTTTTTTTTTTCCTTTTTTAATACTTTTTAAGGGTATTGATACTGACTGTGGGAATTGGTTACATTATTGAGTACTTGGTGACCTCAGCAACACAATCACCAAATGCACATACAATAGTAATAGCTTCAAATGTGTAGATCTATCTTAGTAATATAAATAAAAAACATATAAAGGGCATTGAAATAACTTGATACACAATAATTTTTAAATTTATATGTACATAGCAGCCAAAAGCAAGAAAAAAACAGATATCTCCAGAAGTGTGTTGTCAGCCTATGTCCTACGTGTCCCATATACATTCTTTATGGAAATATTTGTTATGTCAATGAATTGATATTTAGTCTGCTTCTTCTTATTCTTCTTCTTCTTCTTCTTCTTCTTCTTATTATTATTATTATTATTTTAAAAAAATAACTAAAACCTACTTAAAAAATTAATGCCATAATCAAAGGGAAAATCCGAAATAATTGAAGCTGCAACTTGAAGCATGCCGTAATTTGACTACTCTGAACAAATATTTTCTAAAACATCAGAAATGCTCTTCAGTATACAAGTGGATCCACAATCATTTTCAAAGTTTGATAAAGCTATTACACTGCCTGTAAGGTGAGGTAATGGATTGAAGTGCAAACTGCAAGGCAAAAACCAGGTTATGGCTTGATGGCACTGTGGCTACTTTATGACTTTAGAGAATATGGGCTGGTTTTCATTTCTCTATTTGTTTTAATGGAAGGGCTCTTACAAAGTTTTTTCTTTTGGATCCTTTGTCATGTTATAATTTCTATTGAACAAGTTTTTCAAGTTCCCCATCTAATACCATATCTTCTGATGTAGGGTGAACTTGAGACTTGATGGTTGACCATGTCGGTCAAGAAAATAATTTTTTTTTTTTTCCTTCTTATTTTGGTATGCACAACTTTTCTAGAAAATATGAACATTGTCTGCTCTATGTTGGTTGTGTAATTATGCTGCTTGTTGTATTCTTTGTCCTGGTTTTGCCAGGCTGTCTTCAATAAAATTTATTCATAATCCTTCAAAAAAAATAAATAAAACTTTTTTTTAGAAAATATATTAGTATGGTAGACCAACAACCATACTTCAAACTAGACCAATACATGCACTGCATTGCATAAAATGTACAAAAGATAAGAGTAAACATCCAAATAGGCATTTTCATTTTTTTTTTATTGATTGGATTTCTTTTTACTAATATGACTGATACGAGTACCAGCACACTGGTATCCACCGTTGTATCGATTTTTGGCATGACTGAAATGGGAACTGATATCAATATTTTAGAGCCTTGATCCAAATCTATTGGGATTTTGAACTCTAGATCTTTTAGGATCCATTTGGATTGGGGGCATTTGGATACCTGGGAATGCCAATCTTCACTTGAAGTGTGATTTTTGTATTTGGGGGGCTGTTTTTCATTGGAATACCTGGATATTCAAATGCCCCGCGGGCATTTAAATACCCCAAAAACAGGGAATCGCAATGTCCAATAAAGATATGGGTTTTCAGATTTCCATTGGCAACTATCCTCTTAAAGAGGAGAGGGATGGACAATCAAACATGCGATGGTTGGGATCACTTGACCAAAGTGATTTTTTTAGTGGGATGGCAATCAAAGGTGAGAGACCCACATGATGTAGGGTTTAAATCAAAG
This sequence comes from Magnolia officinalis, assembly GCA_021015155.1. Classification (NCBI taxonomy): domain Eukaryota; kingdom Viridiplantae; phylum Streptophyta; class Magnoliopsida; order Magnoliales; family Magnoliaceae; genus Magnolia; species Magnolia officinalis. The sequence continues at coordinate 36,577,633 of JAJHSJ010000008.1, forward strand.
ATGGCACCATTTCTGGTCTAATCAATATGGATTGTCCATTTCATAGCCATTGATTGAAGAGCTAGAATCATTTGGCCAAAGTGATTTTGTGAGAAATGAGCAATCATACGAGCAATGTTTTAAATATCGTTATCGCGTAATATATCACACCCATGGGATATGGATACATATCGGTTATCGCATGGGATATATCGGTTGTCTCGCGTAATGTATCGATGTTATTGTGAAACATGGGAACATTGGGAAATTGGTCGAATTTTTCAATGAAACTTCAGGGATTGTTGAAAAAAACATCAATACATACTTAGAAATCAAAACATTACAAAAAAAGTGCACATAATAGGGGTTTCCTTTGTATGACATCCTAATATATGCGATTTCCAATTGAACTGATGCAAGTATATTCAAAGTCTATTCATATAATGTATAAACGCAAGAAGACATGTATGAAAACACTAGCAATACATTCAAAAGCAAAAGAAGAATCACTAGCTCAGGTTACATACGTGTTTAATTTTGTGATTTGATACAAAGATTGCAAGTGATTTGCAAGAAATTGAGAAATTTTGATTTTTCTTAATTTTCTGCAACTTGACCCATTTCCCCCAAATCCCAAAATTGAAGTTCCAAATCCATGATTTTTCATGGAAAACATGAAGAATCATAGATTTGTAACCATTTGACACTAGTTTAATGCAATTTACAACAAAAACATGGACCAAAAATCAAAAACGCTCGTTGGATCGAGTAGGTGGGCTATATCGGCACTACCTATGCGTTTTGTATCGCACAAGTGGGATACAAGATATATCGTGGGATATATCGGCTGATATCGTCGATATTTAAAACACTACATATGAGTAGCCCGGATATTCTCCTTTGTACGTATATCCATAACCGCTCTCCTATGACTGCCCATTACTATAACTGGGCCGTGACTGAGTGCCGTACCTACCGTTGGAGTCGGTCATCCCGTAGCTGCAGTACCCACCATGTGCATAAGGTAGGATGGAAGTGGTGCTTCCCTACTTTGAATTAATGCCCATGAACAACATGCTCTCTAAGAGACTCCTGGCCGTGTGGGGCCTTCTTCTACTTACCCTTCCGATGCTCGAAATGCCGACTCGGCTCCCCTACTTTGTGTGAAGATGATGGACAAGATCCATAGTCTCAGTTGTGAGGGACATGGTCAAAGTCTGCCTCTTCAGTGAACTAGTTAACCGATCACTAATTTTGACCCATCATGTGAGCATCATCATCGCCATCTCCACCCTTGTCACTACTGCTGCCACTCTCGTTGTTCTCATTACCACCCTTGCCATCACCATCGTCATCACCCCCGTTGGCACTGTCATCACCCCCATCGCCTCCATGAAATGGGGATAAGATTTTCTCATCATTGTCACTCTACATCACCCAACTCTGTAGTGTACTCTTAGAAGATGCCTCATGACCAATGTTGTCAAACCGCATATGCGGTTCTGTGTGATCGCATATGCCTGTGCGCATATGCGATCGCACATTTGCATATGCGGTCACACATGTTTTTTGAAAAAAAAACGAAAAAATAAGGGGACAAATTTTAAAAAATTGTAGAACTTAGGAGAAACATTCCTAAGTTAATAGATAACTAATATAGTAATTATATGTATATAAAATTAGTTTCTGACTGGTTAGAAAAATGAATGAAGTACATCAAATTCAACATTCAACAATATAGTTAAGTAACAAAATAATCAATAGGCTATTTATTGTACAAATACAATTTTAAAGTTACATCTTAATATTTATTATTTATACACTATAACACTAACACTACTTACAAGTTTCAAGTTACAACTTAGTTGCACTAAGTTACACTACAATAAGTTATAACTTAGTTACACTAACACTACGTTACATTCAACAATATACTTGCACAACTTATAGTTACAAGTTACACTACTTGCTAAAGTTTGATTTTTTGCAAAAAAATAAAATAAAATAAAAATAATGTGCTAACAGTTAGCAGATATGCGATCGCATATGCTGTATGCGATTGCATATCCTCGCACATTTGGCATATGCGATCACATATGCGATATGCATATGGCAATTCACATATGCGAATATGAGGTCGCATTTAACAACATTGCTCATGACCCTCATCAGTATGTATTGGACTCCTCATCAACGCATCGAAAGAGTCGGCTCGAGTCCTTTGCTCTTCCATGACCTAGTTGATGTCAATACCCAAAGATGAGGTTCCTTCGCACATTGTTTGATTAGGGCCTCCATCAGCATTATTCAAGTAAATTGATGTCACCTACTTGTAAAGTCGGTCCTTAGTATGACCATCATCACCAAGATGGGCCTCCATGACTATAACCATCATGTCCAATGGGTCACACTCTACAACCTGCCTATGTTTTGCTCGCAACTGCCTCTCCTTATAACTTCATATTACAGTGACGCAAATACCAACTTCCATAGCTTCTCATAGTCCAACTTGTTCCTCTTGTTGGTGTGGATGAGCAACCATTTATTCCATTTCCTTTCGGTGCTAGCACACAAATTGCCAATAACTATAGCGTGGGAACCTTGAGTCCGTGCATGGATTGCCACTCGCCTACCAATTCATCATAAGTATGTGTTAGTTCAATGCAATAACATTTAACATGGGGGCAAGACTTCCAACTTCTAAATTCCGACTAATTCATATACTGACATGACATCATCTTATCCCTCAATGCTTTTGTAGATGTGGACGAGAATTGGCCTCTAACATTTCGAAAAAGCAATAGATGTCAATTACAATTTACAAGTATTAATAATTCATCCAATATTTAGATCATTATACTATAATAAACTAAAAGACTAAATGCATTATTACCTCATTCCCAATTTTTTCTTTTCCTATTATTACCTCCATCACCATCTTCAGATCATTGTTCTTCAAGAGGTTAAGTGCATATAGGTACTTTAAGTTCAAAAACTATTTTGAAACCCAAAGATTATTTAATCAGGAACATTAAAATGTGCAAAATTTAAGCAAAGGTCGTCATATTTACAAACTTGAGTATTACGTAATCTACTACTAGTAGAAACAAATGATATCAAGCATAAGTAACTTACTGCCTGGTGAGGTGGATGCTCAAGGGTCTTCAACCTTACCGTCTATGATCTGGAGCACCAATCTTGTAAATTAGGTTCATCGAATGCATCAACTCGAACATGGACTCCACCAATGACCCTGTGCCCTCGTTTCATAGCAAATGTGTCGCCCTCGTTTATATCCCCTTTACACTCTTGGTGCATCATCGCCGACATGGTCATGGTATTAAAAAATAGTTACGTTATGACTGTAATGGCTGTTACGTAACGGTAACAGTGGTGCCTCGTCCTATAATCCAGGGCCATAAAAAAAAGGCCCATAACAGACCAATACACGGGGGTCTTAGGGAATTGGTAAGTCTATATCCGGATTATAATTTCAAGTCTGGAGGTCTTGTTTCTGGCTAGGAAGGGGAAGATGGGTTGATCAGTGCCGACTTGAAGATTTTAAGCTAAAATGTGTGGGGCTTGGGGTTTCAACATAAAAGGGGCAAGATAAAAGATGTGTCGCAGATGGAAAGCTCAAGTGGTTATGTTTTAGGAAACTAAGTTGCAACCAATTGACAAGAAAGTGATGGATTCTTTATGGAGTCTCCTTGAAATACTGGATTGCTATCAATTCTGTTGGCTCGGCATGGGGTATACTGCTGGGCTGGTATTATAATATCTAGTTCAAGGTGGACTGGTTGGGAGGTTTCTTTTCAATTTCAATGGTGCTTAGAGATATTGTGTCAGGGTTCTACTGGTGCTTCATGTCAGTGTATGGGTTGAACCAGTGTTCCAAATATCGGTATTGTGTTATGTATTGCACCCTTGGGATACGGATACGTATCGGTTATTGCATGGGATATATCGATTGTATCGCGTAATGTATCCATGGTGTGCTGTAAAGGCGTTACGACGCCGTAAACAGGGTCCGTTACGATACGGCCATATCAGCCGATACGTAACGGTAATGGACGACACCGTTACGCGATACGGGGTCGAAACGGGCACCCCCCCGATTCTGTGACCGTAACGGCTATTACGGGGCCGTTATGGGCCATAACAACCATTATGGCCCCGTAACGGCTGTTACAGGCCAAAAGAAAAAAAATAGGCAAAAAAAAAAGCGTACCTTTTTTTTTTTGTTTCTTTTCTTCTCCTCCTCCTTCTTCTTCTTCTTCCTCTTCTTCTTCTTGTTCTTCTTCTTCCCTCCCCCCCTCTCTTTCTGTCTCTGTCTCTGTCTCTCCCTCTTCTTTCCCTCCTTTTCTTTTCGGTTTCCTTCTCTGGTATCGGAAAATGAAATCGGAAGCGGATTGGCTAGTGTATTGGCTGGTGTACCACACACCAGCTATATAGCTGCTGTATGTACGTGTCATGCTAAGACGAGCGCTGACACTCCTCGAGCTCCGAGTTGCACAACGGTTCAAAGGAGATCAAAGTTACATGGGCTCCACAGTGATGTATTTATTATATCTACACCGTTCATCTATTTTTAGAGATCATTTCAGAGCATTACCCAAAAAATGAATTATATCCAAAGATCGTCTGGACCACACCAAAAATAGTAGCGGAGATAATGATTTTCACCGTTAAACAATTCGTAGCGCCCACCATAATGTTTATTTTCCATCCAATCCGTTCATAAGGTCAAAAAGACCTGAATGAAGAGGAACAACAAATTTCATATTGATCCAAAACTTGTGATCCCAAAAAGGGTTTCAATGGTAGACGTTCAATCCCCCACTACTTTTTGCAGTGTGATCCAATTGATAATTAGATCTGTATTATTTTTCGTGTCAAGCCTTAAGACGAGCTCGTCAAATGAATGGATGGTTTGGATATAACACATACCTCATTATCAGACCTACAGGACTTGTTGACGTCAATACAACAACTATATAGGTGTGTACGATGTTATCGCTCCACATGCCGCGTGGGCCCCACCATGATGTATGTATTTTATCCATGCCGTCCATCCATTTTGCCACATCATTTTAGGTCATGATCCAAAAAATTAGTAAGATCCAAATCATAGGAAACAGTGGTTATAGAATGCTCACCATTAAAAATTTCAAAATTTCTTAGGGTCCACTGTAATGTTTATTTTCCATATAACCTGTTAATTGGGTCATACTGACATGGATGAAGGGAAAACACACATGTTAGCTTGATCTACACTTTTGTAGCCCCCAATAAATTTTTAATGGTGGACATTTAATTATTTTTGTTTCTTATGGTGCGGTCCACCTGAGCTTTGGATTTGCCTCATTTTTGGGCTCATGCCCTAAAATTATTTGGCAAAATGGATGGACAGTGTGGATATAACACATTCATCACGGGTGGGGCCCAAAAAACTTTGACACTCGTGTGCTACACTTCACAATCCGAGTCCCGCCTAATTCGGGCCCTTAAAAAATTGTACACGAGACATGTATTAACTTAAAATTTACCAATTAAATTATGGACTGTAGTTGCTAACTCACAATGCCAAAATCAAATTGTTTGAATAGTTTTAATTGTTAATTTGTGCACGCTTATTTTTTAAAATAGGGCCTTTTGATTTTTTTCATGATTCACTATCCAATAAATGTCCACCAATTCATAAGTGGGATAATGCTAATAAATTGCATGAATTTGAGGCTGATTTGGGGCATGGATTGGTCCTCCAAGTCGGCCCCAAATTGGCAACGCTATCTTCCTGAATTTAATTTCATTTTTTTAAAGGACTATTGGGAGAAATGATATTAAATTGTTAAGTATATAAATTAGATATTTAGAAAATTAAATATATGAATTTTATAGTCAAATTCAGGTTATCTAGTTCATAAATTCATCAGACAGTCTGATACAACTTCTCACCAAAGAGTGGACCGTTACACCACCATAAACATGTTCCAATTTATAAATGAATGCATATTTGGAATGCTTAGAATATTTCGGATTTAATCCATATTTTTAAATATTTTTTTGGCAAAAAAAAAAATGCACCATTACGGGCCGTTACACCTCCGTATCGCCGTTACACCCCCGTATCCATATCAGTATCGGAGGGCACCGTTATGCCAACCTATACCGATACGTGATACCTTGGCCGTAAAGGCCATTACACGTTACGGGGTCGTAACGGCCGTAACAACCGTTATGGTAAAAAAATGGCCCGTAATTGCTGTCAATGACACGTTACGTCCCTTATAAAGGTCATAATAGCCTTACGGGACAAACACATGTTTTTCATACTTTTTAATCAATAGTATGGGGCAGATACATGTTTTTCGAGGGGTTTTCAATAAATAAAAAAAAATAAAAAAGAGAGACCGTAACAGCCGTTACGGGGTCATAACCATCGTTATGCCCTGTATCGTAAGGGTAACGGTGGTGGCCGTGACGACCACCGTTACCGTTACGGAACACCTTGAATGTATCACTGTTGTTGGATACATGGGGAAACATTGGAAATTGGTCGATTTTTTCGATGAAATTTCAGTGATTGTTAAAAAAGACATCAATACACACTTACAAATGAAAACATTACAAAAATCAAGTGCACATGAGAGGTTTTCTTTATATGGGGTCCTAATCTATGCGTTTTCTAACTGAATTGATGCAAGTAAATTAAAAGTCTATTCATATAATTTATAAATGTAAGAAGACATGTGGAAGCACAAGCAATACATTCAAAAGCAAAAGAAGATTCACTAGATTAGGTTACATGCCTGTTTGATTTTGATTGTTTTTCAATTTTCCGCAACTCAGTCATTCTTCTCCAAATCTCAAAATTGAAGCTCCCAATCCATAATTTTTCATACAAAATATGAAAAATCATGGATTTGTAACAATTTGACATTGATTTAACATGATTTATAGAAAAAAGGATCGAAAATAAAAAAAAAATGCTCACCGGATCGAACATGGGAGATATATCCCACTACTTGTGCGTTTCGTATCGCACAGGTGGGATATAAGATATATCGTGGGATATATCGGTTGATATCGTTGATATTTAAAACACTGGTGAACACTGGGTGCAACCAATGTTCGAAATATCGGAATCGCGTTACGTATTGCATCCTTGGGATACAAATACATATCGGTTGTCACATGGGATATATCGTTTGTATCGGGTAATTTATCACACGTTTTGGGAAACATGAGGAAACGTTAGGAAGTGCACATAATAGGTATCATTTGTATAGGGTCCAAAGCTGTGCGTTGTCTAACTGAACTAATGCTATTATATTCAAATTGAATGCATAACATTTAGAGTGTATGTGATGATCATTTCATCAAACACTCCTAAATACTTCGAAATTGGTCTTAATTGACAGTTGGTTGAAGGGATTTTTTTATTATTATAAAAATTAATATTTTAATATATATTTTTAATTAAAAATGATTTTTATTTTCCGAAAATTGACAAGGACTTAACAAATTAGTAGATCAGCCGTCATACATGCTTGGTTTCATGTTTGGAGTGCAACATTGGAAGCAATTTGTGAGAAATTGGAGAAATTTCAAAATTTTCCCAAATCAGACCACCTATACTCAATTTTTTAAATGAGAGTGTATATGATGATCATTTCATCAAATGCTCCTAAATACTTTGAAATAGTCTCAATTAACAGCTGGTTGAAGGAAAATTTCGAAAAAAACAGGAGAACATAAAGAACCAATGGATACAAAATCAAATCTCCAACTCCATGATTTTTCATGCAAAACATGAAGAACCAGTGGATTTGTAACCATTTACATTGATTTAACATAATTTCAACAAAAAAAACGGATTGGAAATTGAAAATGTTCACCGGATCGAACATGTGGGATATATCGGCACTAAAACCTGTGAGTTTCGTATCGCACAGTTGGGATACAAGATATATGTGGGATATATTGGCCAATATTGTCAATATTTAAAACATTGGGTGCAACTGGTGGTGCAGGGAAGCCGAATTGCAGATTGTATTTCCTCATTTCTATTCCTTGGCAGCTCACTAGGATGCAAAAGTACAGACTATTTCGAAGCAGTGAGTGGTATGATTATTTGGAACCCATTGGTCATAAGAGATGTCACAGAAGAGTAAGAGTTGGAAGTTTTTGAACTGATAAATCGTCTGTCGTCAGTTGCAATTGATATAAAGGACTTTCTTCTTTTGAGAAGGGATCCATCCAATCTTCTCGGTTAAGTTGTTGGCCAAGAGATTGATCCTTGAGTGTCAGTAGCTCTGACAGGCTGGGTCTGGAATTCTAACGCCTTCCCAGGGCCATAGTGTTTGCATGGCTGGCTGGGTGCAAATCGTATCTTAATGGTGGATCTTCTTTAAATCCATGTGGGTGCTGGTCCTGAGCAGTTCCAGATGGTTTGAGTCATGCCGATCACAATCCAGAAACTGTTCGACACTCGGAGAATACAGCATTCATGTTAAAGGCACAAAGCCATGTACCAAATTTTTGTCGTTGAATTCCTATGGAGGATATGGAAGGAGTGTCACAATCGCAATTTTGAGGGAGTTCAACACCTTGTTTTCTCATGGGCGGAAGCAGTGTGGGTTTGCCACGTCCATATGGTCTGGAGAAGGTGCCCCTCTCTTGATTGTCCTGCCAGTTTGTTTGTATGCTTTGGCCTTTGGACCTTTTCTTGCTAATAAAAATCCTTCTTGCCACTCAAAAAAATAAAAAAAATAAAAAAAGTTCCACATCATTCATCATTTTGAGCCTTTAGTAGGATCTCTAGATCATTCAGCAACAAGGAAAATTTATTGGTGCTCCACGTGCTATGATACCTGGGCACTTTGGAAGTGGTAGCATATTTGATTCTTCATTTTTGTGTAAAATCCAAGTGCCATACCAATATTTGCATCCTTGTCATGCCTTTGCCATACCTGGATATAATAATCAATAGTTAATGAGATTACTATAGCAATATGTGTGCTTAGTTTATTAAGTATTTGACTTCCAAGGAAAGCAACTATTGAATCTTTAAGTTGATAGCTGATACTAGGGACCTGATAAGAGGGAAATGTCACTTTGTCTCTTTGCAAATTGCTTTCACTACTGGCAAATGATCTGCAGATCTGTATTGTACTAACCTCCAAGTGACACTCCCACTTCAGACTTGACTTACAGATCTTCTCCCTCTTCCTAGGAATTTACACTCGCTAATATTCCAGAACAGCTTCCCCACTCCGCACTCAAAACCCTCCCTCTCAGGCTTTGTGCAGCTAAGCTTCAAACCCTACGTTCCCCCATCAATTCCTGTCTTTCTTAAGCTTAATATTTACCTAGTGAGGGGAACATGACGTTCGGTAGGTGTTATAGGTGTCATCCTAGTTGCATTTGCCTGACAGACCTTTTTATTGTTGATGGTACTAAGTTGAAGTTGACATACTGAGAATGGTTCTTGATTTAGTATGGTCATTTTCGTTTGTTTGTATTCTGATCCAGATAATTTTCTCGATGTTAATCAATATATGAACAGAGCTTACTTCTGGAAGATTTAGATTTAAGAGTTATGTTCAGTTACTACTTGACATCAGAGAGGTCAGTGGTAAAGATGTTTGACTAGTTAGGTTGGACTTTCTGTAGCATGTTTGACTAGTAGTGGTCCAAGGGATTGTTTTACATTTTGGAGTTCGGTGTGTTGTTTTTATTTTTATTGGACTAGAAATTCCTGATTTAAAAAAAATGCAATCTGGTGTCGAGTCCACAGTTATTAAGCCGTTGCCGTTACTGTCTATATGATTATATCTAGTTTGCAACCATTTAATGCATTCAGCATATTTCTCATTTACTGTTATCCTGTTACTAATTTTTGAGTTACTGGAAAAATTAATGTACTCATGTTTATTGTTTGAAAAGCATCAGCTGACTATCATTATTGAATGTCATCAGGGACACGAGTTGACATTACGTGTCCTCTACAGGTTATTTGGAGAAGCAGAACAGGATCATGACTTCTTCTCATCTACAACTGCCACTTCAATTTATGAAAAATTTCTGTCGACTGTGGTGTGTATTCGTCATTATGTTTCCTTCAATTAATCAAATCCTTGATCCTTTTGTGTGTCCAATATGCTTCTAAGTAAAAAGCTGTGTGTAGGCTGAAACACTTCGAGACTCATTTCCAGCTTCGGATAAATCTCTAAGTAGATTACTTGGTGAAGCGCCTTATCTTCCAAAGACAGCCTTTAAACTGTTAGAGTGCTTGTGCTCTCCTGGAAGCAATGAAAAGAATGACAAGGAATCACAAAGTGGAGACCGTGTTACTCAAGGTCTCAGTGCTGTATGGAGCTTGATTTTGCAAAGGCCTTCCATTAGAGATATTTGTTTGAAGATTGCTTTACAGGTTATCATCCTTGAACATTTTGTTCTTATATAATATAATAATAATAATAATAATAATAATAATAATAATAATATACTATAATATAATATAATATAATATTCAGCCCTTCAAAATTTAGATTGTATTAATTTCTGTTACATTTATGGTGTTAGAAAAGATATGAGATTAAATGGGAAAGGAGTAGTGAGAGAGTTAAAATCCTCTTTCACTTGGTCTCTTTTATTTAAAAGATCATAACCATTACAAGGTGATAGGAATAGTTACATAAAATAAATACAAGCATACGATGATTCAAAGGAGTACCAAAGATAGTGTACGTAATGGAACGTAACATTTCTAATGCTCCCCCTCAAGCTAGATCATGGATATTGTTGATGCTGATTTCTGGTTCACCCTTCTTGGACCCTTGAGTACCTGCACAGAGAACAAAAAGGGAGACCCTGGCTAATGTAGGGGACCCTCCGATGCCAAAGTCAGGAATTGGGTCTTTGTAGAGATTGTGTAAGGGTAGAGATAATGTGCATGTACCTTTCACCATTAGGGGTCTCCTTATTTATAGTAGAGGGGAGATCGTATCCTAAACAGATCCTCCCTGTTTAGTAGGTACATATTGTAGTCGGATTAGAACTCCAAACTTATAGGAGATCTTCTGAGATCCTTGGTGAGGATCTCGGGATCTTGAACTGATCGCGAATTAGTTTCTGCGATCCTTAGAGAAAAGATCAGATAGGTCTTCCTTCATATTAGGTCGGTCATTGTCCAGAGATCAAGGCGTAGTTGTCCGAACTTTGATTAAGGTTGGCTAACGGAAGTCACACGGCCGACCGAACTATAAGAAGGTCGACATCACGTCACTGATTAAACCGATCAAGGGTCCTTGTGATCTCCAGTTCCGAGCAACCCCCTCCAGAGGCCTAAGCACATCGGCTTTTTCTTCTTCCTTTTTATTTTTATTTATTTTGTCTCGGATCTAATGTAATGCGCTATCCGGAGCTTCATCAATATAATCCAAGTTTTCTTTTAGCACAATGTTTGTATGCGAAATTTTCCTAAGTAGGAAGGACAATCGTTCGACACTTTGGTTGTCACAGTTGTCGAAGATCTGGTCCCTTTTACTTAGGGCCGATCAATTGGTTACGGCTTTTCTCCTCCTTGTGCCAAGGGGAGCCCTAAGTAGTCCTCCGTAGATTGGGCACGTAAGTAGCGTGTGGCCGAGCCTCTTTTTGGAGGGTCGGCCTGTTGATAAGAGTTGTTCCTCCCACACATTATAGGAAACCCTTTAGTAGATACTCGGTAGATGATCATTAGTAGATACAGAAGTAGAAAGTAGACTCGGAAAGTTTTATTGCACTAGTTCCCCTAAGGACTGTACATATTCGATCGTATATTTGGTGCAAGTTGGCCCTTCAGGCGTAGTAGATTTTGAGGTGATCGACATTCCATCGATGTGGCAGGAGCCGGCCTTCCAAGTCTTCAAGTCGATATGATCAAGGTTAGCTCATGTTGGTTACCACATAGGCCCCCTCCTAGTTCGGCCCTAAGGTTCCCGAGCAGGGTTCCTCAGTATTTTGGAAAGTCCTGCGGAGAACTAGGTCCCCGGCTCGGAACCTCCTCGTCTTCACTTTAGAGTTGTAGAAACGGGCGAACTGTTGTTGGTGGATCGCGATCCTAACCCGAGCTTGTTCTCTTGATTCTTCGATAAGATCGAGGTCCAGTGCCATTAACTCGATATTTTGTCGCTCATTGTAGGAAGAGATCCAGGCAGTTGGAAGTCCGATCTCGACCGGGGTAACGGCTTCAACGCCAAAGGCCAAGGAAAAGGGGGTCTCTCCGGAAGGGCTATAGCTAGATCGGATTCGTTCACACTTGGCTTAGTTAGAAACTCAATTAGGATCGACCTGGGAATATCGTCTTCGGCGGAAGTAGCCAGTTTTGCCAGCATGTCGGCTTTAGAATTTTCCACGTGAGGAATGAGACCGATATCACACTTTTGGAACTTGCCGATGAGTTCTCTGGATTTTAGTAGGTAGGCTTTCATACGCTCTTTTTTAGCCTGATATTCGTTGGTTATCTGGTTGACAACGAGCTGAGAGTCGCCGTACACCTTAAGATATTGGGCTCCCATGGTGGCGGCCAGCCTAAGCCCAGTTAGCAGTGCTTCATATTCCGCAACATTGTTGGAGGCTTGGAATCTAAATCTTAAGGCATACTGCACGCATGTGTGATCTGAAGTAGGGCTGTTCACGAGTCGAGCTAGCTCGAAAAACTCGCTCGACTCGGCTCGAGTCAGCTCGGATTGACTTGGCTTGAATGACCGATTTGGGCCGATTCAAGCTAATTATTTGAAGCTCGAGTTGAGTTCAAGCCGAGTTCGACCAGGGGGCATTTCAACTCTACTCGAACTCGAACTTGACTCGACTCGAAGCTCGAACTCGAGCTCGACTCGGCTCGATTAATAAATATATTAAAGTTGTGGGGAATGCGGAGAAAGTTAAAGTGGGATCTCTTTGCTTTCACCCCAACAGCGAAGAGTTTTATGTTGGTGTTGATGATCTCTTGAATCCAAAATGGTATATTGTATGGAACACTCACATGAATAGACATATCCTTCTTGAATATGTTGTGAGCTACAAGTCATCAAAGCATCTGCAAGGTAACGAAAACTGCACTTTTGTCTGAGCAGCAACAATACAGATGGATCCCACTTTTTTGTGGTCCCAGGTTTGTTCAAAATCCTATCCATTGGAAAGTATGGCCTTAATGATGGGTAATTCAGAACATACAATTGAGGATGCTTTTGGCCCCATGGTTCTTCTATCATAGGGCCCACACAGATGGATTTTTTGGACTGCTGAAAGATGGACTACACCCTGTTTCGGTTGCCGGGCCAAACCAAAAATGAATTTCGCTTGGTGGAGCGTCATGTAAAATGCCTCTTTAAAATTTTTTTATTTAGCTTCTCTTCTAAATCAATGGAGGAGGATCAAGAACATAATCCATTACTTTCTCACCTAACAAGCTCAAGCTCGACTCGAACCACTAGCTCGACTCGAACTCGACTCGACAACTTTGACAAACAAGCCAAGCTTCAATGTTAAGCTCGAGGCCGAGCTCGAGCTCGAGCTCGAACTCGAGTACAGCATGGACAAGCCGAGCTGAGCTTGGCCCACCTCAACTCGATGCCTAGCCCTAATCTGGAGTCTCCAGGACTATACCGGGACCGCTGGCTTTAGATTTGGAAGAGCCATCGACGTATAATGTCCATGTTGGTTGGTTGGGAGCAATTGATGATGGCTCGGGCCGAATGCTCGGATCGGAGTTTAGCTTGAGCTGATTGCTCGGATCGGAGTTTAGCTCCGGCTGAATGGTCGGATCAGAAGAGAGATTCTATCCATATTTCAAGGGAAATTACCCCCCCCCCCCCCCCCCCCTCTTCCGAAGATTATCAAAATTTGTTAAAAGAAGAATGTCAAAGGCAAAGACAAAAGTAGGCAAGACCTGCTACAACCCAAAGAAAACAAAAACAAGCCTAAGGCAAAGAAACAAGCCATGCCGGTTACAACCCAAAGAGGGAAGAGAGAATACAAGGGTCAGAAATCAAGGGATAGGACAACCACTTTGCGACGTCCATTATGATGAAGGTGACCACTTGAGTGATAGAAGTGGAGGAATTCAGGAAGCAACAATTGCTCCTCTCCTTCCAAATGGCCCAAAGAAGCCATGATGATTAGGTCCAAATTGCTTTGTGGTTTCTAGCACCTTCGTTGTGCCAAGTGAATAGAAGATCCTCGGCTGCAAAAGGCATGACCCAGGATGTGTGGAAAAAGGTTAGAATGCATGAGCACACCCCATGGGTGAAGGGGTAGTGGATGAAGAGGTTGTTGATCAAATCTGTGTTTTCCGTACATAGAAGGTAGTCGTTAGAAACAATGTTCGAAATATCGGTATCGTGTTACGTATCGCACCCTTGGTATACAGATATGTATCGGTTATCGCATGGGATATCAGTTGTATCGCATAATGTATCACTGTTGTTGGAAACATGGGGAAACATTGGAGATTGGTCAAAGTTTTCAATGAAATTTCAGTGATTGTTAAAAAAGACATCAATACACACTTACAAAAAAATAATTGCACATAATAGGTTTTCTTTATATGGGGCCCTAATCTATGCGCTGTCTAATTGAATTGATGCAAGTATATTCAAAGTTTATTCATATAATTTATAAATGTAAGAAGACGTGTGGAAACACAAACAATACATTCAAAAGCAAAAGAAGAATAACTAGATCAGGTTACACACAGTGTTCAAATTGTCGGTATCGTTACAAGTTTCGCTGGCTAGAGATAAAGATATAATATCGTTATCGCCGATAACCGGAAATGCAGGGAAAATGGGGGAAACATGGAGAAAATGGTGGAATTTTTTAATGAAACTTCAGGACATGCCTAAATACATATATTTACATATTCAGGAATGAAAAAATTGCAAAAAGAATGCATTAAATTAGAAGTTTCTATTTAATGGGGGCCAAAAGGCATGCGTTGTGGTAAGAAATCACTCAAATAGTAACCCAAATGAGTTTATATAATACAAATGCAACTGGCATACAATAATTAAGACATGTAAAAGCAAATGAACTCAAAGATGTCAAATCAAGGATGGAATAGATTATTCAATCAGTGTGGTATTTGATACTCTGGCTACGTATGACACTTGATACCTAGCATTTGAAAATGGTACATGTGGCAAATTTTAACAAAATCTAAACTGTGTTTTCGCTTCATCAAGATCTATGTGACCTAATCAAGAGGTTAGATGGCAAAAAAAAAAAAAAAAAAAAAAAAAAAAACATTACAATGGCCCTATGAAGTTTTTAATGATAGACATTTAATCACCACTGTTTCACTTAGTGTGGTTCACCTTAGATGCAGTCATGCAAATCTGTCTCATTTTGGACTCATGCCTTAAAATTATCTATCAAAATAAATGGACGACATTGATAAAATATTTATCATTATGATGGCCCTCCACATAACATCGACCCATCAATCCAGGATACAAGTGACATGTGGTGCTGTATAAATCAGTACGCTTATTGTACTAAGTCAACTGTGTGGGGCCCATTATGATTTACGTATTTTATCCACCCCATCCATCCATTTTACAAGATAATTTTAAGGCTTGATCCCAAAGATGAAGCATATCCAATGCTCAAATGGACCACACCACATGAAACAATGTGAATTGAACATGCCTACCATTGAAAAATCATTAGGGGCCACAAAAGTTTTGGATCCATGTCATTTTTGTAATTTACCTTCATCCATCTCTGTGTGATCTTATGAACAACTTGGATGACAAATAAACACCAGTGTGTGCCATGGTGCCTAGGAAGGTTTCAACGGTAGGAATCATTGTCCCCACTGCCTTGGCGGTGTGGTCCACCCTAACTTTGGATCTGCCTCATTTTTTGGTTCACTACCTAAAATGATCTCACTAATTGGATGGACCATGTGGATATAACACATACATTGTGGTAGGGTCCACAGAACTTGGTGACATCCAGACGGCACTGAAGTTGGCACCACACACTAGGCTAGAAAGAAGCAGATTGCGTACCGAGTAACTCGTTAGGCTAAGCGTACTGAGTAAACTTTGTGGGGTCCACCGTGATTTATGTATTTTATCCACTCCGTCCATCCATTTTAATAGATAATTTTTGGGCTTGAGCCTAAAAATGAAGTATATCCAAACCTCAGTGTGAATTGAACATCTACCGTTGAAAATTTCTTGGGGGCCACCGAAGTTTTGGATTAAGCTTGTATTTGTGTTTTCTCTTCATCCATGTCTGTGTTATCTTATGAACAGGTTGGATGAGAAATAAACATCACTGTGGGCCCAAGAAATGTTTCAACGGTGGAAGTTATTATTCCAACTGTTTCCAATGGTATGGCCCACTTGATCTTTGGGTATGCTTAAATTTTGGTCTCAACCCCTAAAATAAGATGGAAAAACGGATGGACGGCGTGGATAGACCAGATACATTGAAGGTGGGCCTAACAAAGTTTACTCGGTACGATGAGAGTGTACTGAGTACGCAATCTGATTTCCCGGACACGGATTAGATATGACCGGTTGAGTAGCGAGACTCGCTATACGTCACCAAGTTCTGTGGACCCCACTATGATATACGTGTTGTATCCACAACGTCCATTCATTTGGAGAGATTATTTTAAGGCATTACCCAGAGAACGAGGCAGATCCAAAGCTTTAGTGGACCCCACCACAGAAAACAACGGGAAGATTGATGTACACCGTTGAAACCTTCTCAAGGCCCACTGTGATGTTTTATCGAAATCTAACCTGTTCAGAAGTTAACAAAAACATTAAAGAAGGGAAACCACAAATATCAGCTTGATCGAAAACTTTTGTGGCCTCTAGAAGGTTTTAATGGAGGTGTCACTCTCCCCACTGTTTTCTGTGGTGGGGTCCACTGGAGCTTTGGATGTGACTCATTCTCTGGATCATATGCTAAAATGCTCTCGCCAGATGGATGGACGGCGTGGATACAAAACATACATCATGGTGGGGCCCACAGAACTTGATGACGTCACTTCAGTAGCAGTCTCGTTACTCAACCTGTAAATAGCCGATCCGCGCTCGTCAAAACCCATCGCGTTGTTTTCGAAACGAAAGAGGGTTTCGGAAGAGAACCCTCAAAACCCTAAAATTTCGAACGAAAGTCTCTCCAAATCCCTAATCTTCAGCACATTCTTCGCCGAAATCATCTGTAGGTTTGGAATTTTTGAGTATTCGAAGAAAAAAAGTGGAAAGTAGAGATTGGATGGCACTTACGTTACTACCCACCGATCAACCAATTGGCCCACCGCAATTTCCGTTCACCCATCCTCTTCTACGATTGGCCCTCCTCTTCTACAGGTACGGAAATCCGCAAGTTTCCCCTTTTTTTTCCTTTTTTTTTGGGGATATTTTTCGTATTTACGCAACGCTCCGATGTTATCGGTCCTTTTATTGTTGAAAATGGGTTGTTTGCTACAGTTATCCCGCGATTTCTCGCTGACAACTGGACTTTTCGCAAAAAATCGATAAAATCGCCGAAAAATCGGCGATATTCGGAAGAGAAACGAAAAAAGGGAGTTTCGGTGTCGGAACTCCAGCGATACCGAAATTATCGGCGATAATTCGATAATATCGCCGATAATTTAAACACCGGTTACACACATGTTTGATTTTATGTTTGGACGCAAAGATTGCAACCGATTTGCGAGAAATTGGGAAAATTTTGATTTTTTTCAATTTTCCACAACTCGATCATTCTCGTCCAAAATTTGAAATTTAAGCTCCCAATCCATGATTTTCCATGCAAAACATAAAAAATCATGGAATTGTAACAATTTGACACTAATTTAACATAAGTTACAGAAAAAAATGATCGGAAATAAAAAACGCTCACTGGATCGAACATGTGGGATATATCCCACTACTTTTGTGTTTTGTATCACATAGGTGGGATACAAGATATATCGTGGGATATATCGGCTGATATCGTCGATATTTAAAACACTGGTTAGGAAGAAACATCCTTCTTTTTGTGTAGGTTGTCCCCCTAGTAAGAAGCCAAATGAACGCAACAACCTAACAAGGGAAGGAAAACAACATTGACTATTAGATGGGGATCCACTAAGAAGCTTGAACAATGAGCTGATTGAGAGCATGGCTGAGCAATTTAAGGATCATAGTAGCGTGTCTTCGACTCCCGAGGAGGGGTGGACGCCACTTAAAAGCTCTAGAAGCTTAATGAAGTCATCCATCTCAGAATCTGATAGGTTTCTCTTGCAAAGATGACGCTGGATTCTAGACCTCGTGTCAGAGAAACAATTGGCTGTGGATATAGACCCGTTCGAGGTGACTTGGGCCAGGTTGGGGAAAAGAGAGAGGAGAGGCTTATCGAAAGATCTAGCATTCCATCTAGAAACGTATGCGGGACCCATTACCAAGAGAGAAGAAGCCTTCTGGAATTTGCGACCCCATATTGGCGATGGCCTTCCGCACTCTAGAGGCTCTGTAAAGGGAGGAGTTGGAAAACCATCCTCCATTAGACGTCCCATACTTGCTGTCAATGATCTCTCTCCACCAGCTACCTATCTCCAAGCTAAATTGCTAGGTCCATTTACTAAGAAGGGTTGAATTAAATCACAGCCCAATCTTTGATACCGGCACCCCCATTTGATATAGGCTTGCAAACTTCGGACCAACTAAGAATGTGGAACTTGCGGTTATTGTTGCTCCCATTCCACAAAAAATTCTCTCCTTAGCATCTCGAGCCTAACCAAAATAGACTTTGGATATCAAAAGAGGGAGAGGAAGTATGTTGGAAGGTTGGAGAGGGCGGCTTTATTAAGGGTCAAGCGTCCCCCAAGGGACAAGGAGTGACACTTCTAGCGAGATAGTTTCTGCTCAACTCATTTGATAAGCACATCCCACAAATGCTTGACAGGCTTCCCTATGCATGGAGGAAACCAACGTAGAAGGAGGGGAAGAAACCTAGCTTGCAACAAAAAATTGGTGCTAAATGAGGAAGGGAGTGAATGAGAGATTAATGCAAGGATCTTTGTTTTGGAGAGATTTATCTTAAAACCAGAGATAACCTCTAAACAACAAGCAACTTTTCAGAGATTTTTGATAGATGGTTCTTTAGTATCACAAAAGAGGAGAGTATCATCAGCTAACTGAGCACGTGAAATATAGGGACAAGAATTCAGCACCTCAAATCCACTTAAGAGGTCGACTAGCACACCTTTACCTAGCATTCTACTAAAGCCTTCAACAACAATGACAAAAAGGAAGGGGGAAAGCAGGTCGCCTTGCTGCAAACCTCTGGAAGATTGAAAGAAACCTTTGGATTATCCATTAACCAGAATAGAGAAATTTGGCAGTGGAAATGTAGACCGGGATCCATCTGCGCTATCTCGACCTAAAGCCAAGACGACCCAACATCCCACAAATGCAATAATCACTAGTAGATCTTTTGTTATCACTTATTAGATAACCTTCTAATTAGCATCACAATATCCACTCCCATTCAAGTGATGATAGTACAACAACCTTTTTCATATAACAGATTTTAAATACCGAAGAGTGCACTAGTTAGCCTTCATGATGTGCATGGGGTCATGGATAATATTGCTCACTATGCTGATTGCACAAGTAATGTTTGGTTGAGTGATGGTCGAGTAGATAAATATGTCAACAAGATGGTATAAATATGTGGATCACTCCATATTTAAGCTTTATTCTCACAAAGACAATGATTCATTTAAGTGGGAGGATCTACAATTTTTTCACTTAGTATGCCATCTTTAGTAAGTAGATCAAGGATGTACTTTCTTTGGAGATGAATATGCCTTAAAACTTCAATTTCAAGTAGGTAGTACATAAGTCAAGGATTTTTTATGTCAAATACTTTTTCCGATTATGATATCACTTTTTTGATTTCTTCATCACCGTCTCTTGTTAGAATGATTGCATTTACTAGTAGTTTATGTAAAGAAGAATAAGATGTACATATCTGAAAGCCTTATTTAGACACAACAATGCTGAAATTTCAAACTAAGCGATAAGAGATTGTTTAACAGCCTATGAACTTTTCCTTTATCTCAGGACAGGAGGTGGCTCCATATAAACCTTCTTCAAGATTACCATGGAGGAACACATTTTTTATTTTTTACATCTAGTTGATATAGTAGCCATTTCTGATTAGTGACGACTGGTGGGAGGACTTGCACAAAATTCAAAATATCCATTTGTGCGAATGTTTCTTGAAAGTCAATTTCATATTGTCTGATGTGTTTGCTCGAGTGCCACGTGTATCAGCCGCCTCATCATCATCTTTATTTCCTACATCTAGCAAAAATGCTGCCCTTATCTCTAACTGGGGTAGCAACGTTGGTGGAAGTCATGCCAATTGGTGTGGCAGTTAGTGTTGTCATGTGCTTCTGTACATTCTCATATGCGATCGCATATGTGCACATTGAAGGGGAAATCACATATGCGACAGAGGCATATGCGATTTATGCACATATGCGATCACATAAGCCACTCGTGCGAAAATATGTGATTGCATATGCAATGTATGTGATCGCATATTGGCCAACGACCATAAATCTGATCGTTGACACTTAAAGTTTTTATTTTTTTTATGGGAAAAAAATCACTTTTTGCCTATAAAAAGGGTTCCAAGTGGTCTTAAATCGTAATCCCTCTCTTACATTTCCCACTTCCAAGCACTTTCAAGTTTCAAGATTTAAGGAAGATTCAAGTTCAAGTGTTCAACATTCAAGCACTCTCTTACATGCATTCTTCATTTCTTCTAATCGTAATCTTTCTTTTCAAGGAAGATTCAAGTTCAATTAAGTGTTCAAGTTTCAAGTTTCAACAATTTGATTCAAGCACTCTCTCTTACATACATATTAGTACACTTCTATATTTCTATTTCATTTCATTCTACATTTTTTTCCTATCTTTCTCTTACATTTTGTTTCAAGTGTAGGCAATAAGCAAGCTACAAGCCTACCTACAAGTTACAACTTACAACGTACAAGTGCAAGATTAGAGTGACTAAAGAGTCTAGAGTAAAGATTAGAGTGAAGAAAGTCTCAAGTCTTAACTCACTCCCCCCCCCCCCCCTCTCTCTCTCTCTCTTAATTTCTTTCTTTTGTTTTGTTCTCCTCTCCTACTACAAGTGTAACTAAGTGGTGTAAGCCTCTCTCTCTCTCTCTCTCTCTCTCTCTCTCTCTCTCTAGTCTTTAGTCTTTAGATTTTAGTTTTTAATTACAAATTATGACAAATCACTACACCAAATCTTCTTCCCAATCTTTCTCTTTGAAACCCAAGTTGAATAACCTGGGTTGGAAGTATGGGCACTATCGTAGTGCTACAGATTAGACTCACATAATATGTGAGTTATGTGGGTTCTGGTGGCGTTGCATGGCACAAGCAACACCTTGCAAATTTACTGGGGTCAAATGCAAAAGCATGCGACAAAATTACTCCAGAAATCCGAAGGGTAGGCCGATTTAGACCACCACCGACCTCGAAAAGAGTTCGTGGGCATGGGCCCATGGATATGGATAGATGGTGTAGACCACATCTCTAGGATGTGGTCAACCAAATGGGTTGGGGCAAAGGGCCGGCTCAAACAATTTTAGAAAACCAATATAAACAAAAAGATAGGAAAACCACCATTTAATATATTGCTAAGTGGTTTTATCAAAACAACATTGCTTTCAACGCAGTTAAATAAAAAAAAGCTTTGAAGTTATGGTTGAGGCAATAAGTTAATTTGGACCTGGGCTTAAACCTTCTTTATATCATGCAATGAGGGAGATGTGCTTCAAAGTTGAGGTTGATTCCACATGATCCTTCATAGCCGAATATAAGGAATCGTTGAAAACATATGGTTGTTCACTCATGGCCGATGGATGGACCGATAAATCTAGTCAGTCTCTCATAAACTTTTTTGGTGAATTGTCCAGCTGGGACAATGTTCTTGAAGCCCGTGTATGCATTGACCCATTTTCATACTGCAGATTACTTATTTCATTTATTAGATAGCGTAGTTGAGGAAATATGTGAGGAATACATTGTCTAGGTAATTACAAACAATGCAGCCACATATGTAGCTGCCGGTCGTTGTCTTATGGAGAAGAGACGCCATTTATTTTGGACCTTTGTGCAGCCCATTGTGTAGATCTTATGTTAAAAGATATCAGTAGGTTATTTTTAAATGTGTTTGTAAGGGCAAGAAGAATCACGGTCTAGGTATGTGGATTTGGCTCTCTGTTGATAATAAAGATTTTTTTTTTTTTTTTTTTTTTTTTTTATATAAATGGAAATCTTTGATTAGGCTAACTATGGTGTGGAGTTTGGGGGTTGGAGGACTAAAAGTCCTCCAATTGTAGGACCTCTGCCATGGGGAAGGAAATTGTGAAAATGGCTAACCACATTCCACAACTCCTTTTCTATGGGTATGGTGAAAGGATTAAATTTTGGGTCGATAGATGGGTGCGGGGAACAACACCCCACCCCCCCTGACTAAGCTTAGCCCCAATCTTCGTATTTCAATTTCTGACTGCGTCTCCTTTAGTGGTCAAAAAGGGGCGTGGATTCCTTCATTTACCTGGAATTTAAACGACAATGAATTTGACGAGCTCTTCGCTCCTCTCCCGTCTGCAAGGCTACCAAGTGGACCTGGAAGTTGCTGATTCATTACTTTGGAGCCATGATAGGTCTGGAACCTTCTCAGTTAGGTCCTTCCACCGTATTCTATCCTCCACGGAGTTGTTGTCCTCTCTAAGCTGTATAGGATTGCTATGGTCCTATGGCACTCCCACGAAGATTGTTGCCTTTGCTTGGCTAGCTGGCTGAGGTCGGATTTTCATGATTGCCAACCTTAAAAAAGAGGCCTTGACCTTTTGAATTTCTGCCTCCTTTGTTTGGCGAACTCAGAATCAGTTGGACACTTGCTACTTCTCTATCCATTTTCCACTGTCGTTTGGAGTGGTATCCTTCAACAAGCAGAGGTGTCTTGGGTGTTCTCCAACTCCGTTGAGGGCCACCTTAGATCTTGGGATGTTGGGGGTGGGGGGAAACTTGGAAAGGAAAGATGGAAGCTCTTGCTGCTGGCTGTCTTGTGGGTTGTCTGGTTTGAGAGACATAGCCAATGCTTCGAGAACAACAAGGAAACAGCCTGGTGCTTTCTGTGTAAAGTGATTCGTTTTACAAGGAGTGGGCTCCTTGATCCTATGGGCTGGGTTCGAGCCTATTGGCTTTTGTATTTTGTTTTGTTTTGCTGTTTTGTTCTGCTTTGTTTTTTATTAGCTGTTGCCTTCTAATAAGTGTTTTAAGTATTGATACTATCGGCCGATATTATCGTTATCGGCCCCCAGCGAGACGAAACCTGTCTGATAACCCCCAGAAGATACAAAAAAACCAAAAATCCAAATCTCGCACGATATATCGTCGATATCGCACGATGTATCGGCGATATCGCACGATATACACAAAATATTGTGAGATATCGCCGATATATTGCACAATAATGCCTAATATGGCAGATTTTTGCGTAGGACTGTATCCGCACGACATACCACGACATTTTATCCACATCCCATCTAGAAATTCCAAAAATATATAGAAAAAAATCTATTACCTATTCAATATGCCTAAGAGCGGAGCTTTCTACTAAATTTGGTGGGCCGTGGTCGACATTTCCGGGTCACAGGAGAGAAATCTGTTGACGTCCGAAGAAATCCAAGCGAAATCCTCTCCGAAATCTCGAAAAATCATCGTGAGATCTGAAATTTTCTGAATTTGGGCGAGATTTTAGGGTTCCGGAAGGCCAGAACCCTCTTTGCGTCGAAAAAAAGGGCGTCCGAGCCCTCTTTAAGTGATTTTGGGTTGGGTGGTGTACTGCATACCACCGAACTTATGTGTTGACGTCATCAAGTTTTGTGGGTCCCATCATAAGGTATGCGTTATATCCAAACCATTCGTCCATTTGGCGAGCTCGTCGTAAGGCTTGAGCTGAAAAATAAGACAGATCCAAAGATCAAGTGGACCACAATGTAAACAACAGACAACAGTGGGAGATTGAACGTCTACCATTGAAACCCTTTTGAGGTCAGAAGTTTTGGATAAATATGATATTTATTTTTCCTCTTCATCTAGGTCTTTGTGACCTCATGAACAGATTGGATGGAGAATAAAAGTTATGGTGGGCCCTATGAATGTTTTAACAGTGAGAATCACTGTCCCACTGCTATTTGTGGTGTGGTCCACTTGAGCTTTGGATATTACTTATTTTTGGGCTCATGATCTAAAATGATCTCTCCAAATGGTTGAACAGTGTGGATATAATAAATATATTATTGTGGGCCTATATAACTTTGAATCTTGTCCAAGGCTGGTGTACCACACATCAGCTATGCAGCTGGCAGATGCGGATTGCGTACCAACCCCCCCTCCGGTCCCTAGCTCCGAACGGGCAGGTCTGTGGGCGGGCCCACCGTGATGTATCTGTACATCCAAACCGTCAATCCCTTTTCTCATATTATTTTAAGGCATGAACATAAAAATGAGGCATATCCAAAGCTCGAGTGGACCACACCAAATAATAAGCTTGGTTGCATTAAAATGCACTAGGCATTAAATGTCAGTTGGCTTAAATGCAAGAGTCATCTGTGGTGTGGTCCATTTGATCGTTGGATCTGCTTCATTTTTGTTTCGATGCCTTAAAATAATCTGAGAAAAGGAATAGACGGTTTGGATTTAGAGATACATCATGGTGGGCCCACCCACAGACCTGCCCGTTCGGAGCTAGGGATGGGCAGGGGTAGTACGCAATCCGCGTCCGTAGCTGGAGTAGGTACATTTCGTGCGAAGACGAGCGCTGATGCTCCGCTAGCTCCAAGTCGTACGAACCGTTCAAAGGAGATCAAAGGTACATGGCCGCACAATTATGTATTTATTATATCCACACTGTTTATCCATTTTTAGAGTACTAACCAAAAAATGAATCATATCCAAAGATCAACACCACTAATAGTAGTGGAGATAATGATTTTCACCTTTAAAAATTTTGTAGGGCCCACCATAACGTTTATTTTCCATCCAAACTGTTCATAAGGTCACAAAGACCTGGATGAAGAGGAAAAACAAAATTTATATTGATCCAAAACTTCCGTGAACCCCTAAAGGGTTTCAATGGCAGACGTTCAATCCCCCACTACTTTTTTCAGTGTGGTCCACTTGATCGTTAGATCTATCTTATTTTTCGTCTCAAGTGGACTATACTCAAGGAAACAATGGTGGTTGAACACGGTACCATTAAAAACTTTTTAGGGTGCACCTTGATTTTTCCTATATTTTATTAGGCACTTAATTTATTGATAACTTCACATAAGTTTGAATGAAGAGAAAAAACAATTATCAGCTTGATATAACCTTTTGTGGCCCACTAATGGTCAATCATCATTGTTTCTTATGGTATGGTCCACCTGATTATTGGATCTGCTTCAATTTTTTTGGATAATGTCCTAAAATGATATGAAAAAACGGATAGATGGGGTGGATACTGAATATAGTTGTCTTAGTTCAATCGCACAGTGCATATCTTAGTACAATATACAAAGGAAACCTATTATGTCCATTTCTTTTTTGAGATTTTATGATTTAAAAGTGTGTATTAGGGTCTTCTTAAATAATCCTTGAAGTTTCATTGAAAAATTCAACAATTTTCTCAATGTTTCCCCATGTTTCCCAAAAGTGCGATAAATTATGCAATACAAACGATATATCCCGTGCGATAACCGATACGTATCTATATCCCAAGGGTGCGATACATTGCGCGATACCGATATTTCGAACACTGCTTCTAATAATAATAAGGATGATATTTGTTGCATGTTAATTGGCACAATCGTAGAAGAAGAAGAAGAAGAAGAAGAAGAAGAAGAAGAAGAAGAAAAGAAATCTTTGAATTAACATCTTGATGGTAGACCCCTAAATGCAGAAGGACACCTGCCTCGTAACATAAACATTAAAATCCTTTGAATGTTATGGTCAGGGAGAGAACCTTTTCTGACAATATGTTCGATTCAAAGATTTCATTCTAGATGATACAGACATTTTGGTAACAAGTGCTCATCGACAGTGCTGATGAGCAGCAAAATGTTGATGATGATGCTGTTGCCTTGGAAGTTTCTTGGTTGGGAAGAGAGTCATAGGATGTTGAAGATGGTTAATGTATAAGTGTGACCCTCTTAGAGAATGCAGCTGTTGGATATGTTGTCGTGATGCAAAGCAACACAGTAAATGTGTAAGCACAACATGGTTAGAGTACAGAACTGTTTGATTTTGTTGTTATGACACAAAGCAAGGTTGACCTTGTCAGACATGACACTGGTGAATGTGTCAAAACCAGAGATCCTGAGTGCTTGTTAAAAGGTGTCAACGTTGGGCTGTTGGAAGCTCTAGGGAACGTAACCAAAGCTGTGCAGCATGCATCAGAGGATCCGCATTAAATTTCATGATATGGTGTGAAAGTATGAGGTAATTCAATTAGATATGAATGCCTACTGAATGTATGGTACAAATAAGTAATTAATTTTTTAAATGGATGTCATTCAATAAAATAGGTACTATTAGGAATTTTGTGCTCTCTATAGGTGGAGCATGCTCTAGAGGCATCAGTTTTTGTGTACACCCTCTCTTCCACTTCAGGTTTGGATTCTCTGTTCTTTCATATCTTTCAATGACTCTGGAGGACTTTGTGTTCAACTCCAGATCCTTAGACTGTTCCTACATTGCAGCTAGGATTGTCTTTAGTTGTATAACTTCTATACACGGGCATTTCGGTGCGGGATGCAGACAGGAGGTGTCAAACTCAATGACCTTGGGAAACATGAAAAGCCACTTCATGCAGAAATTATCTACTCGTAAAAGATGTTTACGGTAAAAAGTAAAACATATGCTTCAAATTCAAATAAGATATTGGAAAATGCATGTAGGTAAATGGAAGTGTTTGAAAGAAAAGATGTATAAATAATGCTGAAAAACCAAATGATATAGGGTTTTCTCTTTTTATGATTTTGTGTCAGTGAGTGCTTGACAAATCTGACTTGACCAATCTTAGAAGATGTCTGATCTAGGATTGGATGATGTCTCACAATCTTTTGTGACAATATGGGCAAATTGGTATAGCTGGAAATCTGAGGATTTCGCGAGGAGATAGTGGACATATAATTCACCTAGTAAACTCATGTTTTGCAGAAAAAATCAATTTCACTGACCTGATATGCTTACACTGCTTAATTCTACCTAGTAAAATGGCAACTTCAAGCACCATATGAGCCACAGAATCTTTTTACCAACCCTGCATGTTCTTGAAATGCTAAATGGGATGCTTGTTGTGATGCCTCTTTCTTATGCAATATGTATATTGTTTTCCTGTGATTATTCTTTGTGCATTAGGAAATTAAAGTGCACCAGTTTGTTCTCCTGTTTTTCACCTTTACTGATTGGTTCACTTAAATTTTTTATTTATTGATCTCTAATCTTTTAACAGAGTGCAGTTCATCACTTGGAAGAAGTTCGAATGAAGGCAATACGTTTGGTAATTCAGTATACGCTGGTTGCTATCAGTTACATTCGACCATTCTTGATTATTCCTTTATTGTGAAGATTGTTGGCATTTTACAGGTTGCAAACAAGTTATATCCTATGCCATGCATTGCTAAGAAAATTGAAGACTTTGCCAGTGAAATGCTGCTTTCGGTAGTACATGGTTGTAATGTCATGGAGGGTGTGGATACTGAAGAATCAACTACTGCAGTGCAGAAGGTATTGGTTTTATGATTTCTTCACAATATCACTCCCTCTGTTAATGAAGTCTTTTGTTCTTATTTAAGTTGTTCTACTACTAGAACAAATTCTGTGGATACTTGAGTTATCAGCCTCGAGATGAAACTTAATTTTCGGTATCAATGTTTTAAAAGTCAAATCGGATTGTAAAACAAGAGGATGAAATCGTAGGATTTTTATAATCTTTTACATAAAATATTGAGAAATATGAAGTAATATTCATACAATCTAAAAGAAGAAGGATATGATCAAATATTCATTATTTAATCTTTTCTTGTCATAATTTGTAGATAACAATAGAATATATTACTACAACACATTGTTTGATATTATTTTAATAAAAATCAAGCCAAGGGCCTGTTTGGGGTTGATTATTGAAGTGTTTTTGGGTGATTTTACTTCCCAAAGAATGCTATTGATTAAAATATTTTAATAAAAATCAAGCCAAGGGCCTGTTTGGGGTTGATTATTGAAGTGTTTTTGGGCGATCTTACTTCCCAATGAATGCTATTGATTAAAATAAACAATGTTTGGTTAGCTCCTTAATTAATTGATTTTCAAAATAAACATAGCGCTATTTGGAGAAACAGTCTCTGGATGTTTACTGAGATTTTTTTCCGCTAACAATCTGACTTGATTTGAGGGGGCGGAAAATGTGTTAGATTTACATGCGAGGAAGCTCATATATCTGAGATGCAGGCCTATTATCAGATAGGGTGTACTTTGAACCTGCTATATATGAAAATTCCGATTATCATGCCTATCATGTGAGCCACACATGTATGTTGAATGTGGACTATTGGGCCTTTTTGTAATGGTTCATTTTTCTTGCACAAAGTTTGATTCACCTGATCTGTGAACCAACATTATTTTTGTCCACGGCATGTTCATCGTGTACCCTCCCTGATGAATGGTCTGGATCTCTATCATGAGTATCATCCACCCGATTTTTGGCGCGTGTTACATGCACATACAAGAATACTCATGCGTTATTGTTACTCGGATTAATGCTCTTCCAATTCGATCAGCCAAAAGGTCTGAGTTTTTTTAATACTCCAGCAGCATATGTTCCACTTTTTTGGTATCTGTTGCTCCCTCATGCCGATATAGAGTATTTTGAGTGATCAAAGCTGTTCATCAGGGTGCTCCCATCAGATAGATTCCTTGGTGCAAAAAGCATTTTGCTTGCTTGTCATGTAGGCCAGACATGTAATATGGAAATTTATTGACATCCTGCACTTAATGCACATGTGTAGTCCTCCTGTTGAGTGGACGTGCCACTTATGACTAAGGAATGTAGATAGTGGGGTGGGGATGATGATTGGCTTGGATTTTTCATGGATAGGTTGCTTACACAGGTGTGAGTGGAAAGGTGCATTCAGAATGAAGACAATTCTTATTTCTCCTTTGAATATTTGGGACAACGCTACTGTGATAGTTTGCTTTCTAAATAGTGGTGACATATTCACCGTGCATGTTGATTCTACTTATGCACAATCTACTTGATTTCCTTCTTTGTCAAGTGTACCAAATTACTTGGTATTCTTATGTATGTTCACCAAACTGGTCTAATGGGAATCAATTGTGCATAAGGAATTCTCAATAAACAATAATAAAGGATTGTTTTATTGTTTATTGGGAAGCACTTTTGTCCTTGGAAGAAGCAAACAGTCATTTCATTACTTCAAAGATCAAAGTCATTACCTAAACTTTAAGTTGAAAAACATGACTACAAATTAAGGAGTAACATTATCAAGAAAATAAGATGATTAGAAGTCTAAAAAAGATTTTCCAAAAATCTCAACTCTTGAGGACTAAAAATTTGCTTTTCAAAATTGTGTTAGATCATCAATCTAAAGTTTCATATAGATACATTATATAATTAATCTATCAACTTGAACCCAAAGTATTGCCACCAACTCGGTGATTTCAAAATAATGTTCCCCATAAGGCATAAACGCTGCCATGTTTTAACGTAAAAGTCATAAAGTGAAAATTCCTAATGAGTCCTTAAGATTATTATTATTATTATTATTATTATTTTATTATTATTTTTTTAATATGGCTTTCATTATTACATGAAGAATTAGTAAACCTCAAGCAATGTTGCCAAAATCATTATCATATCACCACTAGTCATGAGGTTGAATTGTATCGAATCGCAAATTGTCTCGTAAATAGTAAGATTTATTCTGATTTGCTTTAAAATTCAAAAGAAATTTGGGAAACCATAAATAAAAAAAATTAAAAACACATCAATCATCCATTTTCCATCAATATGCACCAAAAAAAAAAAAAAAAAAAAAAGTAAAAAAGAAAAATGAGAAAAAAAGAAAAGGAACATTTCTTGACATTGGCAATTGAGAACTTGTTCATATTAACATATCGTAATAGTTTTAAAGGATTCTTATGTTTCTCAAGAAATATATCTTAAAGACATATAGGATCCCTTCAGTAGTTTATGTTCGTTTGTACCTTTCTAGAGTGTAAAATCATGTTGGAAAAGGCGGCATTCGATTATGTTGATCTGCAGAAAAGATTTTTTGATTTCTTTTTTGGGTTTTTGAATATAAAAAATCCTCAAATGTCTCTCTCTCTCTTCTCTCTCTCTCTCTCAAAAAGGCAAAATGAGAATTTTTAATTGGGGAGGGCCTTTTATATGTTTTAAAAGCAAATGGGTAAAAGGCAAGAAAATGTATAAATAATGAAAAAAAAGATTTTTTTTAATGTAATTTGTGACCATTTATGTTGTGTACAATTATCACACGTTTCGATATAATTCATATAATAGTTGTATGATTATTGCAGATTTGCAATTTGGGGCTATGATTCATATCGGTATGTAGAGAGTAGAAAGTGGAGAGATTGAAGGGGAAAGCGGAGGGAGAAAGAGAGGTGCGAAAGGAGAAAGTTTTAGGGCAACAAGTTATGTGTGAGTGCAAAAGACTAACACACATATATTAATAACAATAGAGAAACATATAGTGCTCCACATGAGTACACACACAACGACATATATTTTCCTTCACTCCCGCTCTAGTTTTGGCATGGATATCAATCATTCCCAGCTTGTAATGCATACGAAGAAGATGATGATGATGATCAGCTTGGGCCCCAACTCTCTCAAACACAACATGGCAGGATACAAGATCTTGAATTACCACTCGTTTGTTGAATGAGTTTTTGTTATCTTTTGATTCTCTACAAATAGAAGGCCATAGCCGAAGTTGACAAGCTTTGGCCAACGAAACCACCATTCACATGCAAAATCCTCTCAAAGATGCACATGCAAGATGCAACTACACAATAGGTGAGGGAGCTACATTTACAAGTCACAACAGTTGAGAGGGGAACACACCTACAATGGCATGACGAAACACTGCACAACATGTGAGTGAACTACACCCTCAACTGATAACAAAGGTTTACTAAAGGAAGAAGCAACTAATGGGTAAGGAAATCTCCAATGCTGGCAGAAATCGTCCATGCCAAGTTGGGTCAAGCATCATGTTAAACAGTTTGTGTATTTTGTACCACACCCAAACTACTTCATCTTCACTTGATACATATAACTAATGCAGGGGTATTTTCACACCGGGCTTGAGTTGGGTAGCTTGTGGGATGTGGGGACACACTCGCGGTGGGTGGCTCGTGTGAAGCGGAACCCATGTGAAGTGGGGCCCATGAGGAGGTTCGGTTGAGGTCTTAACCCATGCGATGTGGGGCATGGGCTATGAGATAAATGGATTGATTCGCCACTCTCTATCAGTTCGAGCATTTAGAGCAAGTGGCTAATTGTCCTGCATCAAAGTGGCATCAGAGTGGGAGGTCTCGTATTCGAGATTCCTCACCGGGGGTGATTAATGCGTGAGCATTTTCACACCAGGCTCGAGTGGGGTAGCATGTGGGATGCGGGGACACACTCGGAGTGGGTGACCCATGTGAAGCGGAACCCATGTGAAGTGGGGCCCACGAGGAGGTTTGGCCGATGTCTTAACCCATGCGATGTGGTGCCTGGGCTATGAGATAAAAGAATTGATTCGCCACTCTCTATCAATTTGAGCTCTTAGAGCAAGTGGCTAATTGTCCTCCATCAATAACACGTGTGTCGTTGTCTCAAAGCACAAAAGGAGAACACAGAAAACACCTTCAACCCATTACGATCCCATGAGATGGAGTCCTCAATGAAAAATCATCAAGACGATGGTCCAAAAATAGGTTGTACGACAACTCTTGCCCACAACAAACGTCATAGTGCCTTCAAATCACAATGGGATCAAACAAAAGTTGATTAAGGTGATTGCAAACATACAATCGAGTTAGTTGAAGTGAAAAATCCTTAATAAAAAAGAAAAAAGAAAAGAAAAGAAAAGAAAAAACTCCCAGAAAGACTGCATCTTCAACAAAATGAAATCGGGACAAGCTTGATCAATTCATGGTCCGATCATTCTACAAGATGCTTCTATGTTTAGCGGGAGGTGGAAGAGGTGCTTAGATGAATCGTCTATGGCATTACATTCACAGCGCCCTCCTGAAGTTGCAGCTTTCGCTTGGCTTGCAACGAGGGGGAGAGTCCTAACCATTGATAACCTTAAAAAACGGTCAATGGTGATCCCTAACATATGCATCATATGTGTGGTAAGTGCGGAGTCAACATACCATCATTTCTTGTTGTCCTTTTGCCTGTAAAATTTGGGAAAGCTTCTTCATCTCCTTCGAACAATGTTTTAAATAGCGGTATTGTGTTGCGTAGCGTTCAACCCTCCGTAGTGTGTACTGTAAGCTACAGGATACTTCTATTTTTTAATTTACAAATAGAAAAAATATGATAAATGGTAAGGAAAAAACTAAAAAATATAAAAATGCCTGAAAGATAATTCAATTTTCCAAGTATAAGAATGTTGAAACAAGTTATTAATCATCATTTATCAAAAGCCAATTCACATACATAAACCAAATCAAATTATTATCACATCAACAACTTTTTAAGCAAACTATAATTAATAATGTCTAATTGAAACCTCAAGTCACAAGAATGAAAAGAAATTAAAAGACCATAGCTTGAGAGTATTAAGTACAAGATACAAAATATAATTACCTTTAAAAAATACAAAATATAATTATCATTTATTGAAAAAAAGGCGTATGCCCGCTATATAACGCTACATACGCTATGACCCCTGTAGCATACTTTACAGGGGATTTAAGCTATTTGTTAACATTGCATAGCGTCGTAGCTATGCTACGGGCGGTACTGTTACGCTACGGGCGTTATTCAAAACACTGTCTTCAACTTATCATGTGTGCTGCGCATGGACTATATGGGAGGTTTGCATGGAACAAAGAGCGGCATGGAGGTTTGCACTATTAGCAAGCCTATGGACTATATGGGAGGTAAGAAACGATAGGTGTTTTTGGAATGTTCAAACCTCAGAAGGAGACGTGGCTATTAAAGCTAAGTTCTTTGTTGTTGACAGGGCCTCCTTGCTAAAGGATTTACTAGGTTGTAATTTTGCTTTTCTTTGGAGGATGTTAATTTTGGGGAAGTCATTCTTTGTGCCATCTCAATGCCCTATAATAAAGTCCTTTTTCAGTTGACTTTCAAAAAGAAGAAGAAAAAAGACTGAAAAATATAGTGTTCCACAGGAGTACGCGCACTGAATAACATATATTTTCCTACATACTCGATGTGATTCAAATTACGAATTGTACAATTTTAACAACAGAGGTCATGATGATGATGATGTGAAAAGATTGATAGAAAAAGAGTTGTTGTGAAAACTTTATAAACATTATTAGTTATGATAAATTAAACATTTTAGAGAAACTAAATACACAAAACCTTGTTTAATAGAAACATCAAACAAGTAGAATTGGTGAAATGTTTTATGTAAACCATAAAATAAAATGTAATAGCACGTTATGGGTTGGATGTGTATATCTAATTTCTTATTTTGAATTCTGAGAAGTGGAGTCATTGGCCTATTCTCATATTCACGTCCGTATCAACACCCATATCTTGGTATCATAGCTTGAAGCACAATGATTTCATACATGTCATCGTCGAAATAAGATGATTCAATGTTGGTTACTCACTGATATAAGACTTGCAAGTTCCCCGACTAGTGTACTAGCGCTTGTCTTGGAATCTTTTATAGATCTCGTAATAGATTTCATTGAGTCCAGTGATCAGAGATCAATTTACTTAATGTCAATTCATGAAAAAGTTTGATATCATATTTACTAAAATTTCTTTTTCCCTGGTTTGTCTTGATAGAAAGAAAGCCCCAACTTTTCATCATGTTTGATATTTTTCCATGGGGAGAAAGATGACATGTAGTTGGAGCATGAATTTATTTATAATTCCTAAGATACTAATGTGATCGTTATGGTCGAAGCAACTTCCAATATTTCAACCTTAGGCTTGCATGTAACATTTGTTTGTGTGGTGTTTGTCATTATTGCTTTGTGAAGGACACTTCATATGTTAACTGACAGTAGATTAGTTGTTATCATTCTTGTTATACTTTTTGAAAATCCTCTGACCAGCATGCTTTTATTATAATAGATTATGGCGGTATGTAACATTCTCATTGTTATTTTTTCTAGGAAGCTGATTCGGAAAAGGTTGCAAGAGAAGGACAGCCATCAGCAAGTGCGATGACTAAAGAATTTTCCTCTGATACTCATCAGTCAGGTTCTTCTCAAAGTATTTCATCCTCGTCAATCTCGGAGGCACAACGATGCATGTCACTCTATTTCGCTCTTTGCACTAAGGTATGACCGTATGGTGTAATACTTTTCCAATTATCTTTCATTTGTATAGGTTGAAGCTTTATGCAGTTCAATTTTCTTGTTCATAGTATGAATGCTTTGTTATATGCTACCTTTCTGGAAAAAAAGAAGAAGCTTTGTTTTATGCCGATGAAACCTGTGATGCACATTCTGTCAACTTGTTTATACATTTCTGTCTACAGAAGCATTCCCTTCTTCAGCAAATTTTTATTATCTACAAAAGCATTCCAAAGGCTGTAAAACAGGTTTGTTTTGAAAGTAATTGTATTCTATGTGCTACCACTGAATTTCTTCTTTTAGTTATCTGCATAAGATGTTATTGTCCTCTATGCAATGAGCCCTTCTATTCTAATCATTCATATTGTGCAGGCAGTTCATCGCCATATCCCTATCTTAGTTAGAACTATAGGCTCTTCACCTGAACTCCTTGGCATTATTTCAGATCCACCAACTGGAAGTGAGAGTCTGCTAATGCAGGTTTTAATCATCACATTTATTCTATTCTACTGATGCCACACTTGGCGAGTGCAAATGCAATGCTTTTCATTTATCTTTCCTTGAACCAGGTTTTGCATATATTAACGGATGGGGCAGTTCCTTCACCTGAATTAATATTCACTGTCCGAAGGTTATATGATTCAAAACTCAAGGTAGAACCCATTCTCATTCTTACCTCTTGTCCCTTTTGTGTTTTGTTTTGGTCTGATATGCCTATGTGGGTTTTTCTTGGTTGTAGGATGTAGAGATTCTCATTCCAGTATTGACATCTCTATCAAAAGATGAGGTTTCGTCAAATTCTATTCTTCTAATTTATGTTGAAATATATCCTTAGCATAGACAATTTTATTATTATTATTATTATTTTTTTTTTGCTGTTAATATCATAGGATCATTCCTTGCAATCATGTTGCTTGTTTCATTTTTTTATTGATAAGCATGTGTACATGTCAATATACCTTTGCGGCAGTTGACTATATGTAGAATGATTGGATGTTTCAACATTCTTTGGTATTCATGATTGGATTTTTCAACATTCTTTGGTATGTATGTTTTTCAATGCATAGTACTCAAGTTTCAGCCCTTTCCATAGAACCAGGTTATGTTTCTCGAGGCTTTCTGAGAATTTCCCCGAACAAGGTCATGAATGTTACCAATGATATTCCATTGAATTTCCATAACTTTAGCGACAGTAAATTTTGGTTTTCTGGCTCTGGCTTACTTCGACATGGTAACACAAACTTCACAAATTCAGCAATTTAAGCCTTCATTTTATATTTGTCAACATAATTTAACAGGCCAAACATTTCGAAGTCACATTTACCTAAGAAACCAAGGAATGTTCATGAGAGGTCAGCATTAGCAATATACTAGAGGAATAATCTAGGACATGACCCAGAGGACATGTTTTCACTGTGCTAGAGGGTTCTTTGCTGCCCACTTACTGTCGAAAATGTTCTGTTTATTTACTGCTTTTTGTTTAGGTAATGAACAATCTGCAGATAGTTAAAGTTCACTACCAGTTGATTCATCAAGCTAATTTTTATTGGAGAAAGCTGCCATAACTGTCACTTTACAAGTTCTCTGGCTGTTTCATGTCCTTTGAAAAGCGAACTCAACTTTGGTAGAATGTAAGAAATAAAAGAGGAAAAGATTCTGAAGCCCCCTTTGAGGCTAGTATTCTTATCTATAAAGAACAAAAGAAGTGTAGTACATGTGGCAAAAGTTGTATCCAGCATGGTGCTCTACATAGGCCTATGCATCAAATAACGTATAACATAAGATGCAATGTTCCACAAAACTCCTGCTCAATTTAGTGCATGGATATTCATCGTTCCCAGCTTGGTCATAAACATACCTTGTTTCTAGGGATAACGTTTATAAAGTATAAACACGTCAAGGATCTGATTGCCAGTGTGCTTGCTAGTAGGAAGTCATGATCACCTAACTCACCTTTTCTCATGTGCGAAGTAGCAATGAATCTCAAATGTTTAGTTCAGTCATACTCGATAGGATTGAAGGTAATATGACTGCAATTGACTATCATAGAAATAGTCATGGGTGACTTTATGCTAGTAGGAAACCATTCTTCATCAAGAAGGTTCATAACTGTATCATCTCATGCGAATCATGGGCGTTATCTCTTCTATACTTGGCGTTAGTGCTGAATAAGCAACAACAATGTTTCTTGCTTTCCTCCAAGTGATAAATTGCCACCAAGGTGCAATAACCGGAGAGCGCTTCTCTGTGGCTGATCTGTTCCAAACTCCATCAGTGTAAAAAATGATATGAAGATGTCCATCATGCGAGAACCTGAGTAAATGACCCAAAGAAGTCTTACATACCGCAAGATTCGATTGACAGCATCCAAATTGAGATTCCTATAGTGAATGCATAGATTGAAACACTCACATCATAAGCAACAATTGACCGCATGATATGAACTAACTAATTTAGCCACCAATCGCTGATATGATCACATAAGTTGATAACCATTTTGGGCATGAAAATAATGATTCTGTTTAGTAACATATTGGGAGGAGCACCAAATGTTTGAAGAATATCAGTACCATAGTTGCACTGAAATATGAAAGGTCCATTACAGAATTGAGCTACTTTTTTTTTTTTTTTTTTTGAATGAAAGGCAACAACAGAAATTTTTTATTCATAAAGCGTTCTGAGGTGGCTCAAGGGAAATAACCCCACATTTACAACATCAAAAGAAATGAAAAAAAATAAAATTACAATCCTCGAAATTCTTTAACATGGAAGCCCATTCAACTACTAAGAACTTAGCTTTGAAAGTCACATCCTCTTTTGAGCTGCAAGAATTCTCAAAACATCTATGATTTCTTTCCCCCTTTGCTGCTCATAAACCGGCTAGACTTGTCTTTTATCCATATGATCTCGTCGGAATTGTCCACTTTCGGCAAGCCCCCCCCCCCCCCCCCCCCCCCAAAAGAATAAAATTTGGTAGTTGTATTATTCCCATTTGTGGTTAGGTTGGCCAATCGATGCCATGCAACATTCCAAG
The DNA here is from genome assembly GCA_021015155.1 of Magnolia officinalis. NCBI lineage: Eukaryota > Viridiplantae > Streptophyta > Magnoliopsida > Magnoliales > Magnoliaceae > Magnolia > Magnolia officinalis. The sequence continues at coordinate 36,615,322 of JAJHSJ010000008.1, forward strand.
GACCATCCCCTATCTAAACATCTTCCTAAAATCAGATCCTTTCCCTTACTGTCTACATCATAACATATTCGTCGCAGTCTTTTTCTTTCAAACTAGAAACTATTTTCCATATCCCGAAGCTTTGTAAAATGAGGCTTCTCTAACCCACCAACTGATATCCTGACGCTCATATTTGTTTGTGATGAGCTCCCTCCGTAGTGCCCCCTCCTCCGATGAGGTTCATTTTTTAAAAAATATTTTTTTATTATTTTTAAAATTTTTTATTTATAGATCCTTTATTCCCGTACTCCCTTCCCATAGGACTTACATGCCTCTTCATATTTCAATAAATGGAACTTCTTTCCTTTTCATCTCTACCACAAAAAATCCTATCTCAACTTCCCTTGCTTGCACAACACCAATTTTTGGCATCGAAACACAACCAAAATATAGAGGCATATTCATCATTGTTTCTTTGTGATAGTTATTTGCCCTCCCAGAGAAGTGTTGACAGTTCCATCTTGCCAACTGCTCGACCCTCTCCATTGCCTTATCTCAAAGGTTCTTTGACAGTTTTCTTATACAAAGCAGTAGACCAACGTGGGTAGTGCAATCCGCTGATGGAAGGATCCACCCAAACATAAGAACCTCCAAACTAAGCACAAGAATCATAATCTAAAGACAATAATTAGAAATTTTCATTCATTTCCAAGGTGCCTTAATACTACTCATGCTAGGCCCTTAAATATGCCTTTAGACTTACAAAGAAGGATGATTCTTAGGGCCTGTTTGATTTTTGAGTGCAAGTGCAAATACCTGTAAATGACTAATTATCACAGTTTCACCCGTTTGAAAATTTCTGGTAATTCTTGCCTTGGAAACTGGTTCAAAAGTGTTAGTTAAAATTTTTAAACCTCACCATGATGTATATGATATATGTATTCCGTCCATCTGTTTTACTACAATCTTTTGATATACAAGTCAAAAAATTACGTAAATCCAATACTCTAGTGGCCCACACCAAAAGAAACAGTAGCCCTTAGAAGTTTTTAACGGTAAGTGTATGATTTACTTTTTTCTGTGGCGTGGTCCACTAGAGCTTTGGATATGCCTCATTTTTTGGCTCATGCCATAAATTCATCTGATATAATGGACGAACGGTGTGGATAAGTGAAATATATCACAGTGGGACCCACAGATATTTTGCAAGATTTTCGATTTTCGTGTTAAAGAAGTAGGTAGTCAAATCAAGTAAAGGTGAAATGGGTAAATGTGCTGGGAAATAATTATTACACCCTTTTCCTTGGTATTTTCCAATTCCCTCAAAATCAAACAGGCCCTTAATGTCATTGACAACTAATGACTTATTACAAAAATGGAATAATAAACCAAAAAAAGATGCTTAATGGAGAAGAGAGATCTAATGAGATTGTATTGCATGATTAGGTAATTGATTTTGCATAGCTAGTTGCATAATTAAGAGGCTTTTGCCTCATTAATGGGCCAATTGTGGATCTTTGGCTTGACCCATGGATCTTGGGCCCAGATTAGCCTGCATCAGTCCTCCCTAGCTTGAAATACCTTGACGCTGGCGAGTTAATTGCCTGATATTACTCATAGAAGCAAGGATTCAGGTGTTGGAAGTCCATGACTTTGATATCATTTGGTGCAACCGGCTGATCAGAATGGATATGCCCAAATGTAGGCATTGCTAAACTATGCACAAGAATCGCAAAGTAGAAATAATAACTAGAATTTTCATTCATTTCCATGTTGCCTTGATGCTACTCATGCCAAGCCTTTAAATAAGCATTGGGACGTACAAAGAAGGAATATTCTTAATGTCATTGACAACCAGTGTTCGAAGTATCAATATCCGTGGCTGGGTATATGAAAACAATATTGATATCATCGATAATTGGAAATGTAGGGAAACATTGGAGAAAATGGAAGATTCTTTTAGTGAAACTTTAAGATATGCTAAAATATACATATTTACATATTTAGGAATTCAAAAAATTGCAAAAAGAATGCATACATAATAAGTTTTCATTTAATGGAGGCTTAAAAGCATGTGCTGTCATGGTGTGTCGTAATGGCCATTATGTAAAGGTAACGGTGGCAACCATTGCACGTTACGGGTTCGTAATGGCCATAATGGCCGTTACAATGCCCATAATAGCCTGTTATGCCCTTCGTAAAGGCTATATTGACCATGAAAAATCCATTATGGGGTCAATATAGATTTTTTGGGTTTTTTTTTTTTTTTTTCAATTGAAAGAAAAGAGACTGTAACAACTATTATGGTGGCCGTAATGGCCGTTATAGTTCGTTTCGTAAAGGTAACAATGGTGGCTATTATGGCTACCATTATTGTTACGAAATACCTTTTTTTTTTTTTTTTTTGGATTAGCTTGTTAGTACACACTTCACTGTTAGCCACCCCCGCTAGGGAATCGATACCAAGATCTCAGTGTTGAAATGAGGTATCTTCACTCAGGCATTACGGAATTCCTTGTGTGTTATTGTAAGAAATCAATCCAACCATCCAATGCATGCAATCCATCCATCCATCCAACCATCCATTCAACCTTTCATCCAATCATCCAACCTTCCATCCAACCATCCATCGATATTTCAAAATATCGACAACACGATATTTAGCAAGAAATCATCGACACCTAGTAAGGAAACGAAAGATTGTGGTCTTGATATTTCTCATGTTGCAATAACAGTAATATTACGATATTATCGATAATATCATTTGACAAACTAAACACTGCATACAACCATGCTCTCATAAAAAAATTGAAACGGATTTTAAAAAAAAATAAAAAAATTTAATAACAAATTTTTGGCAAGATTGATACATTGGTGATATTATTGAAATATCGCTAATACACTGGCGGTACAAGCCACACCTAGAATTTACAGAGTCTAGAATATTAACGATATCGATAAATTGGTGATACAAGCGGCACCTGGATTTTACACTTCAGAAAAATATTGGCGATACAAGGTGGATACGTAGAATTTCTAATACTGCTAGTGTTATTGGTATTGCTACAACCGTTATCGGTATTGGTGAGCTGAAGATACGGATAATATTGGGGATACTTAGAACAATGTTGACGATTATGACTTGTTACAAAAATAGAAAAGTAAATAAGAAAAGATGCTTAATGGATAAGAGATCTAATGAGATTTTATTGCATGGCTAGTTGATTGATTTTGTATTGGTAGCTGCCTAATTAGTAGGCTTCGGCCTCCTTATTGATGGACCAACTGTGGAGCTTGGGCTTGGGCCTCCTTATTGATGGACCAGCTGTGGAGCTTGGGCTTTGGCCTCCTTATTGATGGACCAACTGTGGAGCTTGGGCTTGGGCCTCCTTATTGATGGACCAACTGTGGAGCTTGGACTTGGGCTTGGCCCATGGATCTTGGACCCAAATTAGCTTGCATCGGTTGGTAGACAGAAAAGATCCTGCCTTACACCCAAACAACTCTGCCATCCAGTCTTCCTCTTCTTAGGCATCTTGATTCCTAGCATCTCTCCTGGCGATATTCACCTGTAGCCTCGATACCACCTTGAAGCACCGGATAATCTTCTTTAAGTTATCCACCAAAGCAGGTTTAACATCGCATAGTAGTAAAGTGTCATCCACAAACTGAAGATGGGACATAGGGGCGGCCAATCTCTTCACACTGAAACCTTTGATGAAAGTTTCCTTTTGCCCTTTCTCTATCATCCTGCCAAGTGCCTCTGCCACTACCAAGAACAAATGGGAGATAGCAAGTCCCCCTGTCGTATCTCTCTAGAGCTTTTGAAGAAGTCAATCGGGGGGCCATTGACTAAAACTGAAAAGGTGGCCAATCGGAAGCATTCCCGCATTTAGCGTCTCACCATACTCTAGCCTACTCAACATGTAGTTCAGGAAATCCCAATGAACATGGTCATTTGCCTTCTCAAGGTCTATCTTGTAAACTATACTCGTTTCACCATTTTTGTGTTGAGTGTCCATGCATTCGTGGGCAATGAGAGCATTATCCAGAATCTGATGACCCTTCGAAAAAGCCCCTGGCTATTAGAGATGATGCTTGGAAGAACTTATGAAGGATGACCCCAAATCGTCCGATAGCCTACCCCTCTCATAAAACTCATCACATCCTCTTTCACTACCTCCTAGAATTCCTAAAATAATGCCATAGGGAATCTATTCGGCCCTAGTGCTTTGTCCCTCTTAAGGGAATTAATTGCTGCCTTCACTTCTTCCTCGGAGAGGGGCCTCTCCAATACGTTTGCATCGTCTTCGAACAAACACTTAAAAAGTCTAGTTATTTAGATTTGGTCTCTCTTATCCCTCTTTTGTGAGAAAGTTTTCACAAAACTGGATCGTTGCCTTGCAAACTTGTTATTTTCCTTCTAACCTTGTCCCTTCCTTAACGATACTACTAATTTTATTCATTCTTGCCCTAGTGCTTGGTATGTTATGTAAAATCTTTGTATTTTTTGTTGCCTTCTTCTAGACTTTTTTCTTCCACACACACGCACACACACCCACACACTCACACCGTAGTGGGATTTCACCACATATGGGTACTCGAACCCTTGACCTGGTGTTGAAACTCTTGTGTCTACCACTGAAGCAAGAGTAAGGACCCTGCCTTCTTCTAGTCATGTCACTCTCGACGTTGTTTCTATTTCATCTCTTCCTCTAGGTGATCTGCATACTTGAGAGAGAGTTTGTTTCTTAGTTCCTTATCTTCCTCCTATAACTCCTTTGCTTTTGCCTTAATATCGAGTGCTTGGATACCCTTTAAAATTGTTGGTAGCATGCATGTGCCACACGTGGCAGGTTGCATGTGCCCCACGTGTGGCGCATCTGTCTAGTGGTGGCAACCCCTAGTGGGGCCCACCCTGCACGTGGTAGTAGGGACCACTCCCTGTCCCACTGCCTTAGCCACCACCTCTCCCCCTTATTTAAAGGGGAGAGGAGGGGTGGTGCACACACACACTAGAGAGGAGAGGGAGGAGAGAGAGAGAGAGAGGGATAGAAAGAGAAACAGAGAAGAAAGAGAGATAGAGAGAGAGAGAGAAGAAAGAGAGAGAGAGATTTTTGTGCACCTGGCACGTGGTGTGTGCAGTGGGTATGTGCGATGCGTGTTGCACACATTCCTATATAGAAAGGGGTCTGCTCTTGTGATTGCTCGAGGTCGAGCGTGTAAGCATACCTTCGTCGTCGTCGGATCAGGTAAGTGAATTGGCTTGTCTTTTCTTTGTGTAGTTGATTTGTGCCGGCCGCCGGTTTCTATGTTTTAGCTCTCGATTCAGTTGTGTAATCGCGTCATTTGATACACAATTATATTAATGGATCTAATTCGCTACGCTGTCCATCTGTGCCCAACAGTAGTATCGGAGTAATAATCGATGCAATTCTGACGAATGAAACTGTAATTTTCTTTTATAGTCCCGCACAAATCACATTGCACAGGAAAACTAAACAAATTATAAAATAAAATAAAATAATATTTTTCTTGTGTGCCATTGCTTGATGGTGGCCCACGGCAACATATTACTTGAATAGATTTATTTGGCATTGCATTAATTTTGTAATTTTGATAATTTATTGTGGGCATCACCTGGCTATTGCCGCGGAGGGATTCTTTTATTGTCTTTTTGACTTTGATCGTTTTTGCTACTCCTAATCGGGTTAGTGAAATTTTTGGGTCGGATTGACATGACTGCATTGCCCTCACGTCAATTTATTTAGGTGATGTTGTTGTCTTTGACCCATTGATGATGATTGCGCATGAATAAAATTTAAATAATATCTTGGATGTATTTTCCGATCAACTAATATAGTACCCTCTCTCACCTGATGTAGTGATAAAAATGACGCTTAAAACAATTGTGGCCGATCTCTTGAAAGGATAAAAATTTGATAGCAACAATTTTGATGATTGGCGGAGGGTTGTTAGATGAAGATGTATTGTATACATTGACAGCTGTTAGGAAAAACCCATAGATAGAAAATGATGATCTACCTATAAAGAAGCTAAAATTTGAGCAATGGGAATATAAGTAGGAGAAAAATAACAGAATGGCTAGAAACATTCTTCTTGGTTGCATGCATAAAGAATTGATTCCCACATATGAGATTTATGAAACTGCCAAAGAAATGTGGGATGCTCTGATTAGTTCATATGCTAGAATATCATATTGTAAGATAAGGATGATGCAAATGGAATTTGATGCATATAGAATGCCTATAGGATGCTCTATTAAAGACCTTAGGAAAACGGAACAAATGATGACTGATTTGTAGAACGTAGGGTGTGCCATGACCGAAATTCAGAAAATCATAGCTATGTTTTGATCTCTACCAAATTCTTGGACCCACATAAAAGACATCCTAAACCGCAAGAAGTGATAAAAACGTTTAAAGATTTAGCCCATCACTCAGAGCATGAGTTGAATTCAGGACCATTCAATCTTGTAGCAGTGTTGTTTTTACTGTGGAAAGTCGAAAGAAATTTGATCGATCAAAGAAAAGGTTTAGGAAACTAGGTAGACAGTATGCTCCCACTAATCAATTCCATCCATCTTATCAGCCACCCATTCTTCCTCCTTTCTGTCCTTGTCCACCTCGTTACCAAAACGGACCACCCCAATCACATCTTACCTCAGAATCGATCATATCTACCTAGGCACCAACCGATTAAACCTTCACAACCATTGTAGCCCCGTGATGCATCCTTTGACCTTAGGTCACCAGGTAGAGAGAACAAGATAAGTGCCATGGGACAAGGTGACAACTCATGTTTTGTGTGCGGAAAACAAGGGCATTGGGCTAAGACTTACCTTAATCGAAAGACGGTAATTTCCCCTCCACTCATTAGTTGTGTTTGTACAGAAGTATTGATGGCCAATTTAAATGCTAATGAATGGATTGCAGATTTAGGGGCAACAAGGCATATGGCAAAAGATAGTAATGCAGGGGCATTTTCATACCGGCCTCGAGTGGGGTAGCATGTGGGATGTGGGGACACACTCGGGGTGGGCGGCCCGTGTGAGGCAGGCCCCACCCGTGTGGGGCGGGTGGCTTGTGTGAGTCGGTACCCATGTGATGTAGGGCTCACGAGGGGGGTTCGGCCGATGTCCTAACCCATGAGATACGGGGCATGGGCTATAAGATAAATGCATTAATTCGCCATGCTCTATTAGTTTGAGCTTTTAGAGCAAGTGGTTAATTGTCTTGCATCAAAGTGGTATCAGAGCGAGAGGTCTCATGTTCGAGACTACTCACCGGGGGTGATTAGTGCAGTGGCATTTTCACATTGGGCTTGAGTGGGGTAGCCCGTAGGATGCGGGGACACTCGGGGTGGGCAGCCCGTGTGAGGCGAGTCGCTCGTATGGGGCGGGCCCCACCCGTGTGAGGCAATACCCATGTGATGTGGGTCCCACGAGGGGGGTTCGACTAAGGTCCTAACCCATGAGATGTGGGGCCCGGGCTATAAGATAAAAGGATTACTTCGCCATGCTCTATTAGTTCGAGCTTTTAGAGCAAGTGGTAAATTGTTCTGCATTGGATAGCTATCCTACTCAGAAGTTGCAAACTGTATATGAGAAATAATGCGTCGGAGGATGTCGTCTGAAGTTTGTACAAACTACCTTGAGTAAAAAATGGGACACTTTCTTCTACTTAAAGATCCTCTTTGTGCTCCTAGAATGAGAAGAAATTTAGTATTTGTTACGAGTTTAGTGAAAGAAAATTTTAATGTAAGATTTTGTAAAGATAAGTCTCACTGAGAAAGAACAATGTAATACTTGCCTGGGGAGAATTATTAGGAGACCCTTTCAAACTAGATATTGTAAACACCTTTTCATCAATGCCAAGTAGTTCCTCTTTTATTGGATTAATTGATGCTAATATTGTATCTGAATCCATTAAGTGGCACAATAGACTAGGACACATAGGAAAGGATCGTATGATTATGTTAATACGACATGGGTTACTAGGAACACTGACAAAGATAGATGTAAAGAACTTTTGCAAATCAATATTTCATAATAATATATGTGGCCCTCTAAATGGTCGAACTTGAAATGGGTATCAATATTTCATGACTTTCATTGATGACTACTCGTGATATGGAATGACATACTCGATTTATCAAAAATCAGAAGCGCTTTGATTGCTTTCAAAAATACAGATTGAAAGTAGAAAATCAATTGGATAAGTGAATTAAAATATTGAGGATAGATGGGGGTGGAGAATACATGTCTAACATCTTTAAATCGTATTGTGAAAGTGCCGGTATTGCTAGACAATATATGATGCCCGAATGGTGTGGATGAAAGAAGAAATAGAACCTTATTGGATATGTTAGATTCATGATAGCCCACACGAATCTACCTATTTATTTTTGGGGAGATGCATTACTTACAACAACCTACGTATTGAACTTAGTTCCTTCGAACTTAGTTCCTTCAAAATCTATTCCCATGACACCTTTTGAATTATGGACTGGTAGGAAACCATCGTCAAGTGATTTATGTCCATGGGGTTCATTAGATCATGTTTTACTTTCCGCTCCAAATAGAAGTAAATTAGCTAAAAGAACGATAGAGTGCACATTTATCCAGTATCCTACCCACTAGAAAGGGTATGTGATGGTATATGAAGATCAAAGCAGGTGGATTGAAGTCGAGTCCTGAGATATAACATTTATAAAAGATAGGTATCCTACTAGAAAGAAGCCTAGGATAGAGATAGGACTTTATGAGACACCGGATACAGTTCAAGGAAGTGGGAGCGGTAATCTAAGCGATGACAATTAAGGCATTTTCACAATTCGTGAAGTCAGTGGGAGCACATTAGATAGTGTTATGGAGTTATGACGCAATTGTGAGGAAGAATTTCTAAAAAACATTTTGAAATAGAAGGTGAATCATTCTCTTGTGTCGCAATGGATGAAGATGAACCTGATTCATATCAAGACGCACTAGCATCTCCAGATTCTAAAAATTGGATTCATGTAATGGACGAGGAAATTGATTCCAATGATGAAAAATAATGTTGAAAGCTAGTTGATCTTCCAGCTGGCCGTACAACACTTGCAAATAAGTGGGTATTCAAAATCAAAAGAAAGAAGATGGTTCGATTGATAAATACAAAGCTCGTCTGGTGGCAACAGGCTTCATGCAAGTAAAAGGTATCGATTATTAAGAAACTCTCTCCCCGGTAGCTAGGTTTACAACAATTCGGATGATTTTGGCTATAGTGGCACACTTGGATTTAGAGTTATACCAGATGGATGAGAAGACAACATTTTTAAATGAGAACTTGTAAGAAGATATTTATATGCAATAACTTGCAGGATATGTTGAAAAAGATCAGGCAAACAAGGTTTGCAAACTTTAAAAACTGATTTATGGGCTGAAGCAATCATCTAGGCAATGGTACATGAAATTCCATGAAGCCATCACTTCATGTTGATGATATTCTACTAGATGGCAATGATATGGGAATGCTTCTCTCGACCATGGAATGGTTTTCTTCGAATTTTGAAACGAGGAACCTTGGCGAAGCAAACTTTATATTAGGCGTTAAAATCACAAGAGATCGCTCAAATAAAATTTTGGGCTTGTCACATTTTTAGTATATCCAGAAGATCGTAGAATGATTCATGATGCATAACTCGAAGCCAGTTGAAACTCCAATGGATAAATATTCTAAATTAAGTAATGTGTCCCCAGTCGGATATCGAAAAGCAAACTGTCATTTGTACCATATGCCAGTGCCATAGACAACCTTATGTATGCCATGCTTTGTACTAGGCCAGACATATGTTATGCTATAGGTCTTGTGAGCAGAGATCAAAGTAATCCAGGACAAGCACATTTGCAAGCAGTTAAAAGAATTTTCCATAATCTTCAAGGAATGGAGGACTATATGTTATGTTATCAAGGTACTAAGCTAAAAGTTCATGCCTATTCTGATGCATCTTGGGGAGATGATCAAGATGAAAGAAAGTCCACTTTTGGATATGTGTTTATGCTGAATGAAGGAGTTGTTTCATGGAGCAGTAAGAAACGATCTTCGACCGTACTTTCAACTATGGAAGCCGAATATATCACATATGGTGCAACAGTCCAAGAAGGCGTGTGGTTTATGAGATTTTTGAGAACCTTAGGTATTCTTGTTGCTAAAGGCCCTCCATTGGTAAAGAAGGATAATACGTCGGCCATTGACCTCACAAAGGATCTGAAGCACCATTAGAAATCCAATTATATTGAGCTTAAGTATCACTATGTTAGAGATCAGGTGAGAGATGGGCAAGTTGTACTTGAGTATATTCCTACTAGAGAAATGTTAGTTGATCCCATGATAATACCAATTGCTAGAGATATATTTGAAATACACGCAAGGCAAATGGGACTGAGGAGAATTTGATGTATTTTGTGAAAGTGGGATTATTATAATTTTATGTAAATTGTTTTACTTATACACAGTGGTCGCAATATCGATACTATTGGCTGTTATATCGGCCAATATTATCGGTATCACGGTCCAGCAATACGAAACCCCCAGAAATTTGAAAAAATAAAGAAAGATTGATAAACTCATGCATATCGTACAATATATCGCACGATATCGCAAAATATAGGCCGACATCGCCGATATTGGTGAAAAAAGAAAAATTTTCCTTTTACCTCTATGATCTTCTTGAGGGGGTCGCTTTCGTCTGGATTCGGTGGGCCGCGGGCGACATGCTGGATCATGTAAGAAAATCCCTAAAACTTTTTTTTTTTTTTTTTTTTTCCCTTTAAAGATAATTATTTTAGAAGGAAAACATATTTCCGCGGAGGATGATGGGGATTTGGGTTGAGATTTGCCAAAAGAAATATTTTTGGTAGAGATTTTTGGGAATGTTGTGATTTCTGGAGAGAATTTGGGATGGATTATGCTGTTGGGATGTCTCAGCCATCTTTAACGGAGAAGAGAGTCGAAAAACTCTCGAACTCTCTCTGAGTCTCTTAAGTTAGGGAGCAGATTAGCTATTATGTGGATAAGAACTTAGTGGGTGTTAACATTTCCGTGTGGGGCCCATCTTGATGGATGCGTTTCATATCCACGCAACTCATCCGTTTTTTTTCTGATTATTTAAGGAGATAATCTCAAAACGTAAGCAGGTCCAAATCTCGAATGGGCCTTGGGAAGTTTTTAATGATGAGCATTCGATCATGACTGTTTCATGTGGTGTGGTCCACCTTAGATTTGGATGTGCTTATAGTGTTTGGGACTGCAACCTAAAATGGACTCGAAAAACGAATGAACATATTAGATATACAACATATGCATCAAGGTGGGTCCTACAGTAAGGTTGACACCCACCAAGTTGTTACCTTGGTAACACCTAATTCTTACCCCTTAAGGAAAAGTGGATTTGGTGCAACCCGGCTGTAGGAAAGATGGTGCGTCCCTTTCAGTGGGGCCCACCTTGATGTATGTATTGTATATCCACGCCGTCTATCCATTTGAAGACATCATTTTAGGTCATGAGACGAAGAATGAGGCAAATCCAAAGCTTAAGTGGGCGTTGTCACTAAAAACAGTGGGTATTGAACTCTTATCATTAAAAACTTATTTGGGGCCACACAAGTTTCCAATCAAGCTTATATTTGTGCTTTCGTCCATATCCATCTGAACTTATGAATGGGTTGGATCTCAAATAAACATCATGGTGCCCCCCCCGATTGGATCGACCTTGTTCTCTCGGTCATACCCTAAAATGATCTCTCCAATTGATGGACAATGTGGATACAACACACATCATGGTGGGGCCCACAGTCAAGGTCCCACCCACATTGCTACTCCATCTGCGTGGTTTGGGTGTTTCCTTGGATCACTGGTTCCGTGCACAGATTGGGTTCATCCTCGGTGGGGCCCACTGTGATGTATGTGCCTTACATCCACACCGTCCATTCATTTTGGAAGCTCATTTTAGGGTATGATCCTAAAAATGAAGCAAACCAAATCTTGGGTGGACAATAGCACAAGAAACAATGGTGATTGAATCCCCACCATTAAAACTTCATGGGGTCCACCAGAATGTTGATTTGCCATCCAACTTATTGGTAAGGTCACAAAGGCCTAGATGAATGGTGTGGATACAACACATACATCAAGGTGGGGCCACAGTCAAGGTGCCACCCAAATCCCTGTTCCATTACGCACGGATTGGGTACTACCTCCACCAAGTTGGACGTGGATTGGGACGCATATTTCTTGCGAAAGCTTTCAACAGGAAGCTCCTATGCTGGGATGGTAGGTGGCAAGGTGTTCTGTAATGGTAACGGTGGCTGTAACGGTCACCACTGTTACCTTTACGTTATGAGTCGTAACGGCTGTTACGACCCTCGTAACGGCCATTACGGTCTCTTTTTTTTTTTTTAAATTTTTATATTGAAAAAAAATAATCCTAAAAAACATGTATTTGCCCCGTAATGTTGATTAAAAAGTATGGAAAACCTGTATTTGCCCATAACAAACAATTACGGGGGTGTTATGGCCTTTATAGGGGACATAACATGTCATTAACAACAATTATGAGTCATTTTTTTCCATAACGGTTGTTACGACCCGTAACGTATAACGGTTGCTGCCGTTACAGCCCCATAAAAGCTTTTACGGCACACCATGGTAGGTGGGGCTTACTGTGATGTTTGTGAGAAATCCGCTCCGTTCATCCGTTTTGAGAGCTCATTTTAGAACATTGGACCAAAAATTAGGTGGATCCAAACCACAAGTGGGTCACACGAGAGGGAAAACTGGCGAAAGAGTTTCTTACCATTGAAACCTTCTTGGGCTCCACTAGGGGTGCACATCAAACCAGTAGAACCGTGGAACCAGACCAAACGGTCCGGTTTGGTCCGGTTCTAGAGTGCACCGGTTCCGGTTCCAAAAATCAAAGAACCGATTTCAACGGTTCGGTTCTCGGTTTGGGGGTATGTAGAACCGAACCGAACCGTGAACCGATCCGTAGAACCGAACCTTGGAACCGAACCTTGGAACCGAACTAGGAACCAAACCAGGAACCCTTTGATTGTTTCCATATTTGACTCATGATTTATGGTTTACAATGCACTATTTGAGTGTTTCCATAAATGTATTTTGGCACACCTTATACAATATCTAAACCATTCATCAAATGGATCACAACACGAATGGACATTGGCTAGATTATAAAATAAAACATGCAATTGGGTTGGATTATAAAAAGCCTAGAACCGTGGAACCGAACTAGTTTTAACGGTCCGGTTTCGGTTCGGTTCTAGGGTGCTAACGGTCCGGTTCCGGTTCCGAATATCCTAGAACCGTTAGAAACGGTTCGGTTCCGGTTTCACCCCAGAACCGGACTGAACCGACCCGTGTGCACCCCTAGGCTCCACCATGATGTTTATATGCCATCCAAACCGTTTATAAGGTCATTCCCATTGGGATGAAGTGAAAGCACGAAATTTGGCCTGATACAAAACTTTTGTGGCCATGTGAATGTTTCAACGGTGGTCACTGAATCCCCATTATTTCCCCTCTTGCGGCCCACTTGAGTTTTGGATCTGCTTCATTTTTTGTCCTAAGTCCTAAAATGTGCTCTCAAAATGGATGAACAAGGTGTATTTCTCACAAACATCACGGTTGGGCCCCACCTAGCATCCTAGCGCAGGTTGACAACCTAAATCCGCGTCCATTTATTTTTCCATATCATTTTAGGCCATGAGCTAGAAAATGAGAAAGATATAAAGTGGAACACATATTAGGCGGGTTGCACTTTCACACTGTATCAGACCATTGTCTATCCATTGATTTCAAGTGTGGGGCCCATCTGATAAGTGAACCGGCTGAATTTATAGGCTGTGTTGAGGCACAAAAAAAGAGAAAAGGTAGTAGAAGAATCATTGTGCGCAAAACGTTGTGCGGAACTAAGTGTTGTGCACAGAACGTTGAAATACAGATGACCACAAAATAGCATCCGCACAAAGGATTCCGCACAAAGGAGGTATGCACAAAGGAGTCCGCACAAAGGGGATCGCAGAATGACTATGTGGCATATTCGCACGTGTGCGAACGCTATAAATACCTCCGACCCATCAGTAAGGAGACAGAAGCAGCCAACCAAGAAGCAGAAGGAGAATTTGAGGAGAGAGGTAGAGCCCCGTCCTCATTGTGCGGAATAGGTGTTGTGTGGCGCACAACACCATTGGCGCACAAACACCATTAGCGCGTAATAGGAGTCAGCGCGCAACGGAGTTGAGCGCACAATGGGCGTCAGTGGGCAACGGGCCTCAGCGTGCAACGGGGTTGAGCACACAATGGGTTCTAGCGCGCAATGTTCCCGAGCCCACAATGAGTCTGGGGGCACAACAGGGCTGGTGCACAGTGAATTCTCCTGGCGCACAATACATTTTAGTGCACAGAGAATTCCCCTGACACATGAGGATTTTGGCGTACAACAAGCTTGGGCAACAATCTGCAATACATGATGCTTCCAACAATTATTGCCTTAGCTCATATCATTTAAAAAAAAAAAAACTATTATTACAAGTCTGTTTTGGAATCAAAGGAGAAAGGGATGTAAAAGAACTTTGAATAAATAAATAATGTGATTGTCTTCTTGGTTTTCTTTTGTTAATTATCAAGTGAATAAGATTTCCCGAACAAAATGCATTTGTTTCTTGTTTGAAACAAAATGGAGACTCTGCTGGGGACATAATCACTTGAATATTAACTTGAGAATTGCACGGGAGATAATCACGACTGTTTGGCGTCCTCAAGGCGCTAAAATGGCAACTCTCAATGGGAACATCCTACGTTTCATCTCCAAAATAGAATACGACTTGATATAAGTACTAATTTGTTTATTGTCGTTTTCTGAATGTGAGCGACAGGAGAGGAAGAATATTGCAACCAACCAATCAATGGCAATCACTCAAGGAAAAAGTTTTCTACTTCACTACGACAGGGTTTGTTGTGGAGTATGTTGATAAACAAACTGGATGTCACAAAAATAAAGCAGTAACAAGCAAGCAAATAGAATCACGGGCAGCTGTTACAGTTGTAACTGCTTCACCGGTAGCACAGGGAGAGATGAATGGATCGTCGTCACTCGCAGGAGGACAAGGACCCAAAATGTAACTGCAGCGAGAAGAAATTCACCACAGACGAGAGTTAGAGGGCCGATAACGCGTAATGCCGCTAGGAAGAATTCCGAACTCGCCCCTCCTGCGATATATCGTGGGCAAACAGATCCACAGTTAACGTCGCGCGACTTCAAAGCTTTGGTTGCCCCAAGGTCAGATGGACTAAAGAACAGAAAGGTAAGGCATTACTAGCAAGTTCACCAATGTCCGTATCGCCCCAATCGATCAGCGGCAATGGAAGCATAGAAAAATCAAATGAAACTCCGTTCTCCCCTTTCCTCGTAAGTCCTATTACGTTGACATATTCCCGCCCCACTCCAACTACAGCTTCGTCTAAGAGTGGAGAAGCCGCAGTACATATGGCCGAAACAAACCCAGAAAATATGCCGACTGCAGAGGATCGTATGAATGAAATGGCAGAAGCACAAAGAGCACTAATGGAAGAGTGCAGAAACCTCAGAGAAGCCTTAGCGACTCTTGCACACAATGTAGCTCAGATAGCGGCTCCCCCAATGATGGGCACAATGAATGGACAAGAAAACCAACCCGAAGGCTTTCAACCAAAGGGGGCAGGATTACGGGGATCTGTCCCAACAGCGAGAACCATGACACAAGACGAGGTGAGGCAAGTCGTCGAAGAAGCTGTCAGAGTAGAGAGAGAACGCGAAAATGTTGGCCGTTTCAGATACCGAACCCTGTATCCAAGAGAGGTAGAAGACATTCCGTTCCCAGCGAATTTTAAACACTCAGATTTTCAAAAGTTTAATGGAGAAGGATCGCCGGAGGAACTCTTAATGCACTTCATTACTAGCATGGAGAATTTTTCTACAATACTGCAGTATTGCCTGCAATTGTTCGGATCATCCCTGACAAGCAAGGCGTTCCGATGGTATTCTAGTCTGACCCCGGGGTCGATACGTATTTGGGAGCAAATGCAAGATGCCTTTTTGTCAAACTTCTTTTCCTTAGAGCGTGATGTTAGTATTACGGAATTGGCTTCCGTGCGGCAGAGGGACGGAGAACCGGTAGAAAAATTTATACACAGATGGAAGACATTGGGAGCCTCGTGTAGGCAGTTGCCGGAGGAAAAGGAACAAGTCAAGATGTGTCTGAACTCTATGGAAACGGGAATCGCGTTTGGACTCACTAGTGCCGATATTAGAACTTTTCGTGACCTAGCCATTAAGGCTCATGCTTTAGAGTTGATGACTCGGAAGATGTCAGCGTTTCACTATAAGACAACCAGGAGGGCACCTAGCAGGATGGCCGTAAATACTATCGATTGTGAAAAGAGAAACTAAAGATGCAAGAGACTCAAGAGATAAAAGGCCGGAACGGAAAGAAGAATCAAATCAGCCGAGAAACAGATACAGTGGAAAAAGGCCCAAGATGCTCAATTCTCACGAGGGGTTCGCGTTCAATAGGGAAGATGTTGTTCCTATGATGAACTAACTGCTAAAAGCCTGTACGATAGAATTACTGGAACCCAAATGCCCCGAAGATATGACAAAAACCAGAGAGATTTTTGCCGCTATCATCGCCTGGTAGGACATCCAACGGAGAATTGTTATATGTTGAAATGTATAATACAACGAATGATAAACAGGAGTGAAATAGTAATTGGAAAAGAAAAAGAAAGGTGTACAATGGCGACAGTAAATATGCTTACGATCTAGGAAAAGGCTCGAGAAGTGAAAGAGAAAGAGGACCGTAAGACGACAAATAAGGTAGTGGTGATTACGTTACGATCGGGAAAAAAGATAACAAGCCCTATGAAGCAGAAAGCAGAGATTATAAGAAAAGAAGTCGTTGAAAGGCAGAGTGATGATGATGAGAAAGAAAAGAAAAGTGGGACAGTGAAAGTGACTTATGATGTAGTAAGTCATTTGAAGGGGATACCGGCTCGATTAAGCGTTTATGATGCGCTTAAGTTGTCAGAGGAATTTCGGCAGTGCTTGGTTCAAGCATTGTCCAACCATGATGTCAGAGAAACATTGCTGGCAGAGATGTAACATGAAGAGTATAAAGAGCAAGAAGATTGCTTGCCAGTCATTTCCTTCTCCGATGATGATCTGATCTGCGACGCAGGGCATAACAGACCACTAATGATAGAAGGCCATATCCTGGAAAGAAGGTTAAACGGATTATGATAGATAATGGGTTTGCAGTGAACCTCTTACCACTCTCGATGTTGAGTAAACTAGGTTATCGTCGTTCTGATCTACGCCCTAGTAGAATGATGATATAGGGCTTCAATCAAGATGGACAACGTGCACTTGGTAAAATTACAGTGACGCTGGAGATGGGAGAGTTGACTACTGATGTTGTATGCCACATTATAAATCCAGTGACAACATACAATCTTCTCCTAGGAAGGCCATGGATACATCGGTACAACATTGTACCCTCTACTCTGCATCAATGCTTCAAATACTGTAAAAGTGGGGTACAGTATAAAGTAATGGCCAATGCGAAGCCCTATACAGAGGCCGAGTCCTTCTTTGCAGACGCCAATTATTATAAAGGGTTCGCTAAAGAAGAAAGAAAGAATGATGAAAGCAAAGTCCTAAAGGACATTCAAGTAAAGGTGATGAAAGAAGAAATAGAAAAGGCAGAATCATCTAGGACTGTAGAAGCAAAGAAGAAATTCTATTTTGTGCCGAAACATCTGAGACAACCAGGGCAACTGCTACTAACCTTGTTATCACCGGAACAGTTGAAAATTTTGCAGTCCAATTATACAGTGCCATTGCCGTATGTTGAAAGAAATAAGCCATTTTCGGCCCCCTCAGGAAGATTTCAGGTCAGGGCTAGTGCAAAATACCTGGAACCAATAGAATTTTACGCCTCAGTGGAAGCAAAGGCCGGAGAAGAGGCCAAGAATAATGTGTACCGCGGTAGGCTGACACCGCAAGATCTTAAAAAATATAGCCCGACAAGCAAGAAAATCATGAGAAACATGGGTTTTGATTACGAAGAACCCACCGGCTTGAATCATGGGAAAGGAATTCAAATTCCTATTAGGGTTGGTCAGGAAAAGCGATGAAATTTTCAAGGATTGGGGGCAGAATCATTAGTGAACATGGTTACAACTGAGCAGTTATTGGAAGAAGATCCTAAAATAGTCGAGCATCCTGAAATGGCTCCAAAGCAAATAGAAGACGGTGGGCAGCAAACGATAGACAGTTTGCGAGAAATAAACTTGGGCACAGAAGAAGAGCTGAGGAACACATTCGTCAGCGCCGATCTTTCTGAACAAGAGTTTGAGAGATACATTCAACTTCTCAAAGAAAATAAAGACATCTTTGCTTGGACGTATGCAGAGATGCTAGGTTTAGAGCCTTTCGTAGCAATGCACCGATTAAGTATTTCTAAAGAGAAAAGGCTGGTTAAACAAGCGCAAAGGCAATTTCATCCGGACTTGGTTCCCCTGATAGAAGAAGAAATTAATAAGTTGATAAAAGTTGGGTTTATCAGAGAGGTCAAGTATCCCAAGTGTATATCGAATATTGTCTCAGTGAAGAAGAAAAACGGACAAGTCAGGGTGTGCATCGACTTCAGGGATTTAAACGAAGCCTGTCCGAAAGATGATTTTCCTCACTCGATAACAGAATTGCTTATTGATAGTACGACTCAGTATGCTATCATGTCCTTCATGGATGGTTATAATCAAATTAGGATGACACCTGAAGATGAAGAAGCAACAGCGTTTAGAACTTCGCTGGGGATTTGTTGTTATAGTTATGCCATTTGGTCTCAAAAATGCCGGGGCGACATATTAGAGGGCAATGCAGAATATCTTCCAAGACATGATGCACAAACATGTTGAGTGTTATGTCGATGACTTGGTAGTTAGGTCAGGAAATCAACAGGAGCATCGCGAACATCTGACATCGGTTTTCCGTCGACTCAGAAAGAAACAACTTTAGATGAATCCGGCTAAATGTGTATTTGGGGTGTCTTCAGGTAAATTTCTCGGTTTTGTTATCCGACATAGGGGCATCGAGATCGATCCAGGGAAAGTTAGATCTATTCAAAATATGTCACCACCAAAGACATTAAAAGAGTTGAAAAGTTTGCAAGGAAAGCTGGCGTATATTCGCCGTTTCATTTCAAATCTGGCAGGGTGATGTCAGCCATTTTCCCACTTGATGAAGAAGGGCACAAAGTTTGTATGGGATCAAGCCTGTCAGAACGCGTTTGATTTGATAAAGGAATTACTGAAACAGCCGCTGGTACTGACAGCTCCTATAAAAGGGAAGTTGCTTATTTTGTATATATCTGCAATCGAGAATTCTTTAGGAGCTCTGTTGGCATAGGTGAATGAATCCGGGATGGAAACTGCTCTTTATTATTTAAGCATAACTCTAATGGGCGCGGAATGTAACTACTCTCCAATCGAGAAAGAATGTCTGGCATTGATATTCGCGGTACAGAAATTGAGACATTATTGTCTCCCATGACATAACTTTGATCTTAAGAGTAGATCGAATAAAGTTTTTGATGACAAGACTGATGTTATCTAGGAGATTAGCCAAATGGATGCTGTTACTTTCAGAATATACTATCATGTATGAGCCGGCAAAAGCGGTAAAAGGGCAAGCAGTGGCGGACTTCCTTGTAGCACACCCCGTAGCAGAGTATGAGACCATCAGTGATGATTTTCCCGATGAACAGGTTATGTTGACCGAGTCCCAAAGCCCATGGCAGTTGTATTTTGACGGTGCCTCCCGAGCATCAGGAGCGAGGGCAGGAGTGATATTCATTACTCCTCAAGGTGACTTGTTACCTTATTCCTTCACATTGGGAACTGCATGCACAAACAATGAAGCCAAACACAGAGCCCTTGTCATCGGAATGGAAATGGCTCAAGAAATGAAGATAAAAAACGCTGCATATCTTGGGGGATTCTAAATTGATCATAAATCAATTGATGACTGAATTCGAGATAAGAAAGCAAGAGCTTTTGCCATACTGCCGAAAAGCACAACAGTTGCTAGAGCAGTTCTGTCATGTCGAAATCAAGCATATACCGAGGTCTAAAAACGCAAGAGCAGATGCTTTGGCCAGCTTGGTAGCGGCTCTATCCTGCCCAAATCGAAGCCCTCTCCAAGTAACTATAGAAGAAAGAAGATTTTTACCATCTTTAGAGGTCATCGATGAACTTGTTGAGACACTTCCTATATCGTGTCTAGAGGTAATGACAGATGATTGGCGTCAGCCTTTCATAGCTGATCTCAAATATGATATTTTGCCAGAAGATCCAGCGCAAAGACAACAAATCAAACAAAGATCGAGCAGATTCATCATATGTAGCGAGGTGCTGTATAGAAAATCTTAAAATGGAATGCTGCTACGTTGCTTAGATGAGGAAGAAGCAGGCCAGATGTTGCGAGAGGCACATTTTGGAGAATGCGGAGCACATCAAGCTGGCCGAAATTTATTCCATCGGCTACATCGAATGGGGTATTATTGGCCTACATTGTTCAAAGATGCGATTGATTATGCGAAGCGGTGTCATGAATGTCAGATTCACGGAGATGTTATACACATCCCTCCAGAAGACCTGCATCAGTCATTTGCCTCTTGGCCCTTCTCTGCCTGGGGACCTGACGTCATCGGTCCTATAAATCTGCCTTCGTCCAAAGGAAAGCAATATATCTTGGCAGCGACAAATTATTTCTGCAAGTGGACAGAAGCAGTTGCATTACGCAGTGTTAAGGATAAAGATGTGGTTAATTTCATCCGGCATGCAATAATATACCGCTATGGTATTCTGAAGAAAATTGTTACAGATAATGGCACTCCTTTAAAAAATAGAGGCATGGAAAAGCTACGTCAGAAATTCAGCATTTGTCATTTGTTTTCGACACCTTACTATCCATCGGCCAATGGATTAGTAGAGGCGTTTAATAAAACGATAGTCAAGATATTGAAGAAAACAGTGACAGGAAACAAGCGTGATTGGGATGAGAGGTTACAAGAAGCATTGTGGGCATACAGAACTACCCAACGGACAACAACAAGAGCAACATCATACTCGCTGGTCTATGGTGTAGAAGCAGTGATCCCGATTGAGATACAGGTAACGTCACTCAGAGTGACAGTACATCAGTCTATTACAGATGATGAAAATGCAAAAATAAGGCTGAAGGAGCTGGATTTGTTTGACGAGAAACGCCTAGCAGCCCAACAACGATTGCAGTCGTATCAAGCAAGGATATCGGCTGCCTTTGATAAACGAGTCAAGTATCGTTCTTTTAAAAAAGGGGATATGGTGTTAATGTTGAAAAGACCGATAGTGGTTACCCATAGAACAAGGGGCAAATTCCAGCCCAAATGGGATGGGCCGTACATAATAAAAGAAGTATACTCCAATGGAGCATACAGAGTCGTGGATCAAGATGGACAATTTATCAGTATACCGGTCAATGCTCGCTTCATCAAAAGATAGTCCCTGAAGATACTGATTTTGATCCTGAATATTATCAGAATAATGATTTTGTATCAAAAGGGGGTAAGAATGAATAAGACCACGACTATGTACTGTCAGATGAATCAATAAAGAAGAAATTTGCGAGCACATTAAGACTGTATCAACAAGTGTTATAAAAACAGACCATCGTTATCGTCATCAAGCGAGCTCTACAAATTTTGTTGATATTGGTATCATCACCAAGCTGATGTATTATGATCAGCACATGTGAATATTGTTGAAGATATTAGCAGAAGTGGTGACATATCAATCTCAGTCAGAGATGTCTATCATTCTCGCATTCTCGCGACAACGATGGCCGCCTACTACTATCTTTTAAGGCAGCCTAGCCAAGCCCTAAAAAACGGCCAGCTACGCATAAGACCTATCACTTTCGCCATTCGGGCAGCGGTGAGAAGCCAGTGGCCCTAAAAAGCCCGTGAAGGCCATCATATGCATACCCATGTGGGTAGCGGATGGAGCCAGCGACTAAAAGCCCTAAAAGGCCAAAAAGTCCTTAACAGCCAGTCACGCGTGATACCAATGCCGTCTGTATAGCTTTTCGAAGGTGTCACGGGGAACGAAGGAAAATGCCCTCTCGTGAATGGGTCCGACCTTGCAGGCGAAGAAAACGCGGGCTGCAGTGTGAGCTCTTTGGCCATGTCCATAGATAGGCCAATCATGTGTAAGACCCCCCAGATCTTTGGCTTGATTTCAGTAGTAACTCATGAGGAAGGGCTTAAACCTACTCATTGATGGACTGGCGACCGTAAATTTGGTACCCCAAAGGTCGCCTCGTGAGCCCCGTGAACTCTAGAGAGTTACTGCGGCCAACCCTGTGCGTAAATCCAACCGAGATCACGGCCCTAGTAGCTTCACTGGGCCCCTCTGATGGATCGCGGTTTGTGAACTCACCAAGCTGTGAGAAGTCCAGTGAACTCATTAGAGTTACAGAGATCATCACGTGAGACCCAACTCCACTACTCAAGAGTCTAAACTGTGTTGCTCTACTACTCGAAAGCTTAAACTGTGTGTGATCATCTAACTAAACTGAAATCTAGCACCGCCTATCAAAAGAAAAAATCACATAGGGGAATCCCATACTGACAATTATAGTATGTGAAGATTTTGTTAACAGTTCTTCATTAAAATATCATGTTGAGACTATTGCATGGATGAATATGCTTAAAATGATTCATGATATAGAAATTTATGAAAGAGCAAAATATCTTGAAATATCTCTAAATAAAAATTTTTGCAAGCTATTTATATATCATAACACAAAAGGAATATTTACATGTAATGCCTTCAGATCTTCAGTTATGTTCGATATCTCTAAGTAACGTTGCAACTCTTCTTTCTATTGAGATTGTGCTACAACAGTTGTGCACGTAGCTTCAAGGATCATGCTGGCTTGATCAGGAGCGCCAATCAGTTCAGATTCCAAAGAAACAACAACTTCTTCATTCCTTGTCCGTTCAGCTTGTACGGTATTAATTGTTTGAGTGTTTGTTTCGAGTTCTGCTTTGATTTGACAAATAGTTGAGTCTTCTGCTTCTCACTGACTCTTGAGTAATAGAATCTCCCTTTCGAGAAAAGCAATTTGATCGCCAATGGTTGCCTTATTTCTGTCGGAAACCTTCAACTTCTCATGGAGAGATTGGCTAACAGTATTACAATTAGCAAGAATATCATCCGCATGAGAGAGTTTCTCCTTAAGAAGTGCTAATTTCTTTCTGACGACTTAGAATTTCGGGAGCAATGAACATATTCCGCGTTGCTTCTAAATTCTTCGTAGAATCATAAAACTGTGATAAGGAGGTGTAGAGAGACTGAACATCAACATGTGCTAGGCGAGCTGAATGAGTAAGAACTCCTAGAGCGCTATCCAAAAAGGGCCATTGAGTTGGATCTTTAAAGGCACCGATGATGACGAAAATCGCATTCTTGAAGAGCCCCAACATAAGAGGTAGTACCTTTTCCAAAGAGAGTTTATTAAACACCGCAGTCACTGAATTAGATCCTTCAGATCCATTGGGAGTTGGCACAACTGAAACTAAAAAGATAAGAAGTAGGGAATATGAGTTCAAAAGAAAATACATGCATATTCAATGCTGATATAAAATAAGAAAAGAAAATATATACCTGGAATAGGAACAACAACAGCGGCAACTGGAACAGAATGGGTTGAGGGTGCTATAGAGCTGGGGACTTCTGTAGTCATAACATCATTAAAAGAGAGCTCTTGAGCTCCTATGGTACTTGAGTTAAGGGTACTTGGAGTAGGAACGTCAGCCGGATCAGAAAGGAATTCCAAGCTTCGAGCTACTGGCTGAATGGGAGAAGGATGCACAGTAGGGGATTTGCTAGTCTGAACGAGAGCATCAGATGTTTGGGGGACCGATGGTAAGGTTTCTTCTGTACTAGGAAGAAGAAATACATACCCCATCGTTGCTTGAATTTCAGATGGTTGAGCCTTGCATCCTTATAGTTGATATTCCGCGTCAGCAACATCCACGATACAAGGGGAATACGAAGCATCAAAAGAAAGAAAGATATTCGCACCAGGAGAACAATCGTATTCACCATAATCAAGTTGCTCTTCATTATCCAGGGAGGTCTCCGGAATGGGATGGGAAGTATCAGGATGAGTGGTTGGAGCATTAGGAAGAGAGGACCTGACTCCAACATCGCTCTCTTCACCAATATCTACCTCAGCATCAATATTTGCATTTAGCAAAGCATCTCCTTCACTAGTGAGGCTCGTGGGAGAAGACGTATCTCCGCTTGCAGTGTTTGTCGAATATTCTGATGAGCTGTCTTCCTCCGATACAGTTTGTTTTCCTTTATAGGTAGTCTTCATAGGAAGGAGACGTGCACCTTGGGAGGGAGAAGGAACTGGTTGTGCCAAGACCTCAGGAGACAGTGACGTAGCACGAGAGTGGGTCATAGGAGATGAAGCAATGACAATTCGACGCACAGCCGGAGAAGTTGTGGCTGTAGTACGATTGGCTATGGTTTTTGTAAGATCCACGATAGGGATAACCATGGCAGTTGCATGTTCGACAGGCTGAGAAGTTGTAGAAGAGACGGGTTCTGTAACCAGATGGATGACAAGAGCAGGATCCGCAGGTTGATTTTCTCCTACGGGAGTAGGGGAAGGCAGAATACCTTCTGCAGTTTCAAATTCGTTGCGAGGAGTGGCCGATCTTTCTCTCCGATTTATCAGATCCAAAGGAGAACCGAAAGCAATCCAGCCTTCCAGAGTGTTTGGAGGCTTTATCTCTCTGATGGGCTCTTCCACAGAATTTTTTCGACGAAGCTGTCCCGGAACGGCGGCCTGATCTTTCTCGTAAAAATATCCAATCCCTTGTTCCAGTCTGTAATTCGTCAAGCGAGGAGGAGGGACCCAGATAGGGCGATCCATTGAAAAACAGTTGCGTACTAAATAGTGATGATGTTTCCATCATCACATCCAGGTATATGAAGCTGTTACTCTGTGATTGTACCCTGGGAGGACAAATCGAGAACTGAAATTTCTAGTTAGGAGTTGCTTCCATATTAGAGCCCAGTTATAAGGACCGACTCCATAACTCCTCATTGTTCGGGTGACCTCCTCACTTGCTTGAGGCATGGATTGATCATATCCAAACTGTCTGGCGAATCGACTCGGATAGTATGGTTCTCGCCAGAATTCTAGTCATTCTCGTAATGGAAGACTGCAAGAACAAATACAGAGAAAGTCCTTTCGATAGGTTCCAAGTCTTGGTTATCCTCCACATCTCTGTCTTCAGCCTGATAATCTAAGTAAAAAGGGAAGAAGTCGATGGATTCCATGTTGTCAATTTTATCCACTATCCATTCATATCCCTTATCATTTTTCGCTTAAAAAAATGCCACAAGGGCAGATGGTCAGGATGGACATAAGCCTTATCCGGATCATTGTATGTCCAGGGGAAATAAATACCGAACCATCCGGAGAAGTAGTGCCATGGAGTGAAAGCGGATGAAACTCCTAGCGTCAGGCTTGAGCAGTGCGTCGCGGCATGACCAAAAGCTCTGTATAATGAACATAAGACAGGAGGGGCCAAGGAATATCTTTTTCTGCCTTCTGCCATCTCACCCACTGCCACAAATAAAGTCGGCCGAATAGAGTCCGAACTTTTTGAACTGGGAAGCACAACTAAGTTTAACTAGTAAGCCAGAAAAGCGGCTAATTCAGTTTCAGTGGTGAATTCGGCCGGGCCCCTTATTTTTTTACGATTAGCTTCTAGTTCAACACAATGACTGCTAGGGAACCTAAAAAAAAAGGGGGTAAGACCAGTGAGTAATTCATATTTATAGGTAAGTATTGTTTGAAAGGAAAGGAAAGTGTTAAAATACTTACACCAAGTATCGGGAAAAATGAGCTAGCCATTGAAGGAGATAAATCTTATGAACATCGGCAAAGTAAGATGTTTTCCGAAAGAGCTCGATGGTTGCTGCTGTAATTTTGGGCACTATTGGGCGCTACATAGGCAAACTCTTGGTTCGAAGGAACGTATTCATCAAAGAAGGATCCAGAGATAGGCAAACCGGCCATCCTATATAAATCCTATAAAGTGATACTCACCCTACCGGAAGGTGGAAAGAGCTCGTAGTAGAAGACCAGTATTTCAGAAAGTCTTTATATATCATCGTGCCTTTTTGAAAGAATTCTGAAGTGGCTTCTATGGCATGATAAATTCTTGTTGCAATAAGGACGTCTTTATGTTTCTCCAAAATCGCTTTGGTCCAAGCGTTGTAATATGGACGAACAGTCCAAAGACCCCGTGTTCTAAATTCATCTTTACCCCACAAGAGAGTCATGATGACGGAAACGTTGTTGAATTGTCTCGAAGAAATGAGTGTAATATAAGGAATGAGGGTCGTGACACGGTGTGAGAAAGCGCATATATCTTATTTGCTCGGTCTTTTGGGTTAAGCCTTTATCTATGACATCACCTTCGAGGATTTGTGGCTCTTTGATCTCCCAATTGGACACATACAAGAGCCTGTTCTGTGTCATGTAGTCCGTTGGTTCACTCTGAAGAATGGATCGGTGGCGTTGAAGTTGCAGGGGTAGGACAATGTCTCATCTTTATATGTGTTGCGAAATTTAATCACTTCAGTACTTGACTGAATCCCAAGCATGTTGAAAGCGTCTTCGATTATGTTCTCGAACCTTTTCCTGGAAAGCTTCGTCTTGGCTCTTTCTCTTGTCCGTTTTGGAACAGTTGGGGAAGGAGAAGCTTCTACAGCAGAAGGACGAGTGTCATCTGTGCATTTCAACCAATTATCCTAATTATTCTTGGGGGGGGGGGGGGGGGGGTTGGGGGGGGGGGGGGGGGGGGGGGTTCCTATATCTCCTTCATTACTATGGTCATGTGGATATGCTCGGATAAGCGTTGAATACGATCGGCAAAGTTAATGATGACAGGAGCCGACTCTTTGAAGAAGGAACTGTAGTTCTTGCCAGAACGAAGTTTTTTCTGATTATGGGTTTCAGCAGATTGCGGGTCAGACGGCCCAACAGTACTTGGGGAAGCAAGTGGTCTTTTTGAGCTCGCCATTGGAAATCTATACGGGAGTCGATAAAAATTAAAGTCAGAAAGAAAGGTTTATTAAGCAAAAAAGAGAGGTATAAAAGATTGTTGAGAAGAGAGGGCAAATAAACTTGAAATACCAGTCCAAGTTATTGTGCGCAAGGTGTTGTGCGCAAAATGTTGTGCGTAATCTGTTGTGCGCAAACTATTGTGCGTAAACTGTTGCGCGTAAAGTGTTGAGCGCAAAAGGCATTGTGCGCTACTTGTACTTATGCACAGGATTTTGACTAAGTACAAAGGGGTGTTGTGCGCTTAGTCTTGTTGTGCGGGACAAGATGTTGTGCGCAAAAGATTTTGTGCGGCGCACAATGAGGTTAGCGCACAAAGATGCGGTTTGACGGAGAAACAGTATGAAGTAGCAGAGAAAAGTGGCCAAAATGAAGATAAGTCCTGTATTTATAGGCGGTTCTGGGCCGTTGTGCGATAACCGTTGTGCGGAAATCGTTGCTCGCTGAAAATTGTGCGGAATTTGTTGTGTGCAGATCAGTAAACGCACAACAGAGAAAATAGTTATGCGCACAATAAAGGAGTGCAAAAATGATATTTGGAAAGAATTGTTATTGATCCTACATGTTTATTTTGTAGGTATAAAAACAAAAATGCAGGATTAAGGGGGCATTTGTTGAGGCATAAAAAAAGAGAAAAGGTAGTAGAAGAATCATTGCGCGCAAACTATTGTGCACCAATCGTTGTGCGCAAAACGTTGTGCATAGAACGTTGAAATACAGATGACCGCACAATAGCATCCGCACAAAGGATTCCGCACAAAGGAGGGCCGCACAAAGGATTCCGCACAAAGGAGGTCCGCGTAAAGGGGATCACACAATGACTACGTGGCATATTCGCACGTGTAGAAGGCTATAAATATCTCCGACCCATCAATAAGGAGACGAAAGCAGCCAGCCAAGAAGTAGAAGGAGAATTTGAGGAGAGAAGAGGTAGAGCCTCATCCTCATTGTGCAGAATAGGTGTTGTGCGGCGCACAACACCATTGGCGCACAAACACAATTAGCGCGCAATAGGCGTCAGCGCGCAACGGGGTTGAGCGCACAATGGTCCTCAGCGCGCAACGGGGTTGAGCGCACAATGGGTTCCAGCGCGCAATGGTCCCGAGCGCACAATGAGTCCGGGCGCACAACAGAGCTGGCGCACAGTGAATTCTCCTAGCTCACAATACATTTTAGTGCACAGAGAATTCCCCCGACTCATGAGGATTCTGGTGTACAACAAGCTTGGGCAACAATTTGCAATACACGATGCTTCCAGCAATTATTGCCTTAGCTGATATAATGTTTTTTACTATTATTACAAGTCTGTTTTGGAATCAAAGGAGAAATGGATGTAAAAGAACTTGGAATAAGTAAATAATGTGATTGTCTTCTTGGTTTTCTTTTGTTAATTATCAAGTGAATTAGATTTCCCGAACAAAATGCATTTGTTTCTTGTTCGAAACAGGTTGGAAAGGACATTAAGAGATGCACGTGAATGTTCATATATGCTGTGTATGTGATTATTTATCTATTTGAGCCATTTGAAATTTTGAAGTCGATCATGTGGATCTATCTACCTTTGGATGCCCATCACTCTAAATATTACTTTTTACTATATACTTCTGCTTTTGAATGAATTGGATGTGGTTTCATACATGTTTTCATACATTTATAAATGTTATGCATTATATTTTAATATAGTTACTCAACGAGGTTTGGGTGAGTGGCCATCACTGTGGGTTTACTCCCTACAGGTGTGGGTTCGACTCCCGTCATCGGCATTACCCGATACACGTGGTTCTGGGTGATTGCGTGTATCCGCAGGGAATAGTCTCGCCTCAAAAGGGGCGAGGAAACCCTGTGTCTGAAAAAAAACTATTTGAATATAGTTGCCTTAGTTCAGAAAAGGATTGCATAGCTTTGGACCCTATACAAAGAAAACATATTATGTGCACCTTTTTTTTTTTCTTTTTAGGATGTTATGATTTAAAAGTGTGTAGCAATGTCTTTTTTATCAATTCCTGAAGTTTCATTGAAAAATTCAACCTTTTTCCTAATGTTTCCCCATGTTTCCTAAAAAGTGCAGAAAATTATCTAATACAAACGATATATCTCATGCGATAACTGATACGTATCTTTATCCCAAGGGTGTGATACATTACGTGTTTCCATTGTGTAGTATTTGAAACTTGCACCTGAGCATTGGAATAAAGTCCACATACTCGTAAAAGTGGGTGATATAAATTATTAATGTTGTGCATTTAGAATTTCTTCGTCACATTCAATTAAATATCTACGGGCAATGCATTTTCCCTAAGCCTTGAGATTATCAGTGGTGGACCATGCGTTGGTCATTTATTTATTGTTCATCGGCTAGCCGGTCTTCCCCACTCGCACGGGAATTGACCACCCCTGACATGTACTTGGGAAGCATGTTCAGGATGAGGAAGCACACTGAGGTGCAACCGCCTTCTGTGGTGATACAGAAGATGAGGAAGCACAAGTTAACGCGATTGCCTACAGTCACAACCATATATACATTATTTTGATTCTTGATGTGTTGGGTATGTTTGGATATATTTCGCACGTGTTAGTACTCATTAGCCTGTGCCACCGCACGATGGATAAATTTGAGTGACTTGGTATGAGGCTTTGGAAGTCGAATGACATTCACAGTGGTAGCGAGGTTTGGAGTTGGTAAGTTAGCACTCATGCACTTTAGGCAAGACCTCTGTTTCCTGATGATGTCTTGGTCTATATGGAGCCAGGTTAGGAGTTAATGAGCCAGTACTCACGTGCTTTAGGCGGGACCTCACCTTGAGATTAGGAGTTGCTGGGTGAGAACTCACGCGCTTTAGGCAGGACCTGCGCATTGTAGACTTGACGTATGCTTAATAATGTCTACTTCGTGGCGTGGATAAGCAGCCATGTGCTCAGAGCGTTGAGTTGGACTTCGCTTCAGGACCGTTTACCTATTGGTGCTTGATCTGATCTGGTTAGTGTATCGTGCGAGCAGGTTGGTCTCATAGGTGACCCTTGTGCCCTCAACTACCCACCTTTGCGCACAGGTTGATGAAAGAGAGGACCCTTATGCCCTTAGTCACCGCCTCTCTTCCATTTTTAAAGGGGAGTGGAGGGGTGGTGCACATACACACGAGAGAGGAGAGGGAAGAGAGAAGAGAGAAGAGAGAGAGAGAGAGAGGAGAGAGAGAGAGAGATGAGAGAGAGAGGAGAGAGAGAGAGAGAGAGAGAGAGAGAGAGAGAGAGAGAGAGAGAGAGAGAGAGAGATTTGCGCATGTGGTTTGTGTGGTGGGTATGTGTGATACTTGGTGCACGCATTTCGATATAGAAAGGGGTCCGCTCCTATGATTGCTCGAGGTTGAGTGCATCGACATACCATTGTCACTGTTGGATCAGGTAAGTGAATTAGCTCGTCTTCTATATGTAATTGATTTGAGCAGGCCGCCAGTTTCCATGTTTCAGCCCTCGATTTGGTCATGTAATTGCATCATTTGATCCATAATTATATTAATGGACCTAATCTGCCACGTTGTCCATCTGCGTCCAATTAAAATCTTCGCCTCCCCATTGTCTCCTTCCAACCATTAGTTTTTTCTTTTAACATCTTTAACTACCGACATAGCTAGTATTCCACATATCCGTCAACATCAAATGATTCCCACCATTCTTTAACCATGTTAGAAAAACCTTTCCCCTCCAAGCACAAAAGTTTAAATTTGAAAGGCCTTGGTTTCCCCTTATCTCCCTCAACTTCCAACTGTATTGGACAATGGTATGACACTAGTTTCGGGAGCTCCTGTTGTTGCACTAATAGGAATCACTCTATCTACTCTAGTGACAAGGAATCTGTGAATTTTAGACATGATTGTTGTTTCCTACCCATTCAACCAAGGCTACTCTGTATCGTTTAGTGGAAGGTCCATCATTTCATGACTGCCCAACCATTTTGAGAAATCCTTCATACTGTGTGTAACTTTATCCCCATTAGATTTTTCATAGGAGAATCTTATCACATTGAAATCTCCTCCTACACACCACATCCCATTGAATTTCCTTCGGGTTGAGTTTAGCTTCTCTTAGAACTCTTTCGTCTCTGCCGCTTGGTTTGGGCCATGCATGGACATGAACAACCAGTGAAATCTTGAATTCGGTTTCTTTAATACCACTGAAACAGAGAACACCCCACTCCAGTCTAAGAATCCTCATTAACCCAATGTTGGGAGTCCCATGCAAACAGGATCCCCAATGACACACCTATCGTATCAAGAGATATCCATTCCTTCGACTTGACCCATTCCTTTGACTTGATGCCCTGCAGAGTGTCCATCAGCTTTGAGCTTTGTCTCTTACATCACAATCTCCCAAGCCTTTGATATGGAGCATATATCTTTGACCTGCCCTTGCTTTTGTCTGCACCCTAGGCCGCGAACATTCTAGCATAGTATCTTCATTTTAGCTCTAATCTTCCCCTCATCCCCTTTCTTGCTGCCTCTAACTGGCTACCCGACTCGTAATTAACAACAGAAGCGAGACTCACCAGTTCTTTAAAGCCTCTTGTGCTACACCAACAACATCTTCTTTTTTCCCTCGTTCCTCTGTAATCTGAAATAGTGCAACAGTCTTCTTCTTCATCTTCGCCAAAGCACACACCAAACTTCATACCAACACTTTATAGCCTCCTTTATCGATTGCTTTTTCTTATCTACTTGTGATTCCCCTTCGTCCACAATTGTGATGCAATTCTTGGTAGGGGTTGACCTATTAGAGCCATCTCTCCTCTTCCTTGATCTCGGATGCGCGACACATAGAGGAGTTACTTCCAACACCTCTCGAAGATCCCTCCCAATCTTCAAAACATCTTGTTCTAGTTCCTCCCGCTGAAGTATCTGCTTCATGTTTGACTTCGAGTTCCCAGTCTCTTTACTTCCTTGTCTTAAAGCTCCTGCTTGACACTATTGTAAACTTCCATCTCCAAGCCCATAAAATGCAACTTTGGATCGGGTTATATGTCATTCTGGTCCTTTCGAAGTGTTGGGCCACCCTTCTTCCAGAGTCGTTCTTCCCTCCATCTCGCATATCACTAGACTTTCCGAGCCTCCTTGCCCTCTTCGAGATAGCGAATGGGATTTAAGTTGTACCCGCACGTGTGAGAAAATGCACATGAGTGCCCAGAAGTGCCTCCTTAGCACCTGCCACAGACCACACCATCTCTTCACTCTCTTTTTGAAATAGGTTCGGAACACGTGGCACGTTTTTTAGTCTTGCCTTGTCATCCACCCATTTCCTACTGACATCCTTAGGTTGTCTCCCATTATCCGATCCATCTCCCCAAACTTGTCACCCATGCCTCCAGGTGTCGCCACCTTCTCACTCTCCTGCCACGTTTGCACTCTGGATCTAATTGATGCCAGCTTTTTCTGCCTTCTCTTGACATCGCAACCTTTTGTCTTGGCCTCTCCTCGTTGTTGTCTGTCATCGGAGGCCATCAAAGAGACTTTTCCTGTCGTCTTTGTCATGATGTTAGCCATGCTAGTACGTGTTGCCCGTCGCTTAGCCTCCTCGTCGCTTGAAAGGTGCAACCCATCCTCCTCCTAACACGACACCCCTCCTCTTGTGGTACACCACTGGACCACCAAAATGGTGCTCTGTCTCCCTCATCTGCCTCAATGTAGCTTCCTCCTGATTGACCTCCAGCCATCTTCTTCTTTAGGGCCTCCCCCTCTCCTTTTAAACCTTCCCTCGCCACACTTACCTCTAGCTCCTCCGCCCTAATGGCTATGGTTACTTTTTCCAGGATCGGTGTCGAGGTCTTTCTTCTAACACTGGCTATCGCCTTGGAGATATCCTCCCAGCTCTCCAATGTTGGATCAATGGCAAAGATCTCCCATAGTATGATCCGATTGTTGCAGATGTATCCCCTAATCAGAATTCAGGTGGTACCCCCCTAATTTGGATCCATATCTCCTCACAACGCATCTTAGACTAATTATTCCATCTCCAAATCTTCTTCACTGACCCTTCACTGAGAGATGTTCTCACTGCAACCATCCTCTTGAGCCTCACGTAGAGGCTTTAGAGACATTTAAACCTCTGTTTCCGAAAGAAATTGAAGGATACAGTCGTCCAACCCCAGTCCACAATAGACCAACAACCATCTTCACATATCTTCCATGAACGTTCCTTGCCTCACAGTGGCCACTAAACTTCATTGCAATGAGTCTCCCAGCCAGATCTAGTAATGCCGTTGCTTTTCACTAGCTTCCAACCATCTTAATCCTCCCAGTTTCCTGTTGCCCTTTACTGTTGTTTATCCTCCACCCTAGCTTCTCTTCTTGTGTTATCTCCTAGAGATGCATTGATCTTCTCTTGTACCTGTTACCTCCTTCCTCATGTCTGACTTCTTCCTTCTTCCTCCCTAATTTTTTGATCTCCCCCTCAGCCGCCCCACTGGTTTTTTCTCCTTTGCCTTGAGCTCGAACTACTCCTAGTAGATCTAGAGCTATCCTGCTGGTTCATCTCCTCTCCAATCTGGCTTTGATGCTAAGAAATACAAAAGTGGATCAAAGCCTTTAATGTCTTTCTCTCAACTCAAAGGAATCAACATATTTAACTAGAGGATAACGTTGTCGACACACACCAAGAGAGTAGTGATTCTGGATGGACGATCTTGAACAACATAGTGTGGTCTCTATGCAGTGAGAAACCTTATCGATAGTGGCATGGCTGAACTAGTAGAAATTTGGCAAAAGGTGATTGTCTCAGTCCATAAATAGCTTTTTGTAGGGTGTTAAAAAAAGTGTTACATAAGTGACAAACTTTACCTTGCTTGCCCTTTTAGGCCATAAATGGCCTTCCCAGGAGATTGGGCCTTTGGAGGAAGTTAGTTAGCGCATCTAACTTCGCCATCATTATGGGCATATTGGGTGTCTCTCATGGACTGACCCTGGATCATTGGGGTTTCATATTCATTAAGAATAATACCAAAATGTACCAAAACTAAGGTTTTCAATAACAATATTGGTGGGCATATCTGCCAGGCCCAAAGACAATATGATACAATGGATATAGGGCGATACGGGCCCATATCCGTGGATTTATTATTTTTTTTTTTTTGAAAATTTTGGAAAAAACGTAAAACATTAGTCTATCATTTTTTGTGTTTGTAACATTAACATGTATTCAATGGTTTATCAGATCATTCTTTGATATGAATGTTGTCTATCACCTTGACCTGCTAAAAGGTCCACCGAGTAGGTTCTAAGCTAACACGAATCAATCATGATTTGGTGGGTTAGTTTTTTGTTTTTTTTTTTTTTTTTTTTTAAGTGGTGGTTTACTCCATTCTTTGGATATTTCCCAAAATGGTTGTTTCTAGTTTGATTCTTTGATTCCCAATCAATTCTTGTTTTTCAATCCTCAAAATAGGTCTACATCTACTATCAAATTAGTTTATGAGCTTCCTTTTGTGGTTGAAATGAGGGATATTCTGAAAATAAAATTTGAAAATGGGGTCTTTATGGCCATATATGCCTTAACGGCCTATATCGGTTGCGATACGAGGTGTATCAGTTGAACAGAAAAGAAAAGAAAACCAGCTGCAAGACACTAAGATATAGGAAAAGAGCCCCCCTTGTGCAACCAGGGTGGCCGATACAGTTATGATATGGTGGGCGATATTGTAACTGATATTTAACACCACAACCAAAACATAATACTCCAAAACATGTCAAATCTCAACAGGTCGAAAATGTGCTAATTAGACCAATTGAAACATATCAGATCTTAGCATGTCCAAACTGCATAGTGAACGCAAAATAGAGAACAAAGAATTTTAGATCTCAACAGCTAAAGAAAGACCAAATTGGATTGTAGAAAAAAGAAGAAGATTAGATCTCTCAAATGAGATTTTTCTGGTGATCAATATTCTGGAAGTTGAATTGGATCATAAAATTTTAAGAGGGTCCTCATTGTAAAATGTGAAATTGTAAAACTTTACTATTTCTTTTTTCCATAAAATTGTAGAAAAATATAAATGAATATGCAAAGTTATATATATAAAAATAATGATTAAAATCTACATTTTTTTATCGCATAACATGACATAATAATAGACCATCACTCACAAGTCACAAGTCACATGCAAAATTAGCATTTACCAGTGCGTATATAGCCAACTCAAACTAGGATTCTTAAACCACTCATTAAGTTCATATTTAAACGAAGTAACTAGTAGTAATCTCATTCAACATCATCAAATCAATAGTATCTTCATCATCTTCCACATGAACTTCATCATCATCATCATCCTCTAAATCTTATCATTCAGCACCCTCTTCGTCTTTAGACTCCTTAATGCCCTATGTTGGAAGAGCTGGATCCTTTCTCTGTAATCCACTCATATCCAAAGTTAATATCTGATAAACATATCAGATTTAAATTTTACTTTTCCATTCTCAAATTCTCTCTTCCTTTCCATTGCTAATTATATTTCTCGAAAATGACAACAATGAAACTATTCCTTCTTTTCATTTGTATCTACGGCAGTCTAATAAAGTGGCAGGGCATCATGGAGGGCCTTCTTTAACTCGTTCGTGTCATCTAGCCTATGCTTGTATTAATATTCAGGTTTTGAAAAAAATAATTTAGAAACCGAATTCAGAAACATATCAATAATTGAAAAGAAAAACGGATGTAAACAAATTTAATTAACATATAAAAACTATAAACTACAATTACAACTGATGTAACATATAACTGAAAACATGCTAGCCCTGGAAATGGGTGCATGAGGGTCTTGTTGATCGGTTGCTGGCAATATTATGCACCCATTTGTAAGACCAAGGGCTGCCTCCTTCATGATCCACATTGACTTATACATTGATCCTATCGGCAGCTGTCTTGTTGTCTATCAGTAACTAGGTGCCACTCCTGCTTGAAATTCCCGCTTTGGATTCTCGCTCCCACTCCCGCTTCTGACCCATTTTACACTTCTTTACATTTTGAAAGAGATGCTTCCTGCTCCTAGACCCTATTTTTTTGCTGCTTCGCTTCACACTTTGTGCAACTACACATGACTCTAAAAATGTGCTTCAGAATTGTAACCAAGTCATGAACTTTATCTCAAAATGTGTCGCTCAGAGCTATCCCTCAATCCACTGTCATTCACCGCCTCACTTTTCCTCCATATCTGTGTTTCTAGCCATTCCACTTTCTCCAACGGAATCAACTTTCCTCCATATCTGTGTTTCTAGCCATTCCACTTTCTCAATGGAATCAACTCAAAGTCAACTCCATCCAGGTTAGGCCTTGGATGTAGAGTTGGTTCTTCTTTTTGTGTTCGCAAGATGATGGAAGAAAGCCAGGTTTTTATCCTCCTCTTTTGAGCCACAATGCTCTCAATTTTTTCCTCCATGTGATTCATTCATCTTTTAAAATGTCACCTTATTCCACTCTCATTTTCTCTTTCTTCCCATTGAGTTGAGTTAAGCAGCTCCACTTCCTCTTCCTCTTCCTCATCAAAGATGGCAATCCTAGATAGTATTCTGGGCTGTTTTTGTATTGGAAACCTAACGATACCAAAGTGTAGGCCAATATTTCAGCCGATACATGCAATATTTAAAACACCGAGTATTGATATTTAAATAGTTACATCTATACAATATACATGGATCCTATTGTGGACTATAACATTGCCCACCACTCTCAGGACTCAAAAAATGGGCTCCAAAATGGTAACCAAGTCATGGACCTCATCCCAAAACATGCCACTTAGAAGTATCTTCTTCATTGCCTGTCGCCTTCTCTATTTCTGCGTTTCTAGCCACTCCTCTCCCACAAAATCGTCTCAAAAGTTAACCCCATATAAATTAGTAATTTTATAAGACGAGGCACGATAAAGATCGACAAATGAATTGTTGATCTTGACTCTTCTTCAATAAATGACCTTTCCACCTAAAGTTTGGGTTTAGAGTTGATTCTTCTTATCATATTCTCAAGAATATGGAAGAAAGCTATGTTTTCATCACCCTCTTTGAGCCACATAGCTCTCAGTTTTTGCCTCCATGTAATTTCTTCATTTTTTAGAATTTCTCTACATTCCATTCTCATGTTCACTTTCTTTGCATCAAGTTGGGTTAAGAGGCTATGCTGCCTCGTCCTCATCAATGATGGCAGTCCTAGATGGTATTCTAGGCTGGTTATATATATATATATATATATATATATATAATATATATATATACCAGAAATCTATAGATACCAAAATATAGGCTAACTTTTCAGCTGATACATAGTGATCTTTAAAACACCAAGTAGACATTTAAATAGCCACATCTATACATTGATCATATTTTTGGTGGTCTCGTTGTCCACCACTTTTAGGACTCTAAAAGTGGGTTTCAGAATGGTAAACAACTCATGAGCCTTATACCAAAATGTGGCACTCAGAACTATCTACTCAACCCTCATTCCCGCCGGGCCTTTGTTCCTTTCATTGTCCACCGCCTTTTTCTTCCTCCATATCTGTGTTTCTAGCCACTCCACTTTCTCTTATGGAATCAAATTAAAGTCAACTCCGTCCAAATTAGGCCTTCTATACGACTCATTTTAATAGCAATATAAATTGATAATTGAATTGTTGATCTCAACTCTTCTTCAATGAAAGGCCCTCCCAAGTGAAGTTTGGGTTTAGAGTTGATTCTTCTTATGTTCTCAAGAGGATCGAAGAACCCCATGTTTTTATCACCCTCTTCGAGCCACATTAGTC
Organism: Magnolia officinalis; assembly: GCA_021015155.1. Classification (NCBI taxonomy): domain Eukaryota; kingdom Viridiplantae; phylum Streptophyta; class Magnoliopsida; order Magnoliales; family Magnoliaceae; genus Magnolia; species Magnolia officinalis. The sequence continues at coordinate 36,653,381 of JAJHSJ010000008.1, forward strand.
TCAGTTTTATGCCTCCATGAAATTTCTTCATTTTTTGGAAGGTCACCATATTCCGATCATATTTTCTCTTTCTTCCCATCGATTTAAGAGGCTCCGCTGCCTCTTCCTCACAATGATGGCAATCCTAGATTGTATTTGGGCTGCTTTATGCCTCCATGTATTTGGGCTGCTTCATATTGCCAAACCTAGCGATACCAAAATATAGGCCAATCTTTCGGGAGATGCATCATGCATCTAATACTCCATGCGACAATGAAATACTTATTCACACATTTATTTTTCTATATTCTCCCTCGCTGAAGCATAAATGTATAGCCATGCCCAGCTTGGAGAAGACGATATGAAGCCGAGTATGATTTGGATATTTGGCAAAATGTTTGTCAAGTGATCGTTGGATCTAGGAGAGGGCATTGTGGAATCATTAGGAGCTTCTTTTTCTTGAACAGAATGGCAATCCACTTATATTGTTTTGTGCACTCATGAAACAAGGGATTGTTGGCAATATGGATAGCCACCTGGTTAATAAAGAGGAATTGGCGTTGGAGGAAATCCCATTTCACATAAAAGAGGAGTTTAACTCTAAAAACTCATAGAAACTCTAAAAACTCATAGCCATGCTAGCCATTGCCCAATATTCAGCCTCTACAGATGATTGGGTGACAACACTTTGCTTCTTGCTTGTCCAAGTGACCAAATTACCACCAATGAATGTATAGGCAATCATGGATTTGCTATCATCAGATTGTTCTTTATGGAAGGTTTACATGGAAAAAGATGAGAAAAGAGAAGAAGAAAATAGGAGAAAGGAGGAAAGAGTGAAAATAAGAGTTAGGGTTACACGTCCCTCTCTCCTCGCTTTTATTCTGACTAAGTTTAAAATACATATGGTACTCTATGAGACCATTGAAATACAAACACACACCTGCACTTATTCACTTATTTCTTCATCCCCACAATTTAAATATTTGGTAAAGAAGTCTGTCAAGCAATCGGTAGATCTAACAAAGGGCATTTTGAAATCTCTCTGGGTCACTTTTTCTTGAACAAAATAACAATCCACTTTGATTGTTTTGTGCGCTTATGAACATGGGAGTGTTACTAAATGGATAGCCGCATGGTTAATATAGGGGACATGACGTTGGAGGAGGAAATCCCATTTCACATAGAAGAGAGTTCAACCATAAAAGCTCACAGACAGTGTAAGCCATTGCCAACTATTCGGCTTCCATAAATGTTTGATTGACAACACTTTGTTTCTTGCTTCTTCAAGTGACCAAATTACTACCAACGAACATACAATATCTAGTCATGGATTTCCCACCTTCAGATGATCTTGCCTAGTCAGCATCATAACAACCACTAAGGTTAGGATGATCATTGGATTATAAGAGACCCATGCCAGGAACAGATTTCAGGTGCAAATAAGAATTCTCAAGTTGATGGGCATGAGGAGCATGCATGAAATGACTAACCATGCTGATTGCATGTACAATATCAGGTAGTGTATTCATCAAATAAATTTGCTGTCCCACAAGATGTAATCTTTCCTTAATGATTTACCTCAATGGGAGAATAAACTAGACGAGCTCCCAACATATCAGATTTTTCAAGAAGATTAAGGACATACTTTCTTTGAGAGATAAACATGTGCCTCTTTTGGACCCAGTAATTTCTATACCTGAAAAATATTTTAGAAGACCTAAATCTTTAGTCTTAAGGGTTTCTTTTAAGCAACGTTTGATCTCCTAAATTTCCTCTTCTTGTCTGCACAATGTTATCAACATAGAGCACAATAATTGGGGTGTTTTCTCCACTCTTCTTAATGAATATTGTGTGGTTAGATGCACCTTATCTAGACTCCACAACTCCAATGCTAGACTTCTCAAACTAGGCTCTTGGGACTGCTTAAGGCGATAAATAGCCTTTTGTAAGCGACAAACTTTACCCTTGCCACAAATAGAAGTGATACCAGGAGGGCACTCCGATCCCCATGAATTAATGCATTTTTAACGTGCAATTAATGAAGAGACCACTAAAGATTTGCTGTAATAGAAATTAAAACTCAAAAAATGAATTCAACTTGACTACAGGAGTGAATGTTTTTCTTTTTTTGGTTAGTTTGTTAGGACACCCCACTGTCAGTTCACACTTCACTGTTAGCCACCCCCACTAGGGAATCGATACCATGACCTCAGTGTTGAAACGAGGTATCTTTCACTCAGTCTACCACTTGATCTATGGATCAGGGTGTTACAGGAGTGAATGTTTCTTCCAAGTCTACCTCTACTGTTGGTGAGCGCTTTAACTACAAGTCGAGCTTTATATCTTCCTTGAAATTATCTTGCTTATGTTTCAGAGCATGTACCCCTTGCATCTAGTATTTTCAGTAGCAAATAATGTGTACTGTAGTGTTCACCCCTTTTAAACATGAGGTGCAAGCTACAAGCATGCTTCTAGATTTTTAATTAAGGTCGTGCTTGGTGCCACATACTTTGTCTAATTTTTAACTAAAGGTGGCACCAAATATCATGAAATTTCATTAAATTTTAGTTAATCTAATTTGGTGCAAGTGCAACCAAATGCAACCTAAAACATAATATGAAAAATAAGGCAGAGATTTAGTATAGAGGTAAAGAACAACAAAGTTGGTTAATACTATTGCTTATATTACTTTACTAAAATGATTGAAAGATTTACTATATATTATATATATATATATATATATAGATATATATATATATATATATATATATATATATATATATTAAAATAGAAAAAATTTAAAGAATAATTCAAAACATTTTTTTTATTTTAATGTTTTAATGAAAAATAACTTGTCGTGTAAACTACGTAGCGTGTAACATAGCATGTAGTGTATGTAGCCTAGGCTATCTACAACTGAAAGCTATTTTCGTGAGCTGTGTGGCATTAAGGTTAAGCTAAGCTATGTAGCATAAGCTATATGCTACATAGGGTAAGATATTTAAAATACTGCTTGCATCCCCCAATGCATTTCATGTTTGGCTTTTTGACTAGGTCCCAGGCAGTGTTTTAGATATTGACGATATTAGTTGATATATCCCATGATATATCTTGTTTCCCACTTGTGCGATACGAAACGCACAAGTTGTGGGATGTATCCCACGTGTTCGATCTGGTGAGCATTTTTAATTTTCGATCCTTTTTTTTTTTTTTTTTTTTCTGTAAAGCATGCTAAATCAGTGTCAAATTATTACAAATCCATGATTTTTCATGTTTTGGATTGGAAGCTTCGCTTTCGAGATTTGGAGGACATGGGCCGAGTGGTGGAAAATTGGAAAATTTTTTTTTCCAATTTCTTGCAAATCAGTTGCAATCATTGTGTTCAAACATAAAATTAAACATGTATGTAACCTGATCTAGTGATTCTTCTTTTTCTTTTGAATGTATTGCTTGTGTTTCCACACGTTGTTTTACATTTATAAATTATATGAATATACTTACATCAATTCAGTTAGACAACGCAAAGAGTAAGACCCCATACAAAGAAAACCTATTATGTACTTTTTTTTTTTTTTTGTAATGTTTTGATTTATAAGTGTGTATTGATGTATTTTTTAACAATCGTTGAAGTTTCATTGAAAAAATCAACCAATTTCCAAATGTTTCCCCCTGTTTCCAACAACAACGATAACGTGCAAAACATATTTGTCATCTATTTCCTTTGTTTCCTCCAACATATCTGCTCGCCATTTATGTCTACTAGGGCATCTGTAACTTCATTATGAACGAAACAAAGGAAATAGATGACAAATATTATTGAAGGGGAAATGGAGTAATAGGTTACAAAATGATTGATGGGATGAGAGGTTTAAACCCATCTTGCTTTTTGCATAACAGTGGGAAGATCAGACAGAGATGAGATTGTGGTTGGAGAACCTGCAGAATTTGGAATAGGAGGGTGGTGGTAATAAACTGTCAAATCCATAGCAACATCCATCTGCTTTCGCCTTGTTTAGGCATGTAGGTTGTTGGACTCATCCTTGGGATGGTCAACAGATGAAAGGGATGGAGGGTCAACAATAATGGGAAGAGGGAATGGCTCATTTAGGAGATCAACAAGAGAGTTGTTATCTTGTGAATGACTCCTTCAAGACATTGTTTTTCAACACATGACAAGAGGCATTTATAACTTTCTGTGACTGAGAACATATTTTGTAGACTGAGGACGCAATTTGGTTCTAGATGTTTCTAAGATATGTACAAAGCACACTCATTCAAACACTTTACAGTGTGGAGTGAACAAGAGAAAAACTAGTGTCAAGACTTTAAGAGGATTCTTACATATCATACTACTGTAGGCATCCTATTTATCATATAGGCAGCAGTCAAGACTGCTTCTTCCCAGTAGATTTAGGAACCTTTATTTTCAGTACGATGGATCTAATAACATCTAAAACATAATAATTCTCTCTTTGCCACCCCATTCTGTTGAGGTGTATTAGAACAAAACATTTGAGTTTCAATTCCATGATCTATGAAGTATTTTTGTAGATCATGAGATACTCTCGAGCATTGACACAACAAAACACGCTGGTATTCTTTTGAATCTTTTCAAACTGATTTAAGATCATTTTATGAAACATCTTTATGATAGAAGGCACCTCATCTCTATGTTTCATTAGGTAAATCTGATGCATTCAAGAATGACCATCAATGAAAGACATGAGATATTTATCTATAACTAAAAGCTGAAATAGTTGGGGTTGGGCTCCACACATCAGAATGAGCAAGAGAAAAAAACAGTCGGAACTCATATTTCTCTACATTCTTGAACTTCGATTAATACACTTTCTGTTGAATGCAAACATAGAAAATGTTTGACATGAGATTCAGTGTTCCACTATAATACCCAATAATTTGCTGAGGAAAGGAAAATATCTTTTGGTTGATATTTATCTTCCATACATTACCATTATTTTTAATTATTGTTAAGCTAAGTTTGCTTTGCCTTTTCTTTCGTATGATCTTCTACATTTTTTTTTCTAGGTCTTACCTATCTTTCCCCAGCTTGTTGATCTTCCATTAGATAAGTTCAAAGCTGCACTGGCTCGAATACTGCAGGTACATGCCCTTTAGTTTTTCACTCCAATAATATTTTAATGTGAAGATGACTCTATTGCATCGTGCTTATTCTTTCTACCCTTCTGGATAATATGTTTATTTGCAATTATACTTTAGAGCTTTGAGCCCCTGCACTCTTCTTCTTCTTCTTTATTATTTATTATTTAAAAAAATTTATAATGATGAAGGCTATACACTTAAACGGTGATATTCTAAGGCAATATTATATACACATTAGTTGATTAAATTATAAAAGTGCATCTAGATAATGTGTTAGAATAGGGTGATTTTTTTTTTTCAAGGTAACATTGTTTACCAATATTTTGAAAATGCTGATAACTCATCCACTATACTTATAGAATGCATACATGGGACTCTGGATCATCCAAATTGTTGGCCCCACCATGGAAGGAACATGGCTCGAAAGTCACGAGGATGCAATGACCTTAACCATATGATCCATCCTTTACTTGGGATCATTGACTATTTTACTTTTGATCATCCATTTGACATATGCCAATTGAAACTGTACTTACAGAATGCATTCATGGGACTCTGGATCATCCAAATTGTTGGCCCCACCGTGGAAGGAACATGGCTCAAAAGTCACGATGATGCAATGACCTTAACCATATGACCCACCCTTTACTTTGGATCTTGACTATTTTACTTTTGACCAGTGTTCGAAATATCGGTATCATGTTATGTATCGCACCCTTGGGATATGGATGTATATTGGGTATCGCATGAGATATATCGGTTGTATTGCATAATGTATCGTTGTTGTTGGAAACATGGGGAAACATTGGGAAATTGGTCGAATTTTTTAATGAAACTTCAGTGATTGTTTAAAAAGAGTTTTAATTGTATGAGGTCCTAATCTATGCATTTGTCTAACTGAATTGATGCAAGTATATTCAAAATCTATTCATATAATTTATAAATGTAAGAAGACATGTGGAAACACAAGAAAAACATTTAAAAGCAAAAGAAGAATCACTAGATCAGGTTACATACATGTTCAATTTTATGTTTGGACACATTGCAACCGATTTGCGAGAAATTGAGAAAATTTGATTTTTTTTTTTTTTTTTTTTTTCAATTTTCCGCAACTCGGCCCCGTCCCCTCCAAATCCCGAAATCGAAGTTCCCAATTCATGATTTTTCATGCAAAACATGAAAAAACATGTATTTGTAACAATTTACATTGATTTAACATGATTTACAGGAAAAAAAAAGGATCGAAAATCGAAAATGCTCACTGGATTGAACATGTGGGATATATCGCACTACTTGTGCGTTTCGTATCGCACAGGTGGGATACAAGATATATCGTGGGATATATCGGCCGGTTTCGATATTTTAAACACTGCTTTCGACCATGCATTTGATATACACCAATTGATTTCTTAGGTCATTGTAATTCTTGGGCTAATGTGATTATATCAGACTCATATTGAAATTGTGTTGATAAAATGGTAAGAATCCAGTCTATTGATCTTTTCAATTAGACAATCTACAATTAAATGCAAACATAGTGCTATTTGAGTGTAGGAATGTTGGCTTTGCTAAAGGAACCAATATGAAGTAAAATTCTGATTCTTGGTGTTGTGGTCTGTTTCATCTTTGTTGGACTCTGACGGGCAGTTTAGGTATTTCCATTTTAATTTGGGGTAGTTTAGTATTGTTTTTCTCATTGTCAAGGTTAGAAATTGTGCAAGACAAGGATGTGAGTGGAAGATAGCATTTAAAACACAAAGGATTACATGAGTAGATGGTTATGCCTCTTTAATTATCTGATGAGCCAAGCACATTCATGCATGTGAAACCATATCTTCTGCCCTTTTATGTTCACCTATTTTGATGATATCTTAATCACAGTGCAAGAACTGGGGACCATGTCAACAATGTTCATCAAATCTTTAATGTCTGAGAAGGGCTCAACACTACATACGCCTTAAAATGGGTAGTTTTATGATGAGAAACATGTTGTTTTTGGGATGTATTATTTCAGATGAATGAATTCAAATCGATCCATTAAAATTCAAGGAATAATTCAATGGTGGACACCTTAATTATTGGAAAAGTTAGGAGTTTTCAAACTAGTGACATTTTTGCGATGAGTGTCTGGTATTTCATCAGCCTTAACACGTCAAGAACTGATTGTTTGAAGAAAAGGGGTGTTCCAACAGATAAAGGAGGCCAAAAGGAACTTTTGGTTGATTGAACTTGTAGAGGAATAGGGAGAGAAGAAGTGGGGAAGAAGAGATGTAGACCAGATGTAGAGGGGAAGTGAAGGATTTGATATCCTCTACCTAATGAGGCTCCTTTATCTATAATGCAAAGAAATTACATACGATAAGGAAAAATTAAATATAATGCAATCTTTGTGGAGCTGTTGCACTAGGTGCTAAAGCATGGGTGTTTTGTACCCATTGAGCAAAGATGGGTTGCTATTCTGTAGCAGATACAAGGAAATCTCTACCTAATGAGGCTCCTTTATCTATAATGCAAAGAAATTACATATGATACGGAAAAATTAAATATAATGCAATCTTTGCGGCACTGTTGCACTAGGTGCTAAAGCATGGGTGTTTTGTACCCATTGAGCAAAGATGGGTTGTAATTCTGTAGCGGATACGAGGAAATCTCTCTACAATATAATACTCCTCAAAACAATTGAAGTAATATAAGGAGGGACCTTTTCTAGATACAAGCTATGGCTAAGAGGGCATTCTCGATTAAGATAAGCTTGTATGGAGGGACCTTTTCTAGATACAAGTTATGGCTGAGAGGGCATTCTCGATTAGGATAAGCTTGTACGGAGGGACCTTTTCTAGAGAGAAAAGGTCCGATACCATTGCCATTGAATTGGAGCTTGCAGAAAAGATCAAAGCCGGAACAACCGCAATATATATATATATATATATATATATATATATATAGTATTATGAGGTAAATAAAAATAAGACAATGTCGTTTAAAGGAAAAACCACGAAGCATGAAGATTTTAAAATTATACCTATTGCTGGAGCTACAAATTAAGGAGTTGATGAGGTTGAGCCTCTAACAACAACAGGAATATTTGGTGATTAGGGGATTGCCACCATATGAGTAACATTGAAAGATGGTTCCCTAACTGCAGTGCTTGAATCTAGAGTTGTCGGAGTTGTCACAACCAGTGTTCGGAATATCGGTATTGCGTTATGTATCGCATCCTTAGGATACAGATACGTATCGGTTATCGCAAGAGATATATCATTTGTATCAGGTAATTTATCACACTTTTTGGGAAACATGGGGAAAATGGTTGAATTTTTCAATGAAACTTCAAGGATTGTTAAAAAAAACCTTAATACATATTCAAAATCATAACATGTTAAAAAATAAGTGCACATAATAAGTTTCCATTGCATAGGGTCCTAAGCTATGCGTTGTTTGACTGAACTAATGTAACTATATTCAAATTGAATGCATAACGTTTAGAGTGTATGTGATGATCATTTAATCAAACACTCCTAAATACTTCGAAATTAGTCTCAATTGACAGCTAGTTGAAGGAAATTTTCAAAAAAAAAAAAAAACAATGAATATTTTATTAAAAATGATTTTTATTTTTCTAAAATTGATGAGGACTTAACAAATCAGTAGGTCAGCACTCATACATGTTCAATTTCAGGTTTGGAGTGCAACATTGTAAGCAATTTGGAAGAAAGTGGGGAAATTTTGAATTTTCCCCAAATCGAACAACCTACACTCAAATTTCGAAATTAGAGTATACGTGATGATCATTTCATCAAATACTTCGAAATTAGTCTCAAGTGACAGTTGGTTGAAGGAAAATTTTGAAAAAAAACATGGAGAATATGAAGAACCAATGGATATTGAAATCAAAGCTCCAACTCCATAATTTTTCATGTAAACCATGAAGAACCGATGGATTTGTAACCATTTGACACTGATTTCATATAATTAAAAAAAAAAAGGATCGAAAATTGAAAATGCTCACTAGATTAAACATATGGAATATATTGGCACTAGTTGTGTGTTTTGTATCACACAGGTAGGATACAAGATATTACGTGGATAATATCGGCCGATATTGTCGATATTTAAAACATTGGTCATAACAGTAGGCTTCGAGGGAAAGTGAATTGTGCGGGTGACTGTAACTAGGGTGGTGGAGGATGCAATTGTGGCCTCATCTGTCAAGACATGTTCTGCATACATGTCAGCCGCCCCAGTGGTTATGGGATGGACTGTCATGTCCTAGTCAACCTCCACGTCGTGTAGGGTGGACAAAGGCCTATCCGAAGAAATGAACACCGCCGCCATTGTTTGCGCCGTTGGCATGGAAAGTTCTGCTTCCCTCGATGAGGAAACCTCCACAATTCTTAGAAGGATTTGAGGGCCAGTTGATTGGCGGAATAGCAGGCATCTCGCGAGGAAGATGGGAGTAATTGGTGTTGAAAGTTATGAAGATATTAGCCATGGGCGAGTAGGTAAATTCTCCATAATCGAGTGCCAAGGTGTCCCGTATCGGTATCGGTTGGTGTAACGGTGCCCTCCGAAACCGATACGGATAGGGGGGGTGTAACGGCGATACGGGGGCGTAACGGTCCGTAACGGCGCAAAATTTTTTTTTGTCAAAAAAATATGAAAAAATATGGATTAAATCGGAATATTCTAAGCATTCCAAATATGCATTCGTTTATAAATTGGAACATGTTTATGGTGGTGTAACGGTCCACTCTTGGTGAGAAGTTGTATCGGACTGTCTGATGAATTTATGAACCAGATAACTTGAATTTGACTACAAAATTCATATATTTAATTTTATAAATATCTAATTTATATACTTAACAATTTGATATCATTTCTCCCAATAGTTCTTTAAAAAAATGAAATTAAATTCAGGTAGATGGCGTTTGCCAATTTGGGGCTGACTTGGAGGACCAATCCATGCCCCAAATCAGTCTCAAATTCATGCAATTTATTGGCATTATCCTACTTATGAATTGGTGGACATTTATTGGATAGTGAATCATGAAAAAAAATCAAAAGGCCCTATTTAAAAAAATAAGCGTCTACAAATTAACAATTAAAACTATTCAAACAATTTGATTTTGGCATGGTGAATTAGCAATTACAGTCCATAATTTAATTGGTAAATTTTAAGTTAATACATGTCTCATGTACAATTTTTTAAAGAGCCCGAATTAGGCGGGACCCGAATTGTGAAGTATAGCACACGAGTGTCAAAGTTTTTTGGGCCCCACCCGTGATGAATGTGTTATATCCACACCGTCCATCCATTTTGCCAAATAATTTTAGGGCATCAGTCCAAAAATGAGGCAGATCCAAAGCTCAGGTGGACTGCATCATAAGAAACAATAATAATTAAACGTCCACCATTAAAAATTTATTGGGGCTACAAAAGTTTTAAATCAAGCTGACGTGTGTTTTCCTTCATCAACGTCAATGTGACCCCATTAACAGGTTAGATGAAAAGTAAACATTACAGTAGACCCTAAGAAATTTTTAATGGTGAGCATTCTATAACCACTGTTTCCTATGGTGTGGGCCACCTGAGATTTAGATCTTACTAATTTTTTGGATCATGACTTAAAATGATGTGGCAAAATGGATGGACGGCATGGATAAAATATATATATCATGGTGGGGCCACGCAACACGTGTACAAAAGCCTACCAGGCACATTTATTTGAAAGCAGATTCAACCGTGTACCTCAATGACGTACGTGTATTAACGTCAATAAGTCCTGTGGGTCTGATCATGACGTATGTATTATATCTAAACCGTCCATTCATTTGACGAGCTTGTCTTAAGGCTTGACACTAAAAATAATACATATCTAATTATCAAGTGGACCACACTGCAAAAGGCAGTGGGGATTGAACGTCTACCATTGAAACCCATTTTGGGATCACAGAAGTTTTGGATCAATATGAAATTTGTTATTCCCCTTCATTCAGGTCTTTTTGACCTTACGAACAGATTGGATGGAAAATAAACGTTATGTGGGCCTACGAATTGTTTAACAGTGAAAATCATGATCTCCACTGCTATTTTTGGTGTGGTCCAGAAGATATTTGGATATGATTCATTTTTTGGTAAATGCTCTAAAATAATATCTAAAAATAGATGAATGGTGTAGATATAACAAATACATCACTGTGGAGCCCACGTAACTTTGATCTCCTTTGAACCGTTCGTACAACTCAGAGCTCGAGGAGTGTCAGTGCTCGTTTTAGCATGACACGTACCTACAGTAGCTATATAGCTATAGCTGGTGTGTGGTACACCAGTCAATCGGCTTCCGATATCAGACGAAAAAGACGGGAGAGGGAGGGCTTCCGATTTCAAATGAAAAAGACGGGAGAGAGAAACCGAAAATCTAAAGAGGGAAAGAAGAAGAGAGAGAGAGAGAGAGAGAGAGAGAGAGAGAGAGAGAGAGAGAGAGAGAGAGAGAGAGAGGAGAGAGAGGAGAGAGCGAGAGAGAGAGAAGAAGAAGAAAGAAGAGAAAGAGAAGAAGGAAGAGGGGCCCGCAGCTGCAGCAGGGCGAGAAGAGAAGAAGAAGAAGAAGAGGAAGAAGGAGAGAAGGAGGAGGAGGAGGAGGAGAGAAAAGAAATTAAAAAGGTATGCTTTTTTTTTTTCCCCCATTTTTTTTTTTTTTTTTTTGGGGGGGGCCCGTAATAGCCGTTACGGGGCCGTAAGGGCGTTATGGCCCGTAACGGGCGTAACGGCCCGTAACGGCCGTTACGGTTACAAAATTCCGTAACGGCCGTTTCGACCCCGTATCGCGTAACGGTGTCGACCGTTACCGTTACGTATCGGCCGATACGGCCGTATCGTAACGGATACGGGACACCCTGTCGAGTGCTCTTCCTCTGCAGGAGTGTTCGCCTGGCCGGTCGGGGTTGATACATCTTGTGGGATCTCTTGACCAATTGTGGCGGCCTCTTATGCGACACCGTCCTCCTTGTCGATATTTACTTCCCCTTCCTCTTCCAAGTTGTTGCCCTCATAGGAGTTAGTTTCTTCAACAGAACTACTACTGGAGGTTGATTTTTCATTCTCACGATTCCTCCTCGGCAAGTTCTTTAATCATGACTTGTTTGTCATTGCTGGAGAGGCCAACCTTGCTCTAATGCATCCTCACTTTTTTTTTTTTTTTTGGGGGGGGGGGGGGGGGGGGGGGGTTATGTGTTTAAAATATCAATATCGCGTTACGTATCGCATCCTTGTGATAAAGATATGTATCGGTTATTGCACGGGACATATCGTTTGTATCGGGTAATTTATTGCACTTTTTAGGAAACATGGGGAATCATTGGGAAATTTGTTGAATTTTCCAATGAAACTTCAAGGATTGTTAGAAAAGACCTTAATACACATATTTAAATCATAACATCTCAAAGAAGAAGTGCACATAATAGGTTTCCTTCGTATAGGGTCCTAAGCTATGCATTGTGTGACTGAACTAATGCAATTATATTCAAATTGAATGCATAACATTTAGAGTGTATGTGATGATCATTTCATCAAACACTCCTAAATACTTAGAAATTAGTCTCAATGGACAGCTGGTTTATGGAAATTTTCGAAAAAAAAATATTTTAATAAATATTTTATTAATTTTTAATTTAAAAAATGATTTTTTTTTCTAAAAATTGACAAGGACTTGACAAATCAGTAGATCAGCCCTTATATTTGGAGTGCAGCATTGCAAGTAATTTGGGAGAAATTGGAAAAAAATTTGAATTTTCCTCAATTTTCCCCAAATCAGACCACCTACACTCAAATTTCGAAATTAGAATGTATGTGATGATTATTTCATCAAATACTCCTAAATACTTTGAAATTGTCTCAATTGACAGCAAGTTGAAGGAAATTTTTGAAAAAAAAATAAAATGGAGAACATGAATGGATATCGAAATCAAAGCTTCAACACCACGATTTTTCATGCAAAAATGAAGAACTAACGAATTTATAACCATTTGACACTGATTTAACATAAGTTGAAAAAAAAAAAAAGATCGAAAATTGAAAATGCTTATCAGATCGATCATGTGGGATATATCGGCACTACCTGTGAGTTTCGTATCGCATGGGTGGGATATAAGATATATCGTGGGATATATCGGCCGATATTGTTGATATTTAAAACATTGGTCACAGGAGAGGAGAAACTTTGCCTCGTGGACCTCATCATTGTAAATACAATGGGCGACACGACCTATTTGTGAATGGGTCACAGGAGATGAGAAACTTTGCCTCGTGGACCTCATCATTGGAAATACAATGGGCGACACGGCCTATCATCGGTGCCCATTGTAGTCTCTCTGGTGGGAGTATGAAGCATGGCCATTGGCGCCTGTGGGGTTGAGTCATTACCCTCTTCCTTTGGAGTAAGTGTCGTTGCCCTGACAGGTTGCTCTCTTGGTCTTCTCAGTTCCTCTAAATAGATACCATACGGAATCCAACCCTCCAAAGTATTGGCGGGCTTTACTTGATGGATAGGCTCATCTAAAGAAATTTTCAGACACACTTGACCGGGAGGCAGGGGCGTGATCCTTCTCCACTATATAGCCAATCCCCTGCTCGGGTCTGTAGTTCATCAGCCTTGGCGGAGCGATCCAGACTAGATAGTTCACCGAGTGATAATGCCGTACTAGAAAAAATTGATGGACCCACCATCACATCCGGGAATAAGAAGCTTGGACTGAATGATGATAGCCACAATCAGAAGTTTTTTTCCATATCAACGCCCAATTGTATAAGGACTAACGCCATAACTCCCCATTGCTATTGTGACGATGCCACAGTCCTCTGGAATCGTCTGATCATAGCCGAATTGTTGTCCAAATGTACTAGGATAGTAGGGTTTGCCTCAAAATTTGCTACCTTCCCTCAAAGGGAGGCTGCTGGATTTGATACATATGAAGAAGATACACTTGCTTGGAGACAACGAGTCATTGTCGATGGCGTCTTTATCTTCATAAATGTTAGAGAAGGGAAGCTAGAAAAAAGTACTGGACTGTATCAATCCACCCAATCATAGGTCTTCTTAACCATCTTACACCTTTTGGTGGCACCAGAGAGGGAGACGATCCAGATTCATGTATGTCATCTCTGGTTCGTCGTAAGTCCATGGGAAATATACGCCTAGCCACCCTGGAAAGTAATGCCATGGTGTGTTGGCCGAAGACGCTCCGACTACCGGGATCTTGTAGTGAGTGGCCACATCGCCGAAGGCGCGGTATATCGAGCAAAGGATTGGAGGAGCCAAGGAATACTTTCTGCCCTCTACCATTGCTCCGACGACCACGAATAGGGTGGGTCTGATGGCATCGACCCATTTTGAGTTGGGAAGCACTACTAGGTTGAGCTAGTAAGCTAGGAAAGCAGTCAGCTCGCCGGATGCGCTATACTTTGCTGGACCCTTGATCTTTTGTCTGAGGCCGTTTAGTTTCTGTGTGTGGTTTCTTGCAAAGCTGGAAGCCTGAAAGAGATGGTATAGTTATTAAGAGATAATGAAGAGGTATGCGAAAGATCTAAGTAGAGCAAAAGAAGGACAGAGAATGTACCGAAGGTCTTTCGTAAAATGAACGAGCCAGATGAGGTGCGAAACTTTGCGAATGTCTGGAAACTTTGCCATTTCTCTAAAGAGCTCGATTGCGGTTTTCGAAACTTTTGGCTATCAGTTGGTGGGAGAAAAATGTGCAAATTCTTCATTTGTAGGCACATATTCATCGAAGAAATGGCCCGTTATTGGAAGACCAACCATCCTATGAAGATCTCATAGTGTGATGCTGACTTCGCCCAGGGGAAGGAAGGAGTTGGTCGTTGCGCTCCAGTAATTGAGGATGCCCCTGAACACAATCACATCTTTGCATAAATAATCGGATGCGACTTTGATCGCATTGAGGAGATCGATCTTGATCAGAACATCCGAGCGCTTCTTGATTATTGCCTTGGCCCATGCATTGTAATAGGTGCGAGAAGATAAGAAGCCACAAATTTTGAATTCTTCCGTACGCCATAAAGAATCTCTAATGCAGAAGCGTTGATGCATAGTCTCGAAGAATGGGTGGAGAAGAGATGATGGGTTTGTAGCAGGGCATCAAGAATCGCATCAGAGAGATTTTGCCGGTCCTTTGTCAAGAGCCCTTCGTTCATTTTGGGATTCGCATCAAGAATCACATCAGATAACCTTCCAAGATTTGGGATTCCTTCGTGGCCCAATGGGTTGTATAAAGAATCTTGTTGTGTGCCATCCGATCTGTAGGTTCGTTGTGCATAATTGAGAGATGGCGGCGCATATTCATTGGAATGATGACCATCTCTTACTTAAAAAGATTGGTGAATTTAATCACCTCCTAATGGACCTTCAGGCCGCCCCACGTATGTTGGGGATGCTTATTATTGAACTCCTTGATTTTCTCTTGGAGTTGTTGGCCTTTGCTTTTTGATGGCTTCCTCTTTGTGAAAGAGGGAGGAGGGCTGGTCTCTGTATTTGATGGCCTGGAGCTGTCCGTTCGAATGTTCAAAGTTGCCTTCAGCCAATCCTCCCATGCTGATTCGTGGCCCTAACGGGGAGGCCTTTCTGTCTCCCATGATTATGGCCTAGCGTATGGGGCTGGCCAAAAGAACAATGTGGTCCAGTAAGTCTATTACCAGAGGGCTTGGCTCTTTGAAAACGGATGGGTGTTTAGTTGTCATCTTAACTCGTTTCCGAGGACGATCGTCTGCTTGTGGAGATTGAAGGGTCTGTGATGAACTCGTTGCTTAACTCCTGGAAGAGTGATGAGTCGGAGTGGACGGCTCATGGGAGCATCCGGAAATCCTCTTACTCTTTGCCATTTGGTTGGGGAAAATAAATAAATGACAGGACGACATTTTGGCCGAGGCAGATGGGAGTTGTGTGGTTGCACATAGAGATAACGAGATGTAGTGGCAGAAGAAGAAAGCATGAATGATTGAAGTAAAAGGAGTTCAATTATATAGCCAGCGAGACCCGACAACTTGTTGCGCGGACTCAAATCGCCCAACACGAGTTGCACTATCGGGCAACGGATTGTGTGAGCAATTTTCATGTGAAAGAGGTTCGATCCCCCATTTGATTTTGAAGCAAATTCAAAGGAGGATTGATGGGGCATCTGTTGGAGCACAAAAAATCGAGACTTGCGAAAGATGGTTGTGTTGCCCAGCTGCATAAAAGAGATGGATTGTGTGACCGCATAACTAAGGACAAAGTGCTGGGAAGTTGGCAGAGTATAAACCTGACCAAGTCGCATAAAAGATGATTGTGCAGTCACGCAATAAAGATACCTTGCGCGGTCGCGCAACAACACCTTGTTGCGCGTATTTGGTAGCTCACATGTGTGAAGGCCTATAAATACCCTTCTCCCTCTCATTTGGAGATCAGAGAAAGAAGCATCAAAGAGATCAGAGAGAGAGAGAGAGAGAGAAAGAGAGAGAGAGATTTAGAAGCCTTTGAGATCAAGAGATTCAGAGCTCAAGTATCCCGCAGATCGAAGCATGGGAGAAAGGGAGAACAAAGATGCAGGGAGCCAACTTCTTGCGCGACCACACAACTGAGGTCCTAAGCAACCTATTTGCTATGCAGCGTTCACATATTCGTCATGGATTACGAATTCTATAAGCGTCTTATGCATGCCGGCATGAAGCGAGGGTTCCAAACCCGCATAACTATCCTATCATTATGATGGATTCTTTACAATGTGAAATGCTGCCGAAATCTTTTGATAAATTACTTTTAATTACATTAATCAAATGTATATATTTTTTTTGGAATCAAGGGCAATGTGAGGGATGTAATAAGAATTCAGATTAATGAAATAAAGTGATGATGATTAATTTTTAATTGAATTTCTTTCGTTATTATTATTGAATATAGATATTCCAATCTTCGACCCACGTTTCTGATCGAAACTGATGAGATGTACAGGTCTGAGTTCCTTTCCATTGGGCGATTGGAAGGTTCAAATGTGTTGAGTCCGAATCAAAACCAGGGTGGTTATCGGAAGACACGTGTGGATCCTTCTTCCTCCTGGAATACATTTTGAGTTTGTTAAGCTATCTGGGTAATACTCATCAAGTGTGCGATCAACAACGAGAAGAGGAAAAGTTGTAGGCAAAGATTACGCAGACACTAAAATATGGTATGTTTTCAAAGAATGATGCATCTTTGGAAACATATTGTTTATGATTGTCTGGACGATAACATTTGTTTCCTTTCTTGTACTTCGAGCGGTGTTCGAGTTGTCGGTATCGGTACAAGTTTCACTGGCCAGAGATAAAGATATAATATCGTTATCGCCGATAACCAGAAATGCGGGGTAAAAGAGGGAAAGATGGGGAAAACGATGGAATTTTTTAGTGAAACTTCAAGACATGGCTAAATACACATTTACATATTTAGGAATAAAAAATTGCTAAAAGAATACATTACATAATAAGTTTTCATTTTACGGGACCCAAAAAGCATGCGATGCCATAAAAAATCACTTTAATAACAACCAAAATGAGTTTATTTATTACAAATGCAGCTGGCATACAGTAATTAAGACACGTAAAAGTAAATGAACTCAAAGAAAAAAATATATATATGATTGATCCAGAACTTTCGTGGCCCATTAATCATCAATCACCACCTTTTCCTTTGGTATGGTCTACTTGATAATTGGATGCGCGTATTTTTTGGATAATAAGCTTAAATGATTTGGTATCTACACCGTTAACTCATTTTGACAAATCATTGTATGATATGGGCCAAAAATGAAACGAATACAAATCTTAGGTGGACCACATCACATGAAAAAATGATCATTGAATGGGAACCATTAAAAAAATTACGGGGGCTACATAAGTTTTGGAGCAAGCTAATATTTATGTTTTCCCTTCATCCAGGTCTATTAGACCTTATGAACAAATTGGATGGAAAATAAACATCATGATGGGCCCTAGGAAAGCTTCAACGGTGGTCATCATTCCCACCACAACTTCCTGTGGTGTGGACCACTTGAGCCTCATATCTGGCTACATTTTGGGCTCATCCCTTAGAATAACATATTAAAATGGATGGACGGTGTAGATAAAACAAATATATCATGGTGGGCCTTATAGAGCCCTGACAGACCATCCATCTCTGGGCTCCTGATCCGCGCCAACGCCGATTTTCCCCACAGCGGAGTTATCGTTAGAACTTTCTGAGAACTCATCATATGTGATGTGAGTCCAAAATCTGAACGGTCTAAGTGATGCAGCACTCCATGAAACTTCTTTGGTTCAACTTTTGCTTTCATGTAAGACTTCAGTAGGCCATTATAAAAGAAAACAATTTTCTCCCTTGATTTGCATCTTTCTTTGCTATGGCCCACCAGAGTTTTAGATCAGGGTAAAATTTGGTTCCTGGGAGTTTTATGGGATGCCACATCACATGAACAGTTCAGATTGAAGGCCCACTACACGTGAAAAGATGCGTACCATATAGCCATGCTCAATAAAAAAGGATGCGGATTAGCTATATGACAGGTTGAGTAGCGGGACTCGCTACTGAAGTGACATCACCAAGTTATGTGGATCCTATCATGATGTATGTATTGTATCCACACCGTCCATCCATTTGGAGAGAACATTTTAGGGCATGATCGAAAGAATCAAGCAGATCCAAAACTATAATGGACCCCACCAGGGAAAACAGTGGAGTGAGTTACACCCACCATTGAAACCTTCCTAATGTCCACCGTGATGTTTATTTGAGATCCAATCTGTTCATAAGTTAACACAAACATTAAATAAGGTAAAACACAAATATCAGCTTCATTGAAAACTTTCATGGCCATTAGAAAATTTTAATGGTGAGTGTCACTCTCTCCACTTTTTCTGTGGTGGGGTCCACTCGAGATTTGGATCTGAATCATTCTTTGGCTCATGACCTAAAATGGTCCCTCAAAATGCATGGACGGTGTGGATACAAAACATACATCATCGTGGGACCCACAGAACTTGGTGACGTCACTTCAGTACCCATTTGGCTGCTCAACCCGTCGCATGCGCGCCCGATAAAAAAGGTCTCCGAACCCTTTTTCATCCAAGAGACCCTGAAACCCTGGATTCTTCCCCAAATCTACGGATTTCTCTGGATTTTATTTTATTTTTTCGCATTTTCTTCCTCAATCAATTTCGTTTTCAAGTAACAATCTTTTAGAAGAAAGAAAAAAAGGGAATCGAGATTTTCTTTACGGTAACCTACGAATGGCGAGCTTCGATTCAAATGGCCCACCAAATACAGCTTCCAATCAGGGCAATCTATTCTACAGGTGCGGAAATCCACCCTATTGAAAGTCCCCCCCCCCCCCCCCCCCCCCCCCCCCTCTCTCCAATTTTTTTGGAATATTTCTTCCGATGTATCGTTGGACTGCAATACCGATTGCGAACACTGAGTGACAACTGGACTTTTCGCAAAAAAATTGATAAAATCGCCGAAAAATCGGCAATATTAGGAAGAGAAAGAAAAAAGGGGGTTTCGGTGTCGTAACTCTAGCGATACCGAAATTTTCGGCGATAATTCGATAATATCACCGATAATTTAAACACTGACTTCGAGTAGCTCGAGAAACACATTTGACCGATTTGGGTCCAATTTTGTTCAAGATGTAGAAAGAATATTGCACAAAACATGTTCAACCAAATACTTTGGGTGGGAGAGAAAATAATGGAGTATTAGGTTTGAGCACCTGTAAAGGATATTGACCATGCAGAGCAGTGGATGGCTGGTTTACATTATTGGTGTTAAGAAGAATGACCTCATCCCAATATGTTTTTGGTACTAACATACCAATTAGTAAAGATTGTGTCACCTCTAAGAGGCGTTGATTTTTTACGTTCCGCAACACCATTTTGCAGTGGTGAATATGGTCAAGAGGTTCGAACATCTACTCCCTTGTTGCGAGGAAAATATCTTGAGATCATGGTGTAGATATTCAGGGGCATTTTTAGATCCGAAACATTTTATTTGTGTGTCATTTTTGTTGCTTACAATGTGATAAATTCTTTATTAGCATAAGACACTTCATCACTTCGTTTCTCGAGATAGATCCATGGGCTTTAAATGCATGCCTTTGGGATGCTTTACATTAAGACAATGTTTGTTATCGGTGAATTTAAATGAACGGCAAGAATCTAGGGATATATTCTCTATAAATTCTGAATGGAAAGATTTGGAGGGGCTCTTTTTTGGTGACAGAATTCTGTGTGCTGGAACTAATCCCCCTATAGTTCTAGTTTGTAGTTTGTGATTGATTTTGTATTTCCTTCCAACCACAATTTCCTATTTTCTTTAGGCCCGTAACAGCCATTACGGGTCCGTTACGGCCCTCTAATGGCCGTTACAGTCACAGAATGGGGGGGGGTGCCCATTTCGACCCCGTATCGCGTAACGGTGTCGGCCATTACCGTTACGTATCGGCCGATACGGCCATATCAAGCTTGCACATTTCAATCTGAGTGCCAACAGTCAGGATCATCCATTTACCATACATCTAAGGTTATCCGTAGAACTATAAGCTCGTTTTGCAAACTTCACTGGTTGATCATTCATGCAAAGGAAAGAACATCTAGTACTGCATTTTGGGGGTTCAATTACTAATGTTTTGCTAATATTGATACTTGAAAGTCCCTTCAGTCATGTCGTTGAGAGAATGCCTTAGTATGTACAAGTTGGAATCCATTTCGCAATATGGAGTGCTTTCCTGCATCCAGATTGTCATGTTGCTCTGCCTTTCTCTCTGATTTTTTTCCATTGCTGTTTTGCAGGGATCATCTCACACTGGTGCTGCCCTTACTCCTGCTGAAGTTTTAATTGCCATCCATGGGATAGATCCTGAGAGAGATGGGATACCCTTAAAAAAGGCATGTATATTATTATTATTATTATTATTTTTTTTCGGGGGGGGGGGGGGGGGGGGGGGGTCCAGTTTTCTTTGAGCAGCTGGTAAATGTGATCTGTTAACAGGTCACAGATGCATGCTCTGCTTGCTTCGAGCAACGGCAAGTGTTTACGCACCAAGTATTGGCAAAGGTGTTGAATCAATTAGTATGTACTTCTAACTGACTCGTTTCTCTTCCCATGATTTCTATCTTTCTAGTGATGGAATTTTCAGGCTGACTGTGAGCTTTGTCCACAGGTCGAACAGATTCCTCTCCCTTTATTGTTCATGCGTACTGTCATACAAGCAATCGGTGTTTTCCCATCCCTGGTGAGCTATTAGGAGTTATTGCTTACAGTTTAAGGCAGCGCTGATTTCTAATTATCTGAAAGTTTGGGTTAGAAGATTCATTAATTGTTGCTTGATATTGATTTCAAGGTTCAAAATATTAGTATTTGTAGTCATATGTCAGCCAAAAACCCAATATGTGCCCGTATTGGCCAAATTGATGTGAATTTGTTAGGGGATGTTTGGATGTGGGGAAGATGTTGTATACTTGTATTGAAATGTAATTTCCTAGAAATGCTATTTTTCCTGGAAATTGGCTGAAATGAAACATGTTTCTGTTGTTTATTTTTAATGCACCTTTACCTTTGAAAATAGACATTTCACTCATAACTATCTTTCATTTGGATGCTGTAGCTGTGGAAAATCATACTTAGCCTATAAAACAGTTCAGGCCACTAAGCCAACCAACAAAGTCTAATATTATATGCAATTTTTTACGATTCTAGTCCACATCTGAAGACTAATAAACAAAGCTTATATCATATGGCCCTTGTACTTTTTGGCCCACCAAACAGTGGATCTTACCTGTGCAATGCCATCCACTATTGGTCCTTGATTGGTGGTCCATTTGTAAGAAACATATGGACCACTTGGCAGGATTACACGTGGTTAGGCTTGCACTAGATGCATGGCTCATGTCACAGCATAATTCACTTTAACAACAGGTCGAACTGCAAATACACCTGTAAAGACACCTGTGAAGACAGGTCTACTATTATTTTATGTGTTTCAACAGCATGAGCGTGTAATATAGGCATCGTTTAGAGTATCCTCGATATGACAATAGTATTATCTATCTCCAGCTCGGCAATACCAATAACACTGGTAGTGATGCCAATAACGTTGTTAGTGTAAAAAATTTCAGGTATCGGTGATATAACGCTAAGTATCGCCAATGTATTGATATCACCAATGTATCGCCAATATTTTCGACTGTGTAAATTCTAGGTGTCGCTTGTATTGCCAATGTATCGGTATCACCAATGTATTGCCAATATTTTCAACCGTGTAAATTCCAGATGACGCTTGTATTGCCCGTGTATTTATGATATTTCGATAACATCGCAAATGTATCGATTAATTAAAAAAATGTTTGGATGGATGGGATGGTTGGATGGTTAGATGGATAGATGGGATGGATGGATTGATGGTTGGATCATCATGCATGTGTATTATGTTTACGTACTTATTTATGCATGGATGTGTAATATATGAATGCATTATGCATGTTTGTTTGCTTGTTAATTGGTTTAGTGAGATTTAAGTGATTGTTATGTTACTGTTGGACTGATGTCTTACAACAGCACATACTTTTAAGCCCGATTAAATTGAAACTTATTATGTATGTATTCTTTTTTCAAATTTTTTTTTTTCATAATTCCTAAATATGTAAAAATATATGTATTTTAGCCTCTCCTCAAGTTTTACTGAAAAATTCCATTGTTTTCCCTATGTTTCCCTGCATTTCTGGAAATCGGCGATATCGTATTGTTTCCATAATCCCGGCCAACGAAACTTGTACTAATACCTATACTTTGAACACTAAATATAGTTATATTACTAGTATCTGTTTGAAGAACATGACACATTAGGTCTCTTAGGTATATTGCCAATCCCTCTTTGAACACATTGCGATGTTGATAACATTTGACAATGGGCGCTGGGTGCTAATGGCACTAATGGTTATGACAATACCTCTTTGAATGTGATTTGACAAATTGAAGCAAAGTGCACCATTATGGGAAAATTCGGAAAGAAGGGTAAACCTTCACTTCTTTTTATATGTTCATCTTCTTTTTATTGTATTTCAATGTAATGAGCCATTATTCACCAATCATGCTTTATTTGTGTTTAATTATAGCCTATTTAGTTGATCTTCAACAAGTCAAATCGACAGACAACATTCGAGCCAATACGCCAACTGGTACCGACATTCAGAACCATGGGCGTCGTATCACTTGAGCAGTGGAAGTCTCAGCTATATCATAGCCTCATTGCTAGTTCAGAGGTCCTTGCTGAGTCTTGAAGAAGTCATGAATTATCATTACTTCAATAGGAGTTTGAATGGACTCCAATGAATCGATAACATAATTCTAACTGCAGACATCACTTTCCACACCTCATGCTTATATGATTAATTTAAAATTCTGAATGGAACAGCAGTGATTCTGGTGTCTTGTTATTATTGATTTTTATCATGTCTCTCTTAAATAATAACAAGAGATTGTTCCCTACCGAATCTTGGGTAGTGAAATTGTATGGTTTTAAGCATGCATACATTGGGCATTTTGGTCCTTGTACTTTTTGTGGAGTAGAAATCAATCTTATTAGCAGTATATGCATATTCAAGTTTATACAAGTGTTTTCCTTCTCATCCCGGGAAGGGGACAATTTTATGTCACCTTCATTACTTATTGTTGATCTGGGATGATGCAGGTAGACTTTACCATGGAGATCCTCTCTCGTCTTGTGAGCAAGCAGGTAATAGTATCAAATTTTCATGTGCTTGAAACCTTGAATACAAAGATAAGAAAAGTGCAGCCAACAAAACCCCATTCTCAGTATATTTTCAACATTTCATCATGCTTTCTTCATATTAAAATCCTTCCAGGCATCTTTTTTCATAAACAGCCTATTTTACATTACCAGAACTATCATTCTCATGAAAGATCCGTGGTTTGGTCATCTCTTAAATGTGTTTGTATGATGATTATTTTTGTTTATCTGCTCACATTTACTGGTGTTTACTGTATTTGTGCTAATGTAATAATGTTAATACACTGATTGCTGCAGATCTGGAAATACCCAAAATTATGGGTGGGATTCTTGAAATGCACACTTCAGACCAAACCTCAATCTTTCAGTGTGTTGCTTCAGGTTAGCTCTACTTGCTACAGTGCAACTGGCAGTATGATTGAAATTAGTGCCAAGGTGTTAATAACGGTAACGTTGGCTGTACGGCCAGCCTTATGGACGTTATAATACAGGCCGTAACAGCAGTTACAGCCCTCGTAACAGTTGTAGTTTTTTTTTTTCTTTTTTTTTCTTTTTTTTTTTTTTTTTTTTTTTTAAAGGGTAACAAAAAATGCATTAGCCCCTATCAGCACATTACGGGCGTTACAGACCATTATGGGCCATTTTATTTTTCAAATAGGGCATTAAAACGGGCACCACTGTTACCATTTAAGTAACGGTTGTTACGGGCATAACATAACCACTTTTTAGTACCATGATTAGTACTCTTGGAGCCCTTGAATGCTCTAAAAATTGATGATCTTGTACCATCTGTGACTCGATAGGATTTGACTCCTTCGATGATTTACAAAATGGTGATAATTTTAACAACATTGCTTACTAGCATTCCGACTTATTTGCCCTACAAAATTACTGAAGTATGATACCCTAAATCGTAGGATCTTTTTTGTTTTTATTAAGAAGGAGAAAATGTTGAAAATTATAAATAAATTAGAAAATAACTCACTAATCATCTATCCTTAACCATATTCAAAAATCAAATAATGCCTAGAGAAAGGGACAAGAGAACAGACAGGTAATGTGTTTTTCAAGAAATTTATCATCAAAACTGAATGAAGAAAGAGAGAAGTATCCTTCAAAATCTCTGCTCTTCTCTACCTCATTGAGTGTAGAATTGCATTGGAAAAAATGGCATTCACTTCCACTTGGTAAGGGCCAGGAATTCAATTTTGAATGTGCCTAGGAATTCCTACTGACTCCAATGGATAACAGGAGATTTGGAGCACAGTTTGGCATTGGATGCGAGGAGCCATGCTTGCTGTGCCAATGCGATCCTTGGAGAAGGGAATTCATGATTTCAGTTGATTTGCTCTCATTAGGGGTGGCAATTGGCCAGGCCTCCCGGTCCGCCCCGGACAACCTGGTGCCTTATAGGGCCAGCCCTGTACAGGGCCAGCAACAGGACATAGGCCTTTTCAGCATGATTAGGGCCAGGGCTTAACTGATTAGGGTCAGGCTTGGGCCGACCACGGCCTGGTCCTAGCCTGGCCAATTGCCACCCCTAGTTCTCATTTCCACATTCACATGCCTCCCAACGTTGTGATCTTTTGCTGTTTACAGTGATAACAGCTAAGTTTTGTCTTGTCTATATTTTGACTGTGAAATCCACCAGTTACCAGCAGCACAGCTTGAAAATGCATTAAACAAAAGCCCCACACTGAAGCCTTCATTGATTGTGCATGCTAGCCAACCAAACATCAGATCGTCATTGCCCAGGTTCTTACAGACCCATTGTCTTATTCACTTTAAAATAAATAAATAAACTGTTGCTGATATGGGAGCATGGGTCGAAAACTGTATTAGGTCAACACTGGTGGTGCTGGGTCTTGTTCAAGAATCTCAGTCTGCAAATCAGCCACAGACATCTCAGACTCAAACTGCAGGTGCAAGCAACTCTGGTGCAGATGCTGCCACGGAGGTGACTCAAGAATCTCCAGCCATCAGCTGAAAACATCATTCTGTCGCATGCACTAGATTGATACATGAAATGAGGCTGCCAAGGCAATAGAAGATGGCTAGTGCTGTTTGGGAATATGGCTGCATAAAGCTGTTGTTGGATTGAGCTCTGTCAGACGCAAGTGCAATATAAATTAATTGTGGTGGTTTCTGTATAGAAAGGTTGCTGCCCCTCTCCATCTATATTTCTAGTTGAAAAAAAAAAAAAAAAAAAAAAAAACAAACTATGAAATGGGCATACCCCACATATAACCCCCCCTTTTCATTTTACAGACTGTTAATCAGGTTCATATTGTTGTGTTATGATGGTAATGAGAATTACATGAAATATTTGCCCTTTCTTAGGTTAATGCAAATTGTTGCTATGTTTCTTTAAATTGTCTATTATGTTGGTTGCCTTTTTCGGAGGGCCATGATTGTTCCAGCATGTTCAGTCAACAAGCCCTGGGCCTATCATCTCAACAGCTTCATGGCAGAACCATGGCCCCAAGGGTAGTGTACAAACTTACTGCTCAAGCAATATAAATTGCTTCTTTTATGTAGCCAATTGGGTGCAATCTACATCCTTTTATTTATTTATTTATTTAATAATAATAATAATATTATTATTATTTTGATAATCAGGTGAAATCTGCTTTTTTGGACGGCCCCAAATCAGTTTTTTTAGTCATGTATGGTAAAGATGTTTCCACAACAGGTGTCCTGACATATTTATTATACTAGTCTGAGATGGGAACTGGATGGATAATGTCTTGCTCATCAAGAGGATCTGCCGTGCCAATGCCCTGGCCCAATTCTCACACAAGTCAGGTCATTGAATGTCTCAAACATGATATGGAATGTGGACTAATATTGAACTCTCTGGCCATTCATTTCTTTTGGAAGTGGCATACCATTTACTGAGCAGGCCGGGCTGGTCTGGACACGAAGAGGTGGGAATGCAATTACCATTCTCATTTTGCATTCCCACCTCCCATGGAAATGCCATTTTCCTATTATCACAGGAAAATGGTGGGGTGTGGTCAAAATGACACCGGTTAGCCTGCATTCCGCATGTTTTGCTAGTTCTCCATGGCCCCTTGCTGTAGAAAGTCCCAATGGACGTTAGGATTAGTGTGTGATGCTGATGAGGAGGGCTCAAGGAGAGAAAAAGGCAGAAAAATGGAAGGAGAGGAGAAAGGTAGAGAGTGAGGCAAAAAGTTGGGGCTTTTACCTCTCCTATTGTTTTATTAGAAAGGGATTACAAGAGAGAATTAAGGCCCATAGACACTGATACAAGCGTATCTAATAGTAACAGTGGAGCTCACTAGGCCTACTATGGATTTATACAGCACATATATTGATCATACCCAGCTTGCCATTAATTAGCACATTGTGTGTAAGGTAAAGGACCGGTGAAAATGTCCACTGGTTGAATCTTTTGAATGAACATGTTTGGTGATCATCTCCTTAGATGCAACATACTCTCCAATGTAGTGGCAATCTACTTCTATATGCTTTTTCTCTTGTGGAAGATTGATCTGTGGAAGATTGATTGTGGCTATGTGTGTTGTTACCTAGTTGTTACAATGAAGAACCATTGCCACTTCATCAAACAGCTAAAGTTCTTGAAGAAGAATTCTGACATATAAAGGGTCGTACGCTGTATGGCCCATAGCTCTGTTTTCACCTTCAGCACTTGATCTAGCAATCGCAATTTGCTTCTTGCCATTCCATGTCACCAAGTTTCTTCTAACAAACAAAATCTTGAGGTGGATCTCTTATCTGTTACAAAGACCGCCCTATCCTTGCAGTGTAGGACTCAACTGGGAGATATCAGTTATATCTGTAGATGACCCACTGTCCTAGGGCTCCTTTTACGCACCATATGATGTGAATTAAGACCTTCTAATGTTGAGTCCTAGGTTTGTGTGTAAATTTACTTTCCATTCAATGTTGAGTCCTTGGTTTGTGCCTAAATCTACTTACCATTCTCACTGCAAAAAAGATGTTTGGTCGAGTGACAATGAGATATATGAAGTTTGCCCTCCAACCTTCGGTACTTCTCAGGTTCTTCAAGTAGCTTGCCTTATCATCAGATAATTTGTTATTAAGGTCCATTGGGGTGTTAGGCGCATTGTCACAACTATGATATTATAATGCACTCCCAATGCCTCCAAAGGCAGCGGTCGGTGCCCATTCCATTTATTTTGAATTAAATCATAACACCCCGTTTACTTTGAATTAAATCATAACACCGGAACATGCGACCATATTTAAAGGAATTTGATAATAGGTCTTTACGGTTCAGTCGAAAGCCACCATTTAAAGCAATAAGAAGTAGAGGTTTCACTGCTAGTAGACATGTATTAATACGACCAGAGGAGTATTATCCTATCAAAAAGTGTCATCAATGTTGGCTTAGATAGCTTACACTCCAACAACCCTCTTTCTTCCAAAATGTTTAGTATATGTACTTCCTTTATGATAAAGTAATCCTAGAAGTGGACGGAGTCATTTCTATTCCTAAAAAGAACCTCAAGTCTCCAAGGTCCTTGGTTTGAATCTTTGCCTGTATGTGACATTTCTATTCCTAGAAAGAACCTCAAGTCTCTAAGGTCCTTTGTTTGAATCTTTTCCTGTATGTGACGTTTGACTTCTATGATTCTACCTTCATTTTGCCCGTAATAATGATATCGTCTACCATTCTCTTTGGACTTTATTGGACAAAGATAAAGTGATCGACTTAGCATCTATGAAAATAAAAGGTGATCAATGCATTGCCGAATTTTAAACTAGGCTCATGGATACTACTTCGACTTAGAAATAACTTTCTTCTCCTTGAGCAACAAACTCATGAGGTTTCTCTATGTAAACTTATTCAGACAAATTAACATGAACGTTGGTTTGGATTTAGTCGGTTATGAATATTGCATTATAGATCACATTTATTACCATTCATTTTATACAACATCTTATAACGTCCTAGAGAATTTCCGTTCTAGACCTTAGCACGTACGCATGTGTTATTGTCAGAGAACTATACAAACTCGATTAATTACCCCTACTTAAACCTAAAAATTGAGGAATTGGGTCAATTAGGATCGAATCATCGTTTCTGTTAATTGGGAATAGGTCTTGTTAAGAACTCCAAACCCTAATAGTCATGCACAAGAAATCTCAATGCTTAACTTATTCTAGAAATATCTAGATTAATCGAACAAGCTCTAGATTGCTCGTTAGTGGACCGATGAACCCAAAATTATAGGAAGAAATTCATCTTAGCAGGCTTGACGTCCATCGCAAACATTGAGCTGAGATCGAGCCTCGAATCGTTCAACTTAAATTCATAAGGCGAGCACATAAGACGTGTGAATGTCATTAAAATTGTTAGGAACTTAAGTTAAATGTCTCCATTCGATCTTCGCTAAAGTTGTAACTTTCGGACTGTTATATCATGATCAAATTATGGACACTAACCTGAAAGGACGATCTATAGATGTCCTAGAGGGGGAGTGAATAGCAGGACAATGCCAAATAATTCGATACAATGCAGAATAATGAATCAATTAAATATAATATTGCAAAGTATTGAATATTTGATACCAAATAGTTTGTAGCACAACCTTTCACCTAAAAGATTTAGGTAGGTCAACCTTATGTCACGATGTCTTTGAAATCAAAAACTCAAACTAATTGCAATGAATAAATGTTCACAACCCCAAGTGTAGGGTCGCGATGTAGTAATAATCTTGGTAAGACCGAGGTCAAATCCACAAGGACTGAACCTTGTACGTAATCTGAAAGTAACTAGAACTAGAACTAGAATAAGATGTAATCTAAATCAGAGAAAATTAAGAGAATAATGGTGAATTATTAAACTATAGTTTGTAAAATTCAAAGGTGAGAAACTAGGGTTTCCAAGGATCCACTTGTAGAGATTAGGGAGATCTATACTTGATTCACAAACACAACTGGAATCAGAGTCTTATCTTCATCCAATTGGAAGATATGTCATTAAAAATCAAATATGAACTTCCTTTGATCTAGTTTTCAATGGAAGATAGGTGTGAGAACTAGAAGTGACTCTATCACTAACCCATGCCCATGAGACAAAGTAAACAATAGAATTTAACCAATCCGCAACCAATCTGAGAGAGTTATGAACATTAGGAATGATTCCATCATCCAACCATGTCCGTGGGACGATGGTGAACAACAAGGTTCCTAATTTCATAATCATAATAATGAGAAGAACATGCTCAAAGCTGTTGCAAATCCATTGTAATTTAAGTCACAACAAACCATTAAAAACTAAAAGCATTCCTTGTAATTGCTGAGGCACAAAAAATATTTCATTGCATGTCCATTGCATTGGTCAGAGAATTTCATGGTGCAAATCCTTCCCAGGGTTGTGCACTCCTTATTTTGGTAGAAATGAGTTACTGGGGGTATTTTGGTAAAAAGCAATGACTGAGGGTATTTTGGTAAAAAACAGTGACTGGGGGTATTTTGGTAAAAAGCAGTGAATGGGGTATTTTGGTAAAAAGGGGTGCATGGGTGTCATTTTAATGAAGAAGTGGTTGTACACCACTATGTAAGGAAAAATGGTTGAACACCACTTTATAAGGAAGGAGGGCGAAAGTTGTATGAAGAAAGAAGTGGTGGTGATCACCACTATATAAGAGAGGGATGCCTATAAATACCCCTCCCCATGCCTCATTTGAGGGGTTGTTGGTTGGAAGACAGAAGGAAGGAAGACAAGAGAGACAGGTTTGCGCGACCCCGCGCAATGGAAAGGGTTTGCGCAACCCCACACAATGGAAAAGAGAGGGAGAAGGGGTTTGCGCCACTTGGTGTGGGGCATTGTCTAAGAGGAAACTCCATGCGCCATTAAGTGTGGAAGTCTGTCTTGAAGAAAGCCTTTTGCGCGACCTCGCGAAATTGAAGTTGCAAAGAAGCCTTTGCGCGAGTCCGTGCAACCATTCTTGCAAAGAAATCCCTTTACGCGAACCCGCGCAACCATTTCTGCAAAGAAATCCCTTTGCACGAACTCGCACAACCATTCCTGCAAAGAAGCCTTTGCGCAAACCCGCACAACCATTTTTGCAAAGACTGCTCCATGTGCCATTCCATGTGGAGTTTGTCCTAAGACAAGGCTTTTGTTGTCCTAAAGCCTGCTCCATGCACCATTCCATGTGGAAGCTTGTCTTAAGACAAGGCTTTTCTTGTCTTAACAGAAGCTCCATGCGCCACTTCTCTCTCTCTCTCTCTCTCTCTCTCTCTCTCTCTCTCTCTCTCTCTCATCTTAAGACAAGGCTTTTCTTGTCTTGATGGAAGTTCCATGCGCCATTTGAAGAGGGAGCATGTCCAAATGCAAGCCTCTCATACCACTCATGGAAATATGTCCTGAAGACAAGCTTTTGTTGTCTTGAAGCAAGTCCCATGCGCTACTCCTTGTGGAAACTTGTCCTAAAGTATGCCTTTTATTCTAATACAAGCCTTGTGCATTCTATATTCCCTATCTAAACTTGTGCACTTCCATCTTCGGACAAATGACCTCCACACTTGTTGAATGTCTATAAATACCTCTCTCTTACCTCCATTTGGAAAGGGCAGTGAGAGAGAGAAGCAAGAAGGAGAATTGAGAGAAGATAGGAGTTAGAAAATCTTAAGGAGCCCACAGAAGAGATATAAATTCTTCAATTGCTGGGTGCACAACAGATGAGAGTGCACAACCCTTCTGATGGAGCATCATGTGGCCCACAAGCGTTTTCTCAATTGTGCACCCGCACAACTCAGAATCAAAGACTTTGAGTTTGCATAACCCATTTGCCTTTGCGATGAGCATCAAAAGCATCGAAATACTGCTACAATTGATATTAAAGTACCTTCTCTTCCATTCATTGTGCTTATTTATTGTAATCTATTTCAAAATCCAGGGATATGCGAGGATGTAAATGAACTCAGAATGAAAACTTTGTAATCATTGTTCTCTCATTATTTCTTTTTTATCATTAAATTCCCCCAAATCAAATGCATTTGTTTCTTATCGAAACAAAATGGCGACTCCGCTGGGGATCTCTTTTCAATAATAACTTAGAAAATATTTAAAGAAATTTTATCACTTTTTGGCATTGTTAAAACGTCAAAATGGCGACTCTCAACGGGAACATCCTCCCCTTCATCTCTAAGATAGAATGTTTTATCACTTGGATACTGATTACAATTTTGTAATTTTGTCTGAAGGTAAGAAGGAATCACCCAAAGAAAGCAAAATTCGTTGTGATCAAGAGTAGAGAATTTCATATAATGGAAGGAACAATCTCTGTTTCACCAGTAGCTCGACAAGACAAAGGAGGATGGAGGATAGTAACATCCAAAAGATAAAAAGTTCGATAAACTTCCGCAAGAAGCATCATCTCGCCAAGTATAGGGTCGATTATGCGAAGAGTTGTGAGACACAGTCCTGCCTCGGTCATACAATCATCTCATTCGAGAAAAATATAAAGGCTCGTTACTCCAAAAGGTCTTCCGGTACCGTTAACTACAACCGTAAAGACATCTTCCACAAAATCATTACGAATTCAGAAAATAAAGGGAAAGCCATCGCGATTAGTGAATGTTCACTCACAACACCTCCTGCAAAAGATTTCAAGCAAACTCATGTATTAAGAATACCGCGATTTGAGTCAACTAGTCCTTCGAAGCAACAGTACGCTGGTTTCAAACCAAACAATAGTTCATCTTCTTCAACAGCGTCAGTAGCACAACACTCGCTTCCTCCTTCAATATTAAGACAATCGAAGAATAAGAAAACAAAAGTTTTATCGGCAGACATCAATCAGCCTAACCAACCTTCACCAGATAAGCACATAAATGAAGGAGTCCCTAATTTTCCAACAGTGATTGTTGTGAACAACATTGAACCACAAGTAGAAAGGTCACAACTGCATGCGATTAGATTTCAAGAACCGATGCCTAATATTATTCAGAACATAACGCAGGAAGAAATTCGACAGATGGTCATCAAAACCATTCATCTAGAGAGAAGTGAGGTCAGAATAAAAAAAATTCAATACTAGACACCGTATCCTCGTGAAATAGAAGAAATGTCATTTTTCGCCGATTTCAAACTCCAGACTTTCAAAAATTTATTGGGAACGGATCACCAGAAGAGCATATGATGCATTTCATAATAAAGATGGAAAATTTCTCTAGAGTTCCTCAATATTGTCTGCGATTATTCGGATCTTCTCTGATAGGAAGAGCTTTTAGATGGTATTCAGGTTTAATCCCAGGATCTATTCATACTTGGGAATAGATGTAGGATGCTTTTATTCAAACTTTTTCTTATCTGACAGAGAAGTTAGTTTGGCAGAACTGGCTTCTATTCGCCAAGAAGAGAATGAATCAGTCAAAAAATTCATCAGTCGATGGAAGGACTTGGGGGCATCATGTCTACATCCCCTGCAGGAATCAGAAAAGTAAAACTATGTTTAAAAGACATGAAACCAGAATTGGCGCGCAACCTGATTAGAAAAGATTGGAAAACCTTTCTTGATCTTGCTACGAAGGCTTATGCTTTTGAAAAGATGATTGGAAGAACATCTGCTTTTCAGCCAACATCAACTTACAACACTCGGAAAGAAGAAAATGAAGAAGATTATCAGGATGGTAAAAGAGACAGCGATGAGGAATATAGAAATGGTCGTGCGGTATTTCGAACAAGAAACAAATGTATTCGATTTGGGAATCCCATTCATTCATTCACTTAATTACAAGCAAAAGAAGGTAAAGAAGATAATCACATCATTTATTCATTCCAAGTTCTTTTACATTTTTTTTTTCTCCTTTGATTCCAAAATATAATGTTTATGAATTATAATATAAAACAAATATTTGGCAGTAGCATTATGCATAAGGGCATCGAGCACTATGACACTAAGCCAAATGTTGTGCTGGAAGCCATTGTGCGCTGGAAGAGGCCATTGTGCACTGGTAACGTTGTGCGCTCCATTTTGTTGTGCGTTGTCTCCTGTTGTGCGCCAGTAGCATTGCGCGCCGAACAACACTTGTTCCGCACAATGAGTGCGGACTCTACCTCTCTCTTCTTTCACGATCTTCTCCTTTTTAGTGATTGGATGCTAATGACCCCCTTAGAGGGGTCATGGGGTATTTATAGCCCTCTCACACATGTGATCATGCCACGTAGTCGTTGTGTGGCGCTCTCCACTATGTAGAATGCTTTGTGCGGACTCCACTGTGCGAAATGCTTTGTGCGGTCTCCAGTGTGCGGAACGCTTTGTGCAGACTTCATTGTGCAGATTGCTTTGTGCGGACTCCACTGTGCGAAATGCTTTGTGCGGTCTCCAGTGTGCGGAACGCTTTGTGCAGACTCCATTGTGCAGATTGCTTTGTGCGGACTCCTTCCGCACAACAATCATCTATGCACAATGTTCATTCGCGCACAATGATTATTCGCACACAACGATCATTTTGCGCACAATGATCATTCATGCACAGTTATCATTTTTGCGCACAATGATTTGCGCACAACGACCTTTTTGCTGTGTTTCTTTCTCTCTCTTTTTATGCCTCAACAGATGCCCCCTTAATCCTGTATTTTTGATTTTTAAATATACAAAATAAAAAATGTAGGATCAATATTTCATTTATCCTAGCCCATTTTTTTTTTTCTTTTTCTTCATTGTGCGCCCCATTAATACTAGTGCACAACGCACTAGCGCGCTACACACAACGAGGGGAACTCAACCTATAAATACCCCTCATCATTCCTTTCTTTCACTTCTCCTTCTGTTCACCCCGCCCCTTTGCATGTCAAACCTTTTTCCGCGCACAACGAGCACTTGTGCACAACGACGTTTTGCGCACAACGGACTTGCACACAACAAGAATTACACACAATCGAAGGTAGCGCATGATGACATCTTTCCCGCACATCTCATTGCACACAACAGCTTCCGCACAGCAGTCTGCGCACAACGACTCTGTGCTTCTACGAACTTAGACAAAATTTCCCTTTCTCGACTTTTCAGACTTAACAGATTCTTCCCTTTATTTCTGATTCACTTATTATTTCCTTGTGTAGGTTTTGATGGCCAGTTTAAAGAGACCTCTCGCCTCCCCAAGTACTGCTGGGCCTTCTGACTCGTAATCAGCCGAGACCTGTAGTCAGAAAAGACCTAGATCCGCTGAAGGCTACTCTTCCTTTTTCAAAGAGCCAGTTCCTGTCATTATTAAATTTACTGATCATATCCAATGCCTATCTAAACATATCCGCATGGCTGTACTGATGAAGGAGATAGAAGGACCCCCTACTTCAGGACAAGAATCTGACTGGGATGATTAGTTGAAATGCACAACCAATTTTCGCATAGATGAGACTCGTCCTCCTGCTGCTGAGGCTTCTCCTGCTTTGGTAATTTTGTAGCGAACAAGAGAACAAAGTAAAGATGAAGCTTTTCAAGAAAAGATTCGAGAACACAATCGGAGGCATTTCCAAAATGCGTAGGATTCAATCAAGT
This sequence comes from Magnolia officinalis, assembly GCA_021015155.1. NCBI lineage: Eukaryota > Viridiplantae > Streptophyta > Magnoliopsida > Magnoliales > Magnoliaceae > Magnolia > Magnolia officinalis. The sequence continues at coordinate 36,688,828 of JAJHSJ010000008.1, forward strand.
TAAATGCTGAGGCGATTAAATTTCGCAACCCTTAAAAAGACGAGACCATTGCTCTCCCTTTGCAACTTTAGCGCCACCGGTCCATACTTCAAAGCGAACTGACCAACTATATGACACAGAATAAGCTCCTGTATGTGTCAAATTGGGTGATCAAAGAGCCTCAAATCCTTGAAGGCTATCTCACTGTAACAACCCCAGTCCTAGTAGATAGTCCTGAACACTTGTGCATAGAAACATCTTCACAGGGAAGGTGGTGAATGATAAGGAGGCACGGTAAAATACATTGACCTCGTCCTATTTAAGATAGAAGTATTGAATTTCAGGGACGAAATTCTCTTTAAGGGGAGTAGATTGTAACACCCTGTACGTTTCAGTCCTCGAGTGTTACCATGAATTTAACCTATTATGTACACATATACGGTACCTATGTAGCCAACCTAACCCTACATCCATCCTCTAATATGAATCAGACCAATTAAGAATGATGTCTATCCATAAATCAAGTTATCCAACCGTTGATCATGTGGTCTGATATACGTACTTTCCCTTGACTAAATTGGTAAATAACTCTTTATCTATAATGAGTTAAATGTAAGTCCTTTTGTAAGAATTGTTTATAAATGGGCATAGTACCATGTAGAACCATTATATTTCACAAAACTCTTAGATCAGCAATAATTACAAAAATGCCATTAACATAGACCCCTGAATTCTAGATCACATAGTTTCCATGATTCATTTCATGTGAAAATTTATACCAGGCCTAATTATCATAAATTAACCGTACACGTTGAATTTCAGCCCTTAGCTCATAGTAAATCAGCTACTTGGCCTCTATATCCGTCCATAAACTTATCAATTCGAGATTCCGACCAGTTCATCTTGTTCACCCGACATGAATATGCTTAACCCACCATTAGAATTACAATCTGAGGAACTTACATATGTGAACAAGTAACTTAAATCTAACAGTATACGTGTCATACCACTAATCACTCCAGAAACATACCTTATGACCATCCATTTACGAAACTGACCGTACATCCACTGACATACATGGCCAAAGTGCTAACCATCAAGTCTCCTTATTTTTAACAAGTCATTTGGTCATCCGTCATGTTTGGATCTGCCAAACGGGCCATGTAAACATCATGATAAACCGATCATCATGAAGATCTTAGGGTTTAAGTCCAAATTGCTCGATAACTTATCAATTAGAGGTGTACAAATATTATTTTAGAGTTTTAAAATATATTAGCTATTAAAAGAGAATCTTAGTCATCCTTGAGATATCAGGGCTCAAATTTGGGCGACAGAAAGAGCGTGTAAAATAACGATCACCGTCAAATTTCACTTCATTTAGAGGGTGAGGTTGCAGAGTACAGACGACGGAAGTCTGGACTAGAGAAAAGGGTAAGTTTGTAAATAATAATAATAAAAAAATCTCATGTATAACTCTTAAGCAATCAGTTTACGTAAGTTTCCTTTCACGGTGAATTTTCACGAATACATGGTTACAAAGTGTGGCCCACCTATGACTTAATATTTCCTCATATTCTGGCCCCTGGCCTAACATGACCCTGTCAAACTAATAATGGAGTAGATCTCACAAAGGACATCACGAGTGGACCCCACATGATATCATAGTCAAACACAGTACCCCATGACATGGTTTCAGAAACGTTTTCATGTTGGACAGTACCCACCTTTCCAAATGTGTTGCGGCCCACTAAAACCTCAGATCTACTCCATACTTTGACTCATGGGCCAACACAATACGAGGGATCTGATAAAGGGAGTGGATTTATCAAGAGGTCATCCTAAGTGGATCCATCAATGCCGTACAAACGAGCTGAAAGCAGCATTCCCACTGGCTGTAACAGCGGATGACAAAACTGGAGGGGATAATGAATCAGACACCACAGTTCTCTAATTAGCATCCACTACACCAATCTAAACCATCCGACTGTAAGCCATACCAAAACCGACCACAGATCCTCTGCATTGTCTCATTGATGGTGCTGCTGTTGCGCACGACGTTACGCAATCAAGGTGCATAACCGACTCTCTAGAAGCTTCGAAGCCATCTATAAAAGATTGTCATCGGATGCGCTACAAAACATAACAGAGAGGAAAGAAAAGGGAAAAGAGAGAGGAGAAGAAAAGAGAGAAAGAAAAGAGAGGAGGATAGTGTGGGTACGCGGGTTTCTACCCTCCAACTCCAACCCGACCGAGTCAGGTAAGCTCGTTTCCTCCCCCTTCTTAAAACTTCAACCCAAGCTAAAAATGGCTTTCAACAGAGCCTCTAAATGCACCCTGAAGCGGACAAAAAACCCAGGATTCACCAGGTCATGTGGGACTGATAATGGGGCTCACAAACTAGTTCAAAGTCGGGCTTTTTCAAGCTCTAAGATATTAAAAAAAAATACATTAGCATAATATTATTATATGTATAAATTAACATTAATGTACAATAACTATATGAATAAATACTTAATCAATATTATTTTGCGTAATTCATATTATTTAATATTAAATACTCTATAATTATTTTTTAATCTACTTTCAATTAATAACATATATATTTATTATAATTATAATCTTTAATTTTATGTCATGTATGATTATTACAAATTATTCCATAATTTTAATACTTTTACATTATTTAATTTGTGATAATTTTCAAATCATATTATTCGATATTTAAATATATAATATTACTACTTTTAATAATCATATATAAATTGATATCATTAAGTAATAACACATATATAAAAATAATAAAATATTAATATTTATTATATTTGAATAATATATGTTAATTTTCTATTGTCATAATAATTCGTATGTATAATATAATATTAATATTAAATTATATTATTGATAATTTAATAATATATAATTAATTATTATATCTTTATATACTAACATATTATTTATATATCATATAATATTATTCATGATTACTCCACTTTTAATTATATATATTTATATTACTTTTCTTTAAACTTATTTATATGACATTAATAATAATGGGCCACGTTTGGAGCTGGAATCAGGCCCTTGTCAAGCCTTGAATCCAGCTGAAAACGGGCTGCACGTATCAAGCAGGCCATGCCACATAACGGAGGGCCTCACCATAAAATTGGTGGGCCTGGGCGAGTTTTGGACCACCTGGTTAGGCCGAACCAGGCCCAGTTCGGGCCTCGAATGTTGGGCCAATTTAGGCCTAAACTTGGAGCAAATCCTAGGCCCAATCTGGGCCATTTGAAGAACAAAATCTGGTGGGCCCAACCACTCTAAAGCGAGCCTAAGTGATTCTATTCATGGGCCCTTCAAACCTTCAATATGTTTAGAAGTTATTATCTAATGCAAGCTAATCCTCTAGGAAGCTACTTACGCAACTTGGGGCTATTAGTTGCACACAGGGATTCAGATTAAGGGCAGGACTACGACAACTCAGGTGATGACTTTCCCCTTGGGCTTTCCATCTCTAAGTTAGCCAAACATAGTATACATCAATTTGCTACCACTAGTTTAAGGTCCTAATACTTGTCATAAATTTCTAAGTTTTATTAACTACCCTATCTCAAATTCATGATTTATATATTATGTTCATATTACATGCTAGGCTCATATGCTAGTTAATGAGTACTATTCATGAATAATGATCGTTGTTCTTATGTTTAGTATCGTATCAATTGATAGTTGGTACTATAGTCTCATGATGACACATTGAAACTTTTACCTTCATTATGTATTTCTATACACCTTCATATAAGAACTTATGGTCGTGAGTCACCTTAATATCTAACTCACAATACTACGCGTGGAGAACTCCACTATTGTATGTGAGCCACACTTGAGGTGTAACTAGATGGATTTTGTGTGGAAAATAGGGCCCTTAACCTAGTGTCATTTTGATCAAAGGGTTTATTTAACATCCCAAGGTGGAAAACCTCATGAGCCGGGGATGGTAGTCATGGGATACTATGTCCGATCTGTCGGCCTACGCTGGGTGACGAGCCCTCCGTAGTGACCATTGAGTTACTTAAAATGGCTGATTGTAATTGGAATAATAACAATTCGGCTAATCATGCATCCATAGCATATTGGCGATGACGGATGGCTAATTCTGGATGCTGTAGCACGTGCCCTTAGGATCATTGGGGTATCATTTTACTAGCTCCTAGACCACCGACTATCGACCTATTTGTCCGACTGGAAGAGCATTCCCAGGTCGATGATTGCATGGGTGACGAGCCCAAGTTCGTCTGGATACATCCCTAGCTCGATGATTGCATAGGTGACGAGCCCAAGTCCGAATGGATGAGCATCCCCAGGTCGATGTGCATTCATATACCCATGCATTTTAATAAGATTGCATTTTGCCTGTTTTGGATTATTTCCTTGTTTTTCTTTAAACTATGTCTGCTAAGGTGGCGGTGCGTAATCTTGAGGGGAATTCACACTGAGCTGGCCACTCATTCATCAAACATCCAACCGTACAGAGTATACAGGTGTAGATGGGAAGGACGGTAGCATTGACCCTGACGGTATGATGGTGGAGCCTGAAGATGGATATTATGTAAAGCAAGCCGATGCTGTTCACTGGGTTGCTAGAGCAGATCGAGTAGCTGAGGAGCTAGACGGGGGCCCTGCAGCCCATATTGAGCTCCACCACTAGTTGATAGATTCATGTTTTTTCTTATATGAACTTTGTTAATTGGGATTGTATAAGTCTTGTATGGGCGCTACATTTGGATTTTATTTATGGTGTTTGAAGTGCATACAATGCATGGTTTGCTCTAGCTTCGTTGTTGTTAACTCTGATTAATGATAAGTGGTTCAAATTTACATTAAATTTTATAGGCTAACACTCGGGTTTTTGGAGGACGAGTCATATACTCGGGTTCCAAAAACTGGGGCGTTACACTCACAGAGAAAGGCTTAACCCAAAAGACCAGGCAAATAAGATATATGCACTTCCTCACACCATGCTACAATCCCCATTCTTTATACTTCACTCATTTCTTCGAAACGATTCAATAGCATTTTCGTAATCGCGACTCCCTATGGGGTAAAGAAGAATTTAGGACACAGGGTCTTTGGAGTGATCATCCATATTACAGCGCATGGGCTAAAACAATCTTAAAGAAGTACAAAGATGTCCTTACTGCAGTAAGGATATATCATGCTATAAAAGCCACCTCAGAGTTTTTTCAAAAAGACATGATGATTTATAAGGGCTTTCTGAAGTACTGGTCTCCCACTACAAATTCTTTTCATCTTTCGGTTAGAGAAGTGAGTACCACCTTGTGGGATCTATATAGGATGATTGGCCTACCTATCTTTGGATCTTTCCTAGATGAATACATTCCTACAAATGAGGAATTTGCCTATGTCGCCCCCAACAGAATACCTAAAATTACAACATCAACAATCGAACTTTTCTGCGAAATGTCTTATTTTGTCGACGTTCATAAGATATCCCCTCTTCAATGGCTCGCACATTTTTCCCGATACTTGGTGTAAGTGTTTTAACACTTTTCTTACCTTTTAGACAATACTTACCTATATGTATAAATTGCTCACTCCCTCCTTTTTCAGGTTCCCTGGTAGCCATTGTGCCGAACTAGAAACTAATCGCAAAAAGATAAGGGGCTCGGCTGAATTCACTACTGGAACTGTATTACCCGCCTTTTTGGCTTATTGGTTGAGCTTAGTCATGCGTCCTAGTTCAAAAATCTCAGACTCTATTCGACCAACTTTATTCGTGGTGGTAGGCGCAATGGCGAAAGGTAGAAAAAAATATTCTCTGGCCCCTCTTGTTTTATGCTCGTTATATAGAGCTTTCGGTCATGCTGCGGCACACTACTCAAGCCCGGCACTAGGAGTTACATCTTTTACTCCATGACACTATTTTTCTGGATGGCTTGGCATTTATTTCCCCTGGACTTACAATGACCCCAAGAAGGCTTACATCTACCCCTGTAGTATTTCTTGAAGCGAAAGATGATAAAGAAGGGGTATGAATGGATAGTGGATAAAATTGACAACATGGAATCTATTGACTTCTTCTCTTTTTATTTGGATTACCAAGCTGAAGATAGAGATGTTGAGGATAACAACAACTTGACACTTGTTGAGAGAATCTTCTTTCTTTGCATTCGTTCTTGCAGTCTTCCCATGCGAGGAGTAGAGTTCTGGCGAGAACCATACTATCCAAGTCGATTTGCCAAACAATTTGGGTATGATCAAGCTATTCCCTAGGCAAGTGAGGAAGTTACATGGACAATCAGAAGCTATGGAGCCGGCCCCTACAATTGGGTTTTAATACGGAAGCAGCTCTTAATAAGAAATTTTGGCTCTCGATTTCTTCTTCTAGGGTACAATCATTGAGTGACGGCTTCATATTCCTGGATGCGGTGGTGGGCACATCATTACTACTTGGTACGCAACTGTTTTTTGGTGGATCGGCCTATCTGGGTTCCTCCTCTGCGCTTGAGGAATTATAGGCCGGAGCAAGGGATTGGATATTATTACGAGAAAGATCAGGCCGCCATTCCGGGATAGCTTCATCGTAAAATTTCTGTAGAAGAGCCCATTAGAGAAATAAAGCCTCCAAATACTCTGGAAGGATGGATTGCTTTTGGTTCTGCTTTGGATTTGATAAAACGGGGAGAAAGATAGGCCACTCCTTGCAATGAATTTGAAACTGCAGGCGGTATTCTGCCTTCCCCAACTCCTGAAGGAGGAGATCAGCCTACAAACCTTGCTCCTGTCATTCCTCCTACTACAGAGCGCATCACTTCTACAATTTCTCTTACTATTGGACATACAACCATTGCAGTTATCCCTGTCATGGACCTTGCAACAACCACAATAAGTTGTGCTACAGCCATAACTTCTCCTACCGCGCGTCGGATTGTTATTACTACATCTTCTATGACTTGTTCACGTGCTAAGTCATTGTCTCCTGAAGTTTTGGCACAACAGGTCTCTTCTCCTACTTAGAGTACACATCTTCTCCCTATGAAGACTACTTATAAGGGAAAACAAACCATATCGGAGAAAGACAGCTCATCAGAATACTCAGTAAATACTACAAGCGATGATACATCTTCTCCTATGAGCTTAACTGATGAAGGAGATGCTTTGAATGCAAATACTGATGTTGAAGTGGATATTGGAGAAGAAGATGATGTCAGAGTCGATGAGTCTCCACTTCCTGATGTTCCAATCACTCGTCCAAATGCTTCTCATCCGATTCCAGAGACCTCCCTAGATGAAGAGCAACTCGATTATGGAGAATATTCTCCTGGTGCAAATTTCTTTCTTTCTTTTTGTTGAGGCATAAAATAAGAGGAGAATTTAAGCAAGGAAAGATCAAGGAAAAGGTTGAAGGAAAGGAACAAAGAATCAGTTCTGAGAATACTTTGCGCTGGATCGCGCAAAGTAAACGATTGCGCGGGATCGCGCAAAGTAAAACAAATTGCGCGGGATCGCTCAAAGAAGACAGATTGCGCGGGATCGCTCAAAAGAAGACAGATTGCGCGAGATCGCGCAGAGCATGTTGTTTGCACGTATCCGCGCAAAGCGTATGACAGTGATATAAAAATGATTGGGTGTTATTTTGTCCCACATCGCCCAAGTTGGAGTTCTACACCTATGAAAATGTCTATAAATACCCCGCTCTTTCTCTAAAAAGGGGTTCGAAGATTTCAGAGTGAAAGAAGAGTAAAGGAAAAGATCGAAGGTTCGGAGTATTGGGCTCCAGCAGATTGCGCGGATTCGCGCAAACGAGCATTGGGCTCATACAGTTTGCGCGGACCCGCGCAAACTATATGGTTTGTGCGGTCCCGCACAAACCGACTGCCCTGCAGTCTATAACAGCAATGGGCTGTCATGCTGCCGAAACGGCCGAAGTCTTCAAATCTTCAAGGTCTTCTTATTCATGATAGAATGAAGAATCACCGACAGAAAGGCGTATTTCTCCTAAGTCTCAGGAGATGACCGAAATGGCACCGGAATCTCTATTTTTCTTGAAGACTATTGGTGGATTCATCAATTCCTCCTAAGTCTTAGGGGATGATTGGGATCATTGCCGTTATGCTGCCGAAATCTACATTTAACTATGATAGCTGAATTCATAGTGAATTCTTTGTAATCTATCTTAGAATCAAGGGATATTTGAGGATGTAAATGAATTCAGAATCAATAAAGTGTGATGATTGTCTTTATACTTTTCCATTGTTATGATTGAATAAGATATTTTTCCCAAACTAAATACTTTGTTTCCTTGTCGAAACACTTTTGATGCCTCATATTCTCCGTGTATCATGGAAACTGCCGATGTGGTTGCTCGTGAAGCATCAACATTAAGGGATACAGAGGCTCAATCATCCGAAGTTCAAGTAATAATGGGAAATGTACTTCTTCTTCACAGCACAAAAGAAACTTTACCGACAATCCCCACGATATCTGATGCCACTATTCAGGCTGATAAGTCTCCTACTATGCGTCCTTCTTCCATTTAGCCAATAGCTCGAAGTTTGGAATTTTTCTCTGATCCGGTTGACATCCCAACTCCGACTACTCTTAACTCAAGTACTGTAGGGGCTCATGAGCTTTCTTTCAATGTTGCTGCGATTACGGAAGCACTCAGTTCCGCAGCACCCACAACCTGTTCTTTTCAAGCTATTCCTACTGTTGCCCCCAAACCGGGTACATATTTTCTCTTCTTATTTTATATCATTATATTCATATGTATCTTCTTTCGAACTTATAATCTTTTCTTCTTTCTCTTTTAGCTTCATTTGTGCCAACTCCAAGCGAGTCTGAAGGGTTTAATTCGGTAGTCGCAGTTTTTGATAAACTCTCATTGGAAAAAGTGTCTCCTCTTATGCTGGGACTCTTCAAGCACGCAATTTTTGTTATCATCAACGCTTTTAAAGATCCATCCCAGTGGCCTTTTTTAGATAGTGCCCTAGTAGTCCTCACCCATTCGGATCGTCTGGCACATGTCAATATTCAGTCTCTTCATGACTCCTTGTCACAATTTTATGATTCTACAAAAAACCTAGAAGCAGCACGAGGTATAGTCATTGCTCCCGAAATTCTAAATCGTCAGAAGGAATTGACACTACTTAAGGAGAAACTCTCTCATTCAGATGATGTCCTTACTAATCGCAATGCTGTTAGTCAATCTCTTCATGAGAAGTTAAAAGTTTCTGATAGAAATAAGGCGATCATTGACAATGAGATTGCTATACTTGAGAGAGAAATTCTATTACTCAAGAGTCAGAAAGCAGCAGAAGATTTAACTATTTGTCAAATCAAAGGGGAGCTTAAAACAAATTCTCAAATAATTGATGCTGAACAAGCTGAGCAAACAAAGGACAAGGAAGCGGTTGCTTCTTTGGAATCAGAACTGGTTGGCGTTCCCGATCAAGCCAGAATAATTCTTGAGGTTGAACGCCTGACTATTGCGGCACAACTTCAATTGAAAGAAGAATTGCAATGTTACTTAGCAGTATTAAACATAGCTGAAGATCTGTAAGCATTGTATGTAAATATTCCTTTTCTGTTGTGATACATAAACAACTTGTGGTGTTTTATTTAGAGCAAAATACATTCTTGATAATACAATCATTGATTTTGGGATACATGTTGATGCAATACTTTCATACTCATGCTTTATTACCTCTAATATTTATATTTATGCATTATACGGTGACCCTATATGATGTTTTATTTCAATGGGTGGAACTATTTCATTTCAAAGTTAGTTAATTAGCTTCGCACACAGTTTAAGCTCTTGAGTAGTGGAACGATCACAGTTTTTTAGACTCATAAGTAGTTAGAGTCGGGTCTTATGCGAATGGTCTCTCTAACTCTCATGAGTTCTCTGGACTTATCGCGGCCGAGGAGTTCATAAACTACGGTCCATTAGAGGGGCCCAATGAAGCTACCGGAGCCATGAACTCAATGGGATTTACGCGCAAGGTTGGCCATAGTAATTCTTTAGAGTTCGCTGGGTGCATAAGGCTACCTTTGGTACCAAATCCAAGGCTGCCGATCCATCAATGAGTAGGTTTAAGCCCTTCCTCATGAGTTAATACCGAAATCAAAGCAGGGATCTGGGGGGTCTTATTTTATTCCCCGTTTTTCTTCGTTTATGAGTTCGGACCCATGCATGGGAGGGTATTTTCATCCTCGTCTATGATGGTGTCAGAGAGCTCACAAACGGCATTGGTCTCATGCGTGACTGGCCGTTTTACAACTTTTTGGCCTTTTAAGGCTTTTAGTCACTGGCTCCATCCGCTGTCCGCATGAGTATGTATGTGATGTGGCGTATATGGGCTTTTTAGGGCCGCTGGCTCCACACTATTGTCCCGAATAGTATAGGTCTTACGCGTAGTTAGCCGTATAGGGCTTGGCTAGGCTGCCTTAGACGATGAATCAATAATTGATATATCGTCGTTGCTTATTGTTGCCTGCATGATAATATGATGATATTTATTCTTTATGTTCAGCTAGCTTGATCAGCTTGATCTGATGATATTTATTCTTTATGTCTATCTAGCTTGGCGATAATAATCAATTTTGATAAGTAACCAATAATGACGGCGACGGTGGGGATTCTGTCAATGGTGAACGACCAATAATGACAACAATGGTTGGGCCTTCGATGATAGTGATATGATTGAAAATTTTCCTTTTATTCATCATTCATGAAGATAAAATATTTTGTCAATGGTGAACGACCAATAATGACAACAATGGTTGGGCCTTTGATGATAGTGATATGCTTGAAAATTTACCTTTTATTCATCATTCATGAAGATAGAATACAAGGCTCCGCCTTTAAAGGCTATTTCACCATTTCATCTGTGATTGCCCCCTTTTGATGTAGAAGAATTATCCTGATAATTTTCTAGATCAAAATTCCTCCCACTGTTAGGGGTGATATTTCTTGATGAAGTGAGCATTGACCGGTATACTGATGCCTCGTCCATCTTGATCTGTTACTCTGTATGCCCCATTGGGGTCGACTTCAGTTATGATATACGGTCCGTCCCACTTAGGGTCAAACTTGCCCCCTATTCTCCGAGTGACTACTATTGGCCTTTTCAACATTAAAACCAGATCCCCCTTCTTGAAAGATCAGTGTTTAACCTTTTTATCAAAGGCAGTAGAAATTTTGGCTTGATATGATTGCAAGCGCTACTGAGCTGCCAATCATTTTCATCAAGCAGATCCAACTCTCTCAACCATATTCTCGCATTCACGTCATCTGTAATTGATTGATGCACTGCTACCCTTATTGAAGCGACTTGTATTTTGATTGGCATGACAACTTCTACACCATAAACTAACAAATACCGAGTAGCTTGTGTCGTTGTACGATGCGTCGTTCTATAGGCCCATAGAGCTTCCTGCAGTTTTTCATCCCAGTTATGCTTATTCCCGCTCACCGTTTTCTTCAGTATTTTCACAATTGTCTTATTGAATGCTTCTGTCAGCTTATTGGCTGGTGGATAATAGGGTGTTGAGAATGACTGATGAATTTTAAACTTAAGACATAACTTCTCCATTCCCCTGTTCTTGAAAGGAGTGTCGTTGTCTGTATGATTTTCTTCGGGATACCATGGTAATATATTATTGCTTGCCGGATGAAATTAACAACATCTCTCTCTTTAACACTTCTCAGTGCGATCGCTTCCGTCCATTTGGAGAAATAGTCCGTTGTTACTAGTATATACTATTTTCCTCTGGACGATGGTGGATTTATGGGGCCATTGACATCGATCCCCCACATGGTAAAAGGCCAGGAAGTAGCTGACTGATGAAGGTCTTTAGGGAGTACATGTATGATGTCCCCGTGGATTTGACACTCGTGGCATCACTTTGCGTAGTCCATTGCATCTTTAAACATTGTCGGCTAGTAATATCCCATTCGGTGTACTCGGTGGAACAAATTTCTTCATGCCTGATGTGCCCCGCATTCCCCAGAATGTGCCTCTTGCAGCACTTGACCTGCCTCCTCTTCACTTAGACATTGCAACAGTATTTCATTATAGGACCTTTTATATAATCCTTCATTACACATAATGAATTTTTTTGCCCTCTGCTTAACCTGGAACTTCACCTCGGAATCTTCTGGGAGAATATCATATTTGAGATAATCAATGAAAGGCTAATACTAATCATCTACTGTCACTTCTAGGCATGATATAAGGAGTGCTTCCATTGTGTCATTAATTATATCTGCTGAGGGCAAAAATCTCCTTTCTTCGATTGTCACTTGCAGGGGACTTCGATTTGGGTGAGACAGTGTTGTTGTTAAACTGGCTAAAGCATCAGCCCTGGCGTTCTCGTACCGTGGTATATGTTTGTTTCGACAAGAAAACAAAAGTATTCGATTTGGGAATTATCTTATTCAATCATAACAATGAGATAATTACAGAAAAACAATCATCACACTTCATTGATTCTGAATTCATTTACATCCTCAAATATCCCTTGATTCTAGATATTTTACAAAAGAATTCATTGCAAGTTACAGTTATCGCAGTTAATATAAATTTTCGGTAGCATAACAGCGCCGATCTTAATCATCTCCTATGACTTAGGAGGAATAGATAAATCGACCAATAGTCTTCAAGAGGACGGAGATTCCGGCAGCATAACAGCGCTATTTCAGTCATCTCCTGAAACTTAGGAGGAACACGCCTTTTCGTCGATGATTCTTTCTTTTCTCCTGAACAAGAAGAACCTGAAGACTTGAAGACTCTAGCCATCCTAACAGTATAACAGCCCATTGCTGTTACAGACTGTTCAGCAGTCGGTTTGCGCGGGTCCGCGCAAACAATATGCTTTGCGCGGGTCCGCGCAAACTATATCAACCCAGTGCCGCTTTGCGCTGGTCCGCGCAAACTTCAGGAGTCCGATACTCCTTTGTGTGCCGTCGCACAAAGTGCAGGAGTCCAATACTGCGCACCTTCTGTCTTCTCTTTCGTCTTTCTTTCACTTCTGAAATCTTCGAACCCCTTTTGAGAGGAGGAACGGGGTATTTATAGACGCTTTCTTCAATGGAAATCTCTGTTCTGGTCGATGTGGGACAAAATAATCAACCAACCTTTTTGATCCCACCGCCATATACTTTGCGCGGACACGTGCAAACGATATGCTTTGCGCGGTCTTGCGCAAACTATCAGTCCCCGCGCAAACTGTCTTCATAGTTTCCCACGCAAACCGTTCACTTTCCGCGGTCTGGCGCAACCATTTCACTTTGCGCGAACCCGCGCAAAGTGGTCTTAAAGCTGATTTCTTGATCTTTCAAATTGATTTCTTGATTTTTCTCGTCTTCACTTCCTTGCTTATTTTATGCCTCAACAGATGCCCCCTTGATCCGTTCTTTGTTTTTTTCCGAAAATCAAAGAAAAAGGATCAACCAGTTATCTTCTGCAGGGTTTGCGCGACCCCGCGCAAAGCTCTGGTCGAGTACCGTACTCGGCCATAAAGGCTATAAATAGTCCAACTACTTAGTCATTTTTACGAACCGTTCTCTGCTGAAACTCTGCTCTGGCAATTTTCTTCCGCGCAAACCTCCCACTTTGCGCGACCCCGCGCAAACCGTTTCACTTTGCGCGATTTTCTTTTGAACTTGAAGTTTTTCCGCGCAAACTGTATACTTTGCGCGACCCCGCGCAAAGTACTCTGTACTTAGCCAAATTTCTTTTTGAACTGTCTCCAACACTTAGCCATTTTCTCTCTTCTTCCTTACTTCCTTTATCTTACTTTCATGGCTCTTGTAAAACAAACGGCTCGTCTTGTAACTCCTTCTGACTCTCCTCCTTCTGATCAGCCTCCTGCTAAGCGGACAAAGACCACTTCCAAAAATCCCGCTTACTTCAAAGAACCTGTTCTTCCCACTTTCGACTTTTCTGACCGTATTAGATCTTTACCTTCCCCCATTCACAGATCTATATCTTTGGGAGACATCAAATGTCCGCCTAAGCATGGCAGAGAGTATGACTGGGATGAATGGTTGAAGGCCACCGCTCATATTCGGACTGATAGTGAGAGAGCACCTCTCCGTGAAGATACTCCTCCTGCTTCTCGCCTAAAGAAAATTCATCGCAATAAGGCGAAAGAATTTGCAGAAAAGATCAAGGAACACAAGAAGAAGAGGCTTCAAAACTCGTGGGACTCAGTACGAGTTGTCGAAGGTATTATGAAGTTTGATAATCCTCATGTGGAGGGCATGACAATCATTCCCATCAAGGTATATCGCCATCAGTCCATGCTAGACTGTGAGTCCAAAGATTACGTCCATGGCGAGAGATTAATGTATACTGAATCATGGACCTCAAGAGAGCCCCGAATCCTGGAGGGAACTATTCGAACTCAGAAACCGCGACAGAGGATAGGAGAAGTTCATCCCATGATCTTCTTAACTCCTTTCCACAGTCCTCATGATCTCTTTCCTTCTCATTTTTATGAGACGGTGCGACACGCTTCAGAGATCGGGAGCAACTCTGGGGACAGGCAGAATTCCGCATCAGAGGCATGTTAACTGCTCGTCGATACTATTCTGAATGGGCGGAGGCTATATTGCTGAAGCATACGAGCATTCTTGCAAAGATCGGCCTTTATGATGCAATAGAAGTGACCTCCAAATACTTCTATAGGGAACCCAATATTCTGAAAGGCTTCCTTGAATACTGGTCGCCTACAACCAACTCCTTCCATCTTCCTTATGGTGAAATGAGCATATCTCTTTGGGACCTTCATCGCATAGCCGGTCTCACAATAACAGGCAAATTCTATGATGAATTCATTCTGACAAACAGAGAATTGGCCTTCGTATCTTCTCCAGACCGCAAGCCTTCCATCTCTGAGACTACTATAGAGTTATTCAAAGAGATGGGCAAATTTCCCAACTTCCACAAAATTCCCCCTCTTCAATGGCTAGCACATTTTTCTAGGGGTCTCAGGTATTTACCAATCCAACAACTGATCTTCCTCCTTGTATTCTTGCTATTTAGCCATTCTTGCATATTAACCTCCTTATTTTCTTTGAAGGTTTCGCGACTGCCACTCTAAAGAACTAACGAAGCTTCGAGATGCAATAAGAAGAAAGCCAGAATATAGTTCTTTCGGAGAGCTTGCAGCATTCTTGGCTTACTGGCTAAGCTTGGTTGTATTGCCCAGCTCCAATGGGCAGATGCTGTTCGTCCCAGTGTCTTCGTTGTGGCTGGTGCTTTAGCGGAGGGCCATAAATATTCTCTTGCTCCTCCCGTATTATGTTCTATCTACAGGGCTCTTGGAGAAGTAGCTACCCACATAAAAGACCCAATTCTTGGAGCTTCGTCTGCGCATACTTCTTGGCATTATATTACGGGGTGGCTTGGAGTTTATTTTCCCTGGACTTTTGAAGCTCCGGAACAAGCATATACTCATCCTTCTCACCTTCCACTCTGGTTCTTTCAGCAAAGAGCGATGGCAAAAAGGGCATATGAGTGGGTTGCCAACAAAATTCGAGATGATGATCAGATAAACTTCTTTCAGTTCCGCCTACATCGCTACACCGAAGATACAGATATGGTGGACAACGAAACACTTACTGCAGCAGAAAGAGCTTTCTTCTTTTCTATTCGCTCATGTAGTTTGCCTCTTCGGGAAGGGACAGAATTCTGGAGAGAACCTTACTACCCCAGTCGTTTTGCTCGTCAATTTGGTTATGATCAAACTGTACCACAAGACTGCGGGCTGGTTACCAGAAAAATGCGCTGCTATGGAACTGGTCCTCTTAACTGGGCCATGATATGGAAACAGTTGCTGAATGGTTGCGTTGGATCCCTCTTCATAATTCCAAGCTGTGATCGCATAGTCCGTACATCATATAGCTGGATGCGATGGTGGGATCATCAATCATACCTGGTTGCTAAATGCTTGCCAGTGGATTCTTCTATCTTTCTTCATCCGCCCAGGCTAAAGGGCAGAAATTTAGAGAGCGGAATTGGCTATATTCCAGAAAAGAGCCATGCATCTCATCCCGGAGAAATTTGTAGGAAGATATCATTGGAAGATCCCATTCGTGAAATCAAGCCCATCAATACTTTGGATGGCTGGTTTGCTCACGGAGATCTGAGAGAATTCGAGAAATCTCGTCGGGACTCTTCATACCAAGCCGCAGACGATGCTGTAGGTACATCTTCTCCAATTCCTGCAGAGACTGCAGCAGTTCAAGAAGGACCAGCTATTGGTACTTCCGTATCTCCTCCACAACCCCTTGGTCCTAGTCCATCTTCTCCGATGACTAGATCAAGAACGCGTTTGCAAACATCATCCCCTATTCCTTCCGAAATGACTCGCCAAGCATCTGCTTCCCCTATGGTCCAAGAGTCTGCACCGGAGAGCAGCAAACCCATTTCTTACAAAGGGAAGCAGGTTATTATTGAAGAAGTTGACGAAGAAAATTTGGAAGATGAAAGTTCAGCTTCATCATCAGATACAACTGAATCTTCACAATACGAAGACAGCGGAGATAGCGATAGTGGTGAAGATAAAGATGATGACTTTGAAGAAGGTGAAGTTGATATTGGCGAAGAAGAGGAAACAGCTGTGAAAGAAGCTGAGATGGAATCTTCCCCTGCAATTGCTAAGACTTTTCCTGGCGCCAATGTTCCTGCTAAATCTCCTGCAGCTGAGAAAGATGACGAGGATCTTTTAGATTATGGAGAATATGGGTATTCACCAGGTAAAGGAAATTTTCATATACATATTTTTATTTTAACAACTATATATATATATATATATTATTTTAATCATTGCGTCTCCCTTTTTAGGCGCCCAAGTTACAGAAATAGGTGCTATCTCTCCAATGAACCCTCTTGTGGTAACTTCACCAAAAGCACCCGCAATTCCATTGGTAGTGCAGAGAGTAGTGGCTCGTGAAATCATATTTCCCACAGAGACTACTGACTTGCCAACTCCGCTACCAGAGATTCAAGTACGGAAGCTAGAGCACCATCTTTTGCTGATATGGTGGAATTGGGCCCTTCCATGACTCAGAGAGCTTCTCCTTCTATTAGTCGCATTCCTGTAACAGGTATACATATAGGCATTGATTATTTTACCCAATACTACCTATTTCATAATAGTATTTTAAATATTTTTCTTCTTTTGCTATAGGAACTTATTCTTGCAGTGGCGCGGCCAGTTCTGATTCTGTGACCACTATTTCTGAATTGTCGTCTTTCGCGAAAATTCCTGTTCATAAAATGCTCATGGTGAAACATTCCTTGTTAGCCATAATCCATATCTTCAAAAATCCTGATCAATGGTTGGATTTGGATGTTGCCATAGAGATTTTGGAGAGCTCTGCCAAGATGGCCAGAATAAACATATCTCCTTTGCGGGATTCCCTCCTCAAATTTCGTGATTCAGTAATTTCTCTGGCGTCAGTAGAGAATGTCACAATCGCACCTGAAATTTTAGAATACAGGAAGCAGCTGACTTTATCTCAAGAACAAGTTTTTCTGTCGGCTTCATCGATTTCTAAACTTGAACAAGAGCGTATGATTCTTCAAGATCAACAAAAGGCTTATATTGATGGAAAAGCGATTATCCAAGATCGTATTGCAGCTCTGAAGGAGGAAATCTCTCAACTGGAGAGAAGGAATCGTGAGCAATCCTTAGCCCTTCAAGATGTTGAAGAAAAGATACGAGCAAATGCTCAATCCATTGATATTGAAAAATCTGCACAACTTCAAGGAAAAGAAATGATCGCTTCTTTGGAGGATAAGCTTACTGGCGTTCCTGATCAAGCAAGACTTATTTTTGAAGAGAAATCTAAACATGATGCAGCTCAGGCACAATTGAAAGAAGATTTGCGCAGATATTCAGAAGCAGTGGGGATTACAGAAGATCTTTAAACATGTAATTTTGAACATGTAATCTTTGCTTTCATGTTTCTTTGGACATAATTTATTTGGCTTTTGCTTTCATGTTTTCTTTTTTTTTTTGGTTTTTTGACATAATTTATTTAGCTTTACATATGTTTCATGATAGCATTTTGAGATGTTTATAATAGCATTTTTATATTGTATGTCATTTTCATATTGTATGTTTATACTTAATATTATTAGATTATATTTATACTCTATACAGTAATTTCATTACATCCTTTACAATTTCTAAACCTTTTATGCTTTGTTAGTGCGGGACTCTCTATGTGAGTATTTAGATTGGCGGTACTAAGTTTTGATTTAATTAGCCACACACAGTTTAAGCTCATGAGTAGTGGAGCGTGCGCACACACACAGTTTAAGCTCATGAGTAGTGGAGCATTTATGGGTCTTATGTGATGGCCACTGTAACTCTCTAGAGTTCTCTTTTGGGCTTCTCACTGCCTTGAGCTCACGGTCACGGTCCATCAGAGGGGCCCATTGACGCTACCGGACGGTGAACTGTTGGTTTTACGCACAGGGTTGGCCACGGTAACTCTCTAGAGTTCGCAGGGCTCGCAAGGCTACCTTTGGGCACCAAATCTAGGGTCGCCAGTCCATCAATGAGTAGGTTTAAGCCCTTCCTCACGAGTTACTACTGAAATCAAACCCTAGACCTGGAGGGTCTTACGCACGGTTGGCATAAAGCTCGCACTGCGGCCCCTGTTTTCTTCGTCTGCAAGGTCGAGCCCATTCACAGGAGGGCATTTTCATCCGTTCCCCGTGGCGCTGCCAGAAGCTATACAGACGGCATGGGAGTTACGGTGACTAGTCTTCGCGGATTTATGGCCTTTTAGGCTTTGAATCCTTGACTTCGTCAGCTGCCCGCATGGGTGCGCACGATGGTCTTCGCAGGCTTTTTAGGGCCACTGACTCCTCGCCGCTGCCCGAATGGTGATCTTCATAGGTCTTATGTATAGTTGGCCGGCTCTTTTAGAGCTTGATCCTTTGAGAGCATTTTTTTTTTTTTTGCGAGCTTGATCTTTTTTTATTTGGCTCAATTTGGCTCTTTTAGGATTTGGCTTGGCTATACTGCCTCTTTGATTGTTATTGATGTATCTTTGCTTTTGATAATATCTTAAGAATATCCGTGCCTTGTAAGGCAATAATATTTACCTTCAAGAAGGTCTGTGTCTTGTGAGGCAATAATATTTATCTTCAATCTTCAAGAAGATCCATGCCTTGTGAGGCGATAATATATATATATATATATATATATATATATATATATATATATATATATATGATCATCATACATCCAAAATATGGTAGATATTTTCGAAATATCTTTAAGAAGACCCATGCCTTGTAAGGCAGAATATTTTCAGCTTAAATAATATCTTCAAGAGAATCCATGCCTTGTAAGGCCTGATATTTCCAGCTTAAATGATATCTTCAAGAGAATCTTCGAGATGATATTAACTTTGTCAATCTTATTTGATGATGATGATGATCATATATATATTTTTCAGATTCGATGCTTGATAATTGACATGTTTGTGAACTTTTTCTTCATAGTTTCTTTTGTTGCCATATAGACATGATCTTATTCATCCTTGCCCCCTTTTGATACAGAATCATTATGCCGATAATATTCGGGGTCAAAATCAGCATGTCTATCTTCAGGGGTAGTATCTTTTGATGAAACGGGCGTTGACAGGTATACTGATACCCTGTCCCTCTTGATTTGCGATTCTATATGCCCCATTGGAGTATACTTCTTTTACTACATATGGACCGTCCCATTTAGGCTCGAACTTGCCCCCTGTCCGGCGAGTGACCACTATAGGTCTTTTCAACATTAACACCATATCCCCTTTTTTGAAAGAGCGGTATTTAACCTGTTTATCAAAGGCAGCCGATATTCTGGCCTGATATGACTGCAACCGCTGCTGAGCTGCAAGACGCTTCTCATCGAGCAAATCTAATTCTTTCAGCCTTATTTTTGCATTTTCATCATCTGTTATAGACTGATGTACTGCTATCCGGAGTGATGCCACCTGCATTTCAATTGGGATAACTGCCTCTATACCATAGATTAATGAATACGGTGTCGCCCCTGTTGCTGTACGATGGGTAGTTCTGTAGGCCCATAATGCTTCTTGTAACTTTTCATCCCAATCGCGTTTATTGCCTGTCACCGTTTTTTTCATTATTTTGACGATCGTTTTGTTAAACGCCTCTGCTAGTCCATTGGCCGGAGGATAATAAGGTGTTGAAAAAGAATGCTGGATGCCAAACTTCTGACATAACTTTTCCATGCCTCTATTTTTAAAAGGGGTACCATTATCAGTGACGATCTTTTTCGGAATACCATGACGGTATATTATAGCATGCCGGATGAAATTGACCACGTCTTTCTCTTTAACATTACGCAAGGCGACTGCTTCGGTCCATTTGGAGAAATAGTCTGTTGCTGCCAAGATATACTGTTTTCCTTTTGATGAAGGGGGATTTATAGGACCAATCACGTCGAGTCCCCATGCTGAAAAAGGCCAGGAAGCAACAGACTGATGTAATTCTTCTGGAGGAACATGTATTACATCTCCGTGTATTTGACATTCGTGACACCGCTTTGCATATTCTATTGCATCTTTGAACATAGTAGGCCAATAATAACCCATTCGATGCACTCTATGGCATAAATTTCGGCCGGCTTGATGTGCTCCACATTCACCTGAATGTGCTTCCCGCAGCATTTGGTTTGCTTCTTGCTTGTCTAAGCATCTTAGCAGCATTCCATTGTAAGATTTTCTATACAATACTTCACTACATATGACAAATTTGCCTGATCGCTGCTTAATCTGCTGCTTTTGCGCATTATCTTCTGGCAAGATATCATACTTTAGATAATCAACGAAAGGCTGACGCCAATCGTCTATCATTACTTCTAGACAAGATATAGGAAACATTTCTACGGTTTCTTCGATAACTTCTGCAGACGGCAGGAATCTTCTTTCTTCTATAGTTACCTGAAGAGGACTTCGTTTTGTGCAGGACAGAGCTGCTGCCAGACCGGCTAAAGCATCTGCTTTTGTATTCTCTGACCGCGGTATGTGTTTAATTTCCACATGACAAAATTGTTCAAGCAACTTTTGTGCCTTCCGATAATAGGGCAGAAGTTCTTCTTTCCTTACTTCGAATTCTGTTGTCAACTGATTTACAATCAATTTAGAATCTCCGAAGATATGCAATAATTTATTTCCATTTGCTGGGCTATTTCCATTCCGATGATAAGAGCTCTGTATTCAGCTTCATTGTTTGTACATGCGGTGCCCAGTGTGAAGGAATATGGCAATAAATCGCCTTGAGGTGTAATGAATATTATTCCTGCCCCCGCTCCCGATATTCGAGCAGCACCATCAAAATACATTTGCCAAAGATTCTGAGATTCAGCCAACATAACCTGTTCATCTGGGAATTCGTCATTGATCTCTTCACTTTCTGCTATAGGATGTGCTGCGAGGAAATCTGCCATAGCTTGTCCTTTTACTGCTTTCGCCGGTTTATATGAAATAGTATATTCTGACAGCAATAACATCCACTTGGCTAGTCTTCCTGACAACATTGGCCTGGTCATCAAAAATTTTATCGGATCTGCTCTTGAGATTAGAGTTATATCATGGGAGAGACAATAATGCCTTAACTTTTGTACAGCGAATATCAGCGCCAAACACTCTTTTTCGATCGAGGAATAATTGCATTCTGCCCCCATTAATGTTCGGCTTAGATAATAAAGAGCAGTCTCTTTTCCGGCTTCGTTTACCTGTGCTAACAAAGCACCCAAAGAATTTGTAGCTGCAGATGTATATAAGATAAGTGGCTTACCTTTCACTGGAGCTGTTAACACCGGCGGCTGTTTCAACAATTCCTTGATTGAGTCAAAGGCATTTTGACAGGCGTGATCCCATATAAATTCTGTGTCTTTCTTCATTAACCGAGAAAATGGCTGACATCTTCCTGCGAGATTTGAAATGAAACGACGAATGTATGCCAATTTTCCTTGTAAGCTTTTTAATTCCTTCAACGTTGTTGGCGGCGGCATATTTTGAATAGCTTTAATTTTTTCTGGATCAATCTCGATCCCTCTGTGTCGTACAACAAAGCCGAGGAACTTTCCAGAAGATACTCCAAATGCACACTTAGCAGGGTTCATTTTCAATTGCTTCTTTCTGAGACGACGGAAGACTGATGCTAAATGTTCGCGGTGTTCTTGATGATCTCCCGACCTGACCACCAAGTCATCAACATAGCATTCGACATGTTTATGCATCATATCTTGAAAAATATTTTTCATTGCCCTTTGATATGTTGCCCCAGCATTTTTGAGACCGAAAGGCATAACTTTATAACAATAAATTCCAAGCGGTGTTCTGAAAGCCGTTGCCTCTTCATCTTCGGGCGCCATCCTGATTTGATTATAACCTGCGTATCCGTCCATAAAAGACATAATAGCATACTGAGTAGTGCTATCAATTAATAATTCTGTTATCGGGAGGGGGAAGTCATCTTTTGGACATGCTTCATTCAGATCTCTGAAGTCGATGCACACTCTAATCTGCCCATTCTTCTTTTTCACTGGAACAATGTTTGATATCCACTTGGGATATTTAACTTCTCTGACGAATCCAACCTTTATTAATTTATTTACTTCTTTTTCGATTAATGGAATCAGGTCTGGGTGGAATCGCCTTTGAGCTTGCTTTACTGGTTTCTTTTCTTTGGAAATATTTAATCGATGCATTGCTACAGAGGGTTCCAATCCTGGCATTTCTTCATATGTCCAAGCGAAGACATCTTTATTTTCTCTGAGAAGCTGGCCATATTTCTCAAATTCCTGATCTGAAAGACTGACACTGATAAATGTGTTCCTTGGCTCTTCTGCTGTCCCCAAATTTATTTCTCGCAAGCCATCTATCGTCGGCTGTCCTCCGTCTTCTATTTGTCTTGGAGCGTTTTCAGGACACTTAACTATCTTAGCATCTTGTTCTGATATCTGTTTGGCTGGAATCATATTTACTGATACCATATTTACTGATGATTCTGCTCCTAATCCTTGGAATTTTCTCCGTTTTTCTTGATTAACTCCGAGAGGGATTTGAATTCCTTTCCCATGATTCATCCAGTGGGCTTGTCACAATCAAAACCCATATTTCTCATGATTTTCTTGCTTACTGCACTGTATTTTCCCAAATTCTGCGGTGCTAACTCTCCATGATATATATTGCTTGTGTTTTCATTCTTCACTTCTGCTGCAACGTGGAACTTTATTGCTTCAGGATATTTAGCACTGGCTCTGACTTGAAATATGCCTGGGGCGGCTGCAAATGGCTTACATCTTTCGATATTGGGTAAAGGCATCGTGTAATTGGACTGTAAGACTTTCAACTGTTCTGTTGACAATAATGTCAACGGCGGTTGTCCAGGTTGTCTCAGGCGTTTTGATACAAAATAAAACTTTTTCCTTGCTCCTGTAGTCTCAGAAGACTCCGCCCTTTCTTCTCTAGCTTTATTTATTTGGACATCTTTCAAGATTCCTTTCTATCATCATTTCCTGCTTCTTTAGAGAAACATTTATAATAGCTAGCATCCGCAAAGAAAGACTCAGCTTCTGTATATGGTTTTGCATCAGCTATTACTTTACACTGCATTCCATCCTTGTAGTATTTGAAACATTGGTGTAGAGTAGAAGGTACAATATTGTACTGATGTATCCATGGCCTTCCCAAGAGAAGGTTATATGTCGTCACAGCATTTATAACGTGACATATAACAGAAGTGATTAATTCTCCTACTTCCAATGTTACTGTAATTTTACCGAGCGCGCGTTGTCCATCTTGATTAAACCCTTGTATCATCATTCCGCTGGGGCGCAAATCTGAACGGCGATAACCCAATTTAGTAATCATGGAGAGTGGCAAAAGATTCACTGCTGACCCATTGTCTATCATGATCCGTTTTATCTTCTTTTCACAAATGTACCCTTCTATCATCAATGGCCTGTTATGTTCTGTTTCACCAATTAAATCATCATCAGAAAAAGATATCACTGGTAGACAATCCACCTTTTCCTTGCTTCTTTCATTCTTCATTTCTGTCAGTAAAGTTTCTCTCACATCGTGATCAGCCAGTGCTTGAATCAAACTCTGTCGAAACTCTTCTGATAACTTGAGTGCATCATAAATACTCAAACGTGCGGATATACCTTTCAAGTGACTAACTACATCGTAAGCCACTTTTGTCGATGTATCTTCATTTCTACTTCTATCCTTGATGTTCCGCTTTTCAGTCACTTCTTTCCTTATAATTTCTGCTTTTTGCTTTATCGGACTCGTTATCTGCTTCCCTGATCGCAACGTAATCATTGTCGCATTTCTTATCGGCCTTCGGTCTCCCTTTTCTTTCATTCCTCGAGTCTTTTCTTGAATTGACAATACATTTACTGTCGCCCTTGTATTCTTTTCTTTGCTTTCGCTGGTTATTATATCCCCTCTATTTATCATTCGCTGTATGATGCACTTTAACGTGTAACAATTTTCTGTCGGATGTCCCACTAAACGATGATAACGGCAAAAGTTTCTTTCTCGGGTTCTTGTCACATCTTCAGGGCGTTTCGGTTCCGGTAATTCCAGGGTACCTGCTTTTAACAATTGTTGCATCATAGGCACCACGTCCTCTCTGTCAAACTCAAATCCTTCATGAGAATCGAGCATTCTAAGCTTTTTTCCACCGTATTGTCCCTTGATTGATTCCAGTTTTCTTTTCCTTCCGGCCTTTTGTCTCTTGAGCCCTTCACCTCTTGATTTTTCTTATCCCGATCGATGGTGTTGACGGTTGTCCTGCCAGGTATTCTTCTGACAGTTTCATGATGAAATGCTGGCATCTTACGAGTCATTAATTCCAATGCATGGGCTTTGGTAGCCAAATCGCGAAAGGTTCCGATATCAGCGCTGGTGAGTCCGAACGCAATTCCTGTCTCCATAGAGTTCAGACACATTTTGACTTGTTCCTTTTCTTCTGGCAACTGCCTACACGATGCCCCCAGTGTTTTCCATCTGTCTATGAATTTTTCAACTGGTTCTCCTTCTCGCTGTCGTACTGAAGCTAACTCTGTGATGCTAACATCGCGTTCTGACGAGAAGAAGTTTGACATGAAAGCATCTTGCATTTCTTCCCATGTGCGTATAGATCCCGGTGCTAAATTTGAATACCACCTGAAAGCTTTACTTGTCAATGATGATCCAAATAAGCGTAAACAGTATTGAGGTATTGTGGAGAAGTTTCCCATGCTGGTGATGAAATGCATCAGGTGTTCTTCTGGTGATCCTTCCCCATTAAATTTCTAGAAATCTGGATGCTTAAAATTGGCTGGAAACGGAACATCCTCTACCTCTCTCGGGTAGGGTGTTCGGTATCTGAAATGACCGGTATTCGCTCGCTCTCTTTCTATTCTGACTGCTTCTTCGACGACTTGTCTTACATTATCTTGCGTTATAGCCCTTGCTGCTGGAACTGATCCTCGTGATCCTATCTCTTGCGGACGAGAGCCTTCAGGTTGGTTCTCTTGTCCATTCGTTGCTCCCATCATGGGTGGAGCCACTATCTGGGGTACATTATGTGCCAGAGCTTCTCTGAGGTTCCGGCATTCATCCATTAGCACTCTTTGTGCCTCTGCCATTTGATCAACACGTTCTTCAGTAGATGGCCTATTTCCTTGACCCGTTTCTGCCATATATACTGCGGCCTCTTGACTGTTTGTCGAAGTCATTTTTTGAGTAAAACGAGAATATGTTGACGTAACAGGACTTATAAAGAGGGGAGACATTGGAGTCTCGTTTGACTCTTGTGTACTTCCCGTGCTTTTAACCGATCGAGGTGATACAGTT
Source organism: Magnolia officinalis (assembly GCA_021015155.1). Lineage (NCBI taxonomy): Eukaryota > Viridiplantae > Streptophyta > Magnoliopsida > Magnoliales > Magnoliaceae > Magnolia > Magnolia officinalis. Next base: position 36,714,734 of record JAJHSJ010000008.1, read on the forward strand.
ATGGGCGAGCTTGTTTGAGGTGACACAGGCATCGGTGATCCTATCATCAGTGCTTTGCCTTTCTGCGGTTCTGTCCATTTGGTCTTTGGAGCAACCAAAGCTGGAAAATTATGCAATGAGAACTGCGAAGTAGTTTGTTCGGGATAAATTGCCGGAGGAGCGAGCTCAGGTTTTCTTCTAGCTATGCTGCGCGTGACCGGTCCCTCAGTTCTTGGTACAAGTACTTTCGCTTTGCGGTTCTTTAAAGTCTTTGCTTTTGTCTTCTTGGACAGGACCAAAGTCCAATTCTCATCACTTTCTTGTGGTTGAGGTGAGACGGAAATAACTCCCACTGTTGCTTGAGTCGCTTTGCGCCTGCTTGTAGTGCTTGCTTTCGTATGCTCAGGAGTTTGGTTCGGCGCATATTCAATTATAAATTTGGTAGCGGTGAATCGGAAGTTCACTTTTCTCGCAACGTTAGCCATTAGCAATGTAGTGTGATTGAATTTGGGTACCTTCAATAACAAAACATTCATGAAATTAATATATGGAAGATTAAGTAAACTATCTTAGAGATGAAGGGGAGGATGTTCCCACTGAGAGTCGCCATTTTGGCGTCTAGAAGACGCCAAAAACAGTAATGAGAGTCTTGCAACTTTCCAATGTTAGTGTTAAATAAGATATAATTCCCCAGCGGAGTCGCCATTTTGTTTCGACAAGAAAACAAAAGTATTCGATTTGGGAATTATCTTATTCAATCATAACAATGAGATAATTACAGAAAAACAATCATCACACTTCATTGATTCTGAATTCATTTACATCCTCAAATATCCCTTGATTCTAAGATATTTTACAAAGAATTCATTGCAAGTTACAGTTATCGCAGTTAAATATAAATTTCGGCAGCATAACAGCGCCGATCTTAATCATCTCCTATGACTTAGGAGGAATAGATAAATCGACCAATAGTCTTCAAGAGGACGGAGATTCTGGCAGCATAACAGCGCTATTTCAGTCATCTCCTGAAACTTAGGAGGAACACGCCTTTTCGTCGATGATTCTTCCTTTTCTCCTGAACAAGAAGAACCTGAAGACTTGAAGACTCTAGCCATCTTAACAGTATAACAGCCCATTGCTGTTATAGACTGTTCAGCAGTCGGTTTGCGCGGGTCCGCACAAACAATATGCTTTGCGCGGGTCCGCGCAAACTATATCAACCCAGTGCCGCTTTGTGCTGGTCCGCGCAAACTTCAGGAGTCCGATACTCCTTTGTGCGCCGTCGCGCAAAGTGCAGGAGTCCAATACTCCGCACCTTCTGTCTTCTCTTTCGTCTTTCTTTCACTTCTGAAATCTTCGAACCCCTTTTGAGAGGAGGAACGGGGTATTTATAGACGCTTTCTTCAATGGAAATCTCTGTTCTGGTCGATGTGGGACAAAATAATCAACCAACCTTTTTGATCCCACCGCCATATACTTTGCGCGGACACGCGCAAACGATATGCTTTGCGCAGTCTCGCGCAAACTATCAGTCCCCGCGCAAACTGTCTTCATAATCTCCCGCGCAAACCGTTCACTTTGAGCGGTCTGGCGCAACCATTTCACTTTGCGCGAACCCGCGCAAAGTGGTCTTGAAGCTGATTTCTTGATCTTTCAAATTGATTTCTTGATTTTTCTCGTCTTCACTTCCTTGCTTATTTTATGCCTCAACAATGTTTGATTTCAACGTTCGTAAATTGTTCCAATAAATGTTGCGCCCTTTCGACAGTATGGCAGAAGTTCCTGTTTCCTTGTTTCGAATTCAGTCATCAACTGATTTATGACCAGCTTAGAATCCTCATAAATTCGCGCACTTTTATTTTCAGTTCGCTGGCTATTTCCATCCCAATGATAAGGGCATTATATTCGGCTTCATTATTTGTACATGCGGTACCCAGCGTGAAAGAGTAAGGCAACAAATCGCCTTGGGGGTGATAAATATTACTCCGAAACCTGCTCCTGTTGCCCGGGCTGCTCCATCAAAGAACATTTGCCACATGTTTGACAATTCTGTCATCATGACCTATTCATCAGGAAACTCATGAAGATGGCTTTGCAATCCATCACAGGATGAGCTGCTAGAAAATTTGCCATTGCCTGTCCTTTTACTGCTTTCGCCGGTTCATACGTAATTGCATATTCTGACAACAACAACAACATCCACTTTGCCAGCCTCCCCAACAACATCGGCCTTGTCATAAAAAACTTGATGGGGTCTGCTCAGGATATCAAGGTTATGTCATGGGACAAACAATAATGTCTTAATTTCTGAACTGCAAATACCAATGGCAAGCATATTTTTTTTAATTGGTGTATAATTGCATTCTGCGCCAATCAAGGTTCGACTTAAATAATAAAGTGTCACTTCTTTTCCATTTTCGTTCACTTGTGCCAGTAAGGCCCCTAATGAATTCTCGGCGGATGATATATACAAAATGAGAGGTCTTCCTTTCACTGGGGCCGTTAATATTGGTGATTGTTTCAATAATTCTTTTATTGAATCAAAGGTGCTTTGGCAGGATTTGTCTCATATGAATTCTGCCCCTTTCTTCATCAGATGAGAAAATGGTTGGCATCTTCCCGCTAGGTTTGAGATGAAACGACGGATATATGTTAACTTGCCTTCCAAGCTTTTTAGCTCTTTCAATGTTTTCAGAAGTGGCATATCCCGAATAGCTCTAATTTTTTTCAGATCTATCTCGACACCTCTGTGTCTCACCACGAAACTAAGGAATTTTCCTGATGATACTCCGAATGCACATTTGGCTGGGTTCATCTTTAACCATTTTCTTCTGATTCAATCAAAGACTGAAGCCAAATGTTTGCGGTGTTCCTCATGATGATTTACCTAATCACCAAATCATCTACATAATACTCAACATGCTTATGCATCATGTCTTGAAATATGGTTTGCATTGCCCTTTGATACGTAGCCCCCGTGTTCTTGAGACCGAACGACATGACTTTATAACAATATATCCGCAATGGAGTTCTGAAGGCCGTCGCTTCCTCATCTTCAGGTGCCATTCGTATTTGATTGTAATTGGCGTAGCTATCCATGAAAGACATAACAACATATTGCGTTGTACTGTCTACCAACATTTCGGTTATCGGTAGCGGAAAGTCATCTTTTGGACATGCTTCGTTCAAATCTCTGAAGTCGACGTAAACCCTGATCTGCCCATTTTTCTTTTTTACTGGGATTATATTCGATATCCACTTGGGATATTTAACTTCTCTGATGAATCCGACCTTTATTAGTTTACTTATTTCTTCTTCTATCTTGGGAACCAAATCCGGGTGAAACCGCCTCTGTGTTTGCTTGATGGGTCTTTTGTCTTTAGAGATATTTAATCGATGCTTCGCTATTATCGGCTCTAGACCTGGCATTTCCGCGTACGTCTAAGCAAAGACATCTTTATTTTCCTGCAGAAGACTAGCATATTGATTAGCTTCTTCTTCTGATAAACTGGCACTTATGAACGTATTCCGTGGTTCTTCCTCCGTTCTTAAATTTATCTCTTTCAAATTGTCAATTGTCGGCTGCCCCCCGTCCTCCATCTGCTTTGGAGCTGTCTCAGGCTTGTTGATTATTTCAAGGTCCGTTTCTTCTATCTGGTCAACTGTTACCATGTTCACTGAAGCCTCTGCCCCCAGTCCTTGGAATTTTTCTCGCTTCGTTTGATTTACCCCAATTGGATTTTGAATTCCTTTTCCATAATTTAAGGCAACAGGTTCTTCGTGGTCAAATCCCATTTTTTTCATGATTTTTTGACTCATCAAGCTATATCTTTCCAGTTCTTTGGGTGTTAAGCTTCCATTTCCCACACCACTATCGACTGCTTCATCTTATTTTACTTCTGAGGGAGCATAGAATTCGATCGGCTCTGGATATCTTGCACTGGATTTAACACGAAACCTTTTCGGAATGAGGGGAAACGGCCTACTCCTCTCAGCATACGGGAGCGATACTGTGTAATTTGATTGCAGAATTTTCAATTGTTTTGGCGATAGTAATGTTAATGGTGGTTGTCCTGGCTATCGCAATGTTTCAGGACAAAATAGAACTTCTTCTTCATCTTTTCTGCTACAGACGACTTCATTTCTTTTTCTTTCACTATTTCCATGCAAGCATTTTCTGGGGCCTTGTCCTCATCATTTTCTTTTTCTTCTTTACTGGTGAATGCATCATAATAACTTGCATCTACGAAAAAAGCTTCAGTTTCTGTATATGGTCTTGCATCAGCTAATACTTTGTGCTGCACCTCATCTTTATGGTATTTGAAACACTGGTGCAGGGTAGAAGGTATGATGCCATACTGGTGCATCCACGGTCTTCCCAGAAGGAGATTATATATAGTTACTGCATTTATAACGTGTCAGACGATGTTTGTAGTTAATTCTCCTATCTCCAGCGTTATTGTGATCTTACCAAGCGCACACTATCCATCTTGATTAAAGCCCTGTATGATCATTCCACTAGGGCGTAGGTTCGAGTGTCAATAACCCAATTTATTCAGCATTGTCAATGGCAACAGGTTTACAGCAGACCTGTTATCGAGCATTATTCCCTTTACTTTTTTACCGCGAATATGACCCACTATCATCAACGGCCTATTATGTTCCCCATTACAAACCAGGTCGTCATCGGAGAATGAGATAACTGACATACAATTTTCTCATTTCTCATTTTCCATCTCAGTCAACAACACTCCCCTTATACCTTCATCAGATAAGGCTTTAATTAGGCTTTGTCGGGAGTCTTCTAACAATTTTAGAGCATCTTAAACACTCAATTGAGTTGGAATGCCTTTTAAGTGGCTTATAATATCATAAGTCACTTTTCCCGTCTCCTTTCCCCTTTCTTTTTCGCCACTATTATTGTTGTTGGCGTGATTCTTGACTGCTTCTGTCTTTGGTTTTTCACTTTTCGAATTTGGTGGGCTAGCCATCTTCTTCCCTGATCGCAAGGTAGTCACTACAACTTTTCCCATTGTTTTCTGATAATCCACCCTTGTCCTTCCCTAATGATCTTCTCGCATGGTGAGTACGTTTGCTGTCACTCTTCTGTCTCTCTCTTTCTCTTTCCTGACTATTATTTTGCCCCTGTTTATCATCCTTTGTATAATACACTTCGGTATATAACAATTTTCTGTCGGATGCCCTACTATGCGGTGATAATGATAGAAGTCTCTTTCCTTTGTTTTAGATGCTTCTTCTGGGCGTTTCAACAGGGGCAGTTCAATTGTTCCAGCTTTTAGCAACTGATTCATCATAGGGAGTATGTCCTCTTTTTCAAACGCAAAACCTCGTGAGAATTCAATGATCGGGGTTTTTTGTCGTAAAACCTTTCTCTGGGGTGACTCGACTATTCTTTCCTTTCTGTCCTTTTGCTCCTTACTTCCTTCGCATCCTGGCTTCTCTTTTCGTGCTCAACCACATTTGTGATCAACTTATGAGATTCTCTTCTAATCATTTTATAATTGAACACCGGCATTTTTTGAGTCATCAGTTCTAAAGCGTGTGCTTTTGTAACTAAGTCGTGAAAGGTTCTGATGTCAGCACTGGTGAGACCAAATGCTACTCCGGTTTCCATAGAGTTTAGGCACATTTTCACCTTTTCTTTCTCTTCTGGTAATTGTCTACAAGAAGCCCCCAAGGTCTTCCATCTATCTATAAAATTTTTCACTGGCTCTCCTTCTCTCTGTCGCACCGAAGCTAGTTCTGTGATACTGACATCACGTTCTGATGAGAAGAAGTTTGATATGAACGCATCTTGCATCTTTTCCCATGTTCTTATCGACCCAGGTGTTAAGCTAGATACCACCTGAACGCTTTATTTGTAAGAGAAGACCTGAATAATCGGAGGCAATACTGAGGCACTATGGAGAAATTTCCCATACTGGTGATGAAGTGCATTAAGTGTTCTTTCGGTGACCCATCCCCGTTGAATTTTTGAAAATCAGGATGCTTGAAATTGTTCGAAAATGGGATATCTTCTACTTCTCTCGAATACGGTGTTCAATATTTGAATCTTTGTGTGCCCTCACGTTCTCTTTCTGACCTAACCACTTCTTCGACAACTTGTCGTACTTCTTCCTATGTCACTGCTCTCATCATGAGGGCAGATCCCACTTCTTTGACAACTTGTCGTACTTCTTCCTGTGTCACTGCTCTCATCGTGGGGGCAGATCCGTGTGACCCGTTCTTGGCAGCTGTGACCCTTCGGGGTGTTGTTCTTGTTCATTCGCATTATCGGTCACTGGGGGTGCCGCCATCCGGGCTACGTTATGCGCAAGAGTCCCCAAGGCCTCCTAGAGGTTTCTGCATTCTTCCATTAGTGCTTTCTGTGCCTCTGCCATTTCAGCGATTCGATCCTCTGTAGTTGGAGAAGACCCTCAGTTTGTTCCGGCCATGTGAACGGCAGCCTCTCCATTCCCCGACGAGGCAGTAGTCGATGCTGAATGGGAATGTATTAACGTTATAGGGGTTGCCGAAAGAGGGGACTCATATGATCTTTGTGTATTTCTATAGTAACTGGCCGATTGGTAAGACATAGAGGTTAGCGATGTGGATCCTGGTAGACTTGTTAGTAAAGCCTTTCCTTTCTGCTCTCTTGTCCCCCAGGAGTTCTTGACAGGCAAGGCAGAGAAATCTTGTATGGCCAGAGGAATCATCCCCTGCGTAGGGTAGATTGTCGGTGAAGCAAATTCAGGATGTTTCCTGGTTGTATTTTGGGTTATCGGTCACCTGTCTCTTCTCAGTAGTGCATTTGTTCCCGTCATGGTGATATTTCGGGTCTTTGTCCTTCTGCGAGTGACGACAATCCAGTCATCTCTTTCTTCTTGTGCAATTGGTGAAGCAGTTATAACTGTAGCAGCTGCCCGTGGCTCCATACGCTTGGTTGATGCCACTTTCTCAGCATACTCCACGATGAAACCCGTCACAGTGAAGTAGAAGACTGTATTCTTCTGAACGGTTGCTATCGATTGATTGGTTGGTTGCAATATCTTTCCTCCTGAATCCTCCATATTGTAAAACAACATAAATTAGTAATTAAATCAAGTTATATTTTATTTTGGAGATGAAAGGTAGGATATTCCCACTGAGAGTCGCCATTTTGCACCTTACCGGCGCCAAACAGTTGTGATTATCTTTATTACAGTTCTTAAGTTAATATTTAAGTGAATATGAGAAAAGTTCCCCAACAGAGTCACTATTTTGTTTCGAACAAGAAACAAATGTATTCAATTTGGGAATCTCATTCATTTATTCACCTAATTACAAGCAAAAGAAGGTAAAGAAGATAATCACATCATTTATTCATTCCAAGTTCTTTTCCATCATCCTTTTTTTCTCCTTTGCTTCTAAAATAAAATGTTTATGAATTATAATATAAAATAAATATTTGGTAGCGGCATTATGCATAAGGGCATCGAGCATTAAGACACTAAGCCAAATGCTCTGCTAGAAGCCATTGTGCCCTGTAAGAGGCCATTGTGTGCTGGGAGAAGCCATTGTGCGTTGGCACTGTTGTGCGCTGGTAGCATTGTGTGCTTCATTTCATTGTGCGCTGTCTCCTGTTATGTGCCAATAACATTGCGCGCCGCACAACACTTGTTCTGCACAATGAGTGCGGACTCTACCTCTCTCTTCTTTCACGATCTTCTCCTTTTTGGTGATTGGATGCTAATGACCCCCTTAGAGGGGTCATGGGGTATTTAGAGCCCTCTCACACATGTGATCATGCCACGTAGTCGTTGTGCGGTGCTCTCCACTGTGCGGAATGCTTTGTGCGGACTCCACTATGTGAAATGCTTTGTGCAGTCTCCAGTGTGCGGAACACTTTGTGCAGACTCCATTGTGCGGAATGCTTTGTGCGGACTCTTGCACAACAATCATCTGCATACAATGATCATTTGTGCGCAGTTATCATTTTTGCGCACAATGATTTGTGCACAATGACCTTTTTGCTATATTTCTTTCTCTCTTTTTATGCCTCAACATGCAGTTACAATGATATATAAATGGTCCAGGCAAAATAAAGACCATATGAAGTATTCGTTCACAAGAAAAGACATACTTCCTATGCTGAAATAATTATTGACTATGAAGAGTATTAAATTACCTCGGCTAAGACATCTTGAAGAAATTAAGAATACAAGAGGAATGGATTATTGTCATTATCACGGCACATTTGGACATCATACAGAAAATTGTAATGCCCTTAGGAAAAAGCTACAAAAGATGATCAATAGGGGAGAAATTATGATGGAAGAATATGACAACATGAAAAGAATGGCGATTCTGAAACATTTATAATCTCTCGATGGTTCATCATGCTTATGTGTGAAAAGAAATAAGAGTACACACGCTTGATTAGTTCAAGACTGGGGGCAATACTAATCTCGGATGATCGGTATGAGGTGATGTGGCATCAACATACTTGTTAAAGATTGCGACATCGTGATTTTGATTACGAAGATTATCAAAATAATACTTTTTAATCAAAAGGGGGCATGACAAGTAGAAAGATGAAACGACCACAAAAGACAAAGTCATGTATTCCTTTTTATGTGAATAAGTAAAAAGGGCACAAATTTTCAAGCAGAACTTCTCAAGCATATCAGGCATATTAAGATTGAGCACAGCGTCGATGATTACTGTTCGAGCGCCGATAATTATATCACCATATGCCGATGATTTTCGTCAAATTTGTCAAGTATCAATGGTTATCGCCAAAATTAACAACTATCGCTGTCATCATCAATCGCCCATAGAAGATTATCTTATCAAAATTGCTATCATCGCCAATCGCTAAGCTGATACACTATCTTAAACGTAATATGAATGTTCTCAGAACATTATAAGTAGTGGCAAAATATCAATTATTAATTCACCATTTTGACAATGGAATAAAGCTATATGGCCAACCACATATAAAGTTGATGACAACTATGGTAGCTTATCATTAAAGGCAGCCTAGCCAAGCCTTATGCGGCCAACTACGTATAAGACCTATCATCATTGTTTATATATGATAGCAGTGAACGCTTAAGTAGGTCTACATACAAAGCTTCAATGACTTAAAGAGCCCGAAATCGGCGGTAAACTATAATTGCTCTTTGAGCCCAGCCCAAAATCGGTGGTAAACTATAATTTCTCTTTGAGCCCAGCCCAAAATCGGCAGTAAACTATAATTTCTCTTTAAGCCCAAGTCTTGTCCAGTCAAGTCTTGTCTAGTGAAGTCTTGTCCCGTCAAGTTGTGTCCAGTTTAGTCCAGTTTAGTCAAGTTCAGTTCAGTTCAGTCTTGTCTAATCAAAGTATAGTCAGTCAAAAGTACACTAGCTCCACTGCTCAAAAAGGCATAAACTATGTGTAGCCTTCAAAATGCTGCAGATATGCTCAAATATGCAATTTCCTGATAAAAATTTTAAATATTAAGTAAACAACATGCAAAAATGCATTTATCTTGAATCAGGTTCAAATTACAACGATAACAAATGCCTTCAAAATATTGGCAATTATTTACTCAAAAGTTCAAATCTTCAATATCAATTAATATATTGACAAGGGCCATGGGGTCTTTTTGTCTCTTGCCTTCTTAATGATAGAGAAATATTATCCCACAAGATTCTCGAAAGCGGCATAGAATAAACTAGCGAAGAATCATCATTCTCTCCCGGACAATTTAAATATTCAGATATATTCTTTCAATTCGTTGAAGGAGCAGCAAAGATTATCCATCCTTCAAGGGTATCAGCAGGCTTCACTTCAGAAGTATTATCTTCTGAAGAAATCTTTATGCGAAGTTGGCCTAGAAAGGGGGTAGGATTTATGTCTTCAAAGTAATCTATGCCTTAGTCTTTTTATAATCTCTTATGCGCGGTAGAGGAATTCATATGCCGAGAATTATGAATGATGATATTGCAAGACTCCAAGTGCCAAATCTGATGGGGACAAGGAACAAATGTTTATCAAAAGAGATAAAATCATCATCAGTAACTTCTATGTCCTTCGAAAAGTTATTAAATGAAAATTGAAAGAAGTCTTATCTATTTTTTAGAATCAGTAAATATTCAAGGAAAAGTCTATAAAGAAATGCCAAGGAGCACAAACTAGAAAAGATTCAGCGGTTGAACCTTTGGAGCTAGAGATTACATCTCCAAAAGTGTGATATAATAACCAAAGAATGTAACAAATGAGAAGCATGCTGACAAGCACAAAGATGAAATGATTAAATCATTATCATATTGTGAATATCACAATCAGCCTAAAAAAAAAAAAAAGAAGAAGTGTTCAATATATTTCAAAATTATCAATACTTCATGAAACTAAATTGAAAAATTATAATATCCTGAGATACTAATTCCAATCAATTTGGCAGGAAAGACTATCATTCGAAATCTTGGGTTATGTAGATCATGAATAAAGGAAACAATCAAAAAAGTTGTTGCAGTAGGAGCAACATTAAAGAATAACTTCGTAGATACAGAGTTCAAAGAAAGAGTCGCCAAAATTGATCAAAGAGATTGTTGCAGCAGGAGCAACATTGAAAGGTGATTCTCCGATCAAGATACTAAGAGACGAAGACGTCACATACAGTGACAGGTTTCGATGAAAAGGGAATTTATCTCCCCTATCGAAGCATCCGCTCAATACTACTGCTGGGGGCATTCAGTCTTCTGTTTGAACGCAATCATTCAAGTCTTTCGATCGAACGCAATCATTCAAGTCTTCCGTTCGAACGCAATCATTCAAGTCTTCTGATCGAACACAATCATTCAAGTCTTCCGTTCAAGCACAATCATTCGATCTTCTGGTCAAGTATGATCATTCAGTCTTCCATGCAAGTATGATCATCCAGTCATCCTTCTGTTGCACTTCATTCAGTTCTTCGGTCGGAGGAAGATCAATCCTCCATTTGATTTCAGGAATCAATCAAAGAAGGATCGAGGGGGCATCTGTTGAGGCACAAAAAATATTCCATTGCAGGTCCATTGCATTGGTCAGAGAATTCCATGGTGCAGATCCTTCCTAGGGTTGTGCACTTTTTATTTTGGTAGAAATGAGTGACTGGGGGTATTTTGGTAAAAAGCAGTGACTAGGGGTATTTTGGTAAAAAGCAGTGGTTGGGGATATTTTGGTAAAAAGCAGTGACTGGGGGTATTTTGATAAAAAGTAGTGACTGAGGGTATTTTAGTAAAAAATAGTGAATGGCAGTATTTTGGTAAAAAGAAGTAAAGGGGGTATTTTGGTTAAAAGGGGTGCATGGGTGTCATTTTAATGAAGAAGTGGTTATACACCACTATTTAAGGAAAAATGGTTGAACACCACTATGTAAGGAAGGAGGGTGGAAGTTGTATGAAGAAAGAAGCGTTGGTGATCACCATTATGTAAGAGAGGGATGCCTATAAATACCCCTCCCCATGCCTCATTTGAGGGGTTGTTGATTGGAAGACAAGAAGTTGGAAGACAAAAGGAAGGAAGATAAGAGAGAGAGGTTTGCGCGACCCCGCGCAATGGAAAGGGTTTGTGCGACCCCGCGCAATGGAAAAGAGAGGGAGAAGGGGTTTGCGCCACTTGGTGTGGAGAATTATCCAGGAGGAAACTCCATGTGCCACTAAGTGTGGAAGTATGTCTTGAAAAAAGCCTTTTGCGCGACCTCGCACAATTGAAGTTGCAAAGAAGCCTTTGCGTGAGTCCGCGCAACCATTCCTGCAAAGAAATCCCTTTGCACGAACCCGCGCAACCATTTCTGCAAAGAAATCCCTTTGCACGAACCTGCACAACCGTTCTTGTAAAGAAGCCTTTGCGCAAACCCTCGCAACCATTTCTGCAAAGACTGCTCCATGCACCATTCCATGTGGAGTTTGTCCTAAGACAAGGCTTTTGTTGTCCTAAAGCCTGCTCCATGCACCATTCCATGTGGAGGCTTGTCCTGAGACAAGGCTTTTCTTGTCTTAACAGAAGCTCCATGCGCTACTTCTCTCTCTCTCTCTCTCTCTCTCTCTCTCTCTCTCTCTCTCTCTCTCGTCTTAAGACAAGGCTTTTCTTGTCTTGATGGAAGTTCCATGTGCCATTTGAAGAGGAAGCATGTCCAAATGCAAGCCTCTCATACCACTTCTCATGGAAATATGTCCTAAAGACAAGCTTTTGTTGTCTTGAAGCAAGTCCCATGCGCCACTCCTTGTGGAAACTTGTCCTAAAGCATGGCTTTTATTCTAATACAAGCCTTGTGCATTCCATTTTCTCTATCTAAACTTGTGCACTTCCATCTTCAGACAGATGACCTCCACACTTGTTGAATGTCTATAAATACCTCCCTCCTACCTCCATTTTGAAAGGGCAGTGAGAGAGAGAAGCAAGAAGGAGAAGTGAGAGAAGATAGGAGTTAGAGAATCTTAAGGAGCCCACAGAAGAGATAGAAATTCCTCAATTGCTGGGTGCACAACAGATGAGAGTGCATAACCCTTCTGATGGAGCATCATGTAACATCCCGGATTTTTGCCAACCTGGGATTAGACGTCCTTAGGCAATGGGTCGATCCTAACACCTTATTAACTCGTCAGAACTGAATCCCACAGTCTAAAATCGCTTCTTAACCCATTTCCTTCACAAATCCCACCCTTCACCACCTTGCTTTTTCAATTTTTCCAAGTACTTTCACCCTAGACACTATCTTAAACTAGCTAAGTATTATAACTTGGATTACTTCATATACAAACTACAAAGGCTCAGGTACCACCTCAGACAAAAATTACTCAGGACTAAATCCTTTAGAAATTAGGCGAGAATTAGCTAGTGTTAAACTAGAGTCCCTGTGAAATTAGCACCAATCACTTTAAATACGATCTGCAAGACCCAAAACTTGTAAAATCATTGACGCTAGGTTACCCTAAAATCTAGGATCAATCTCATTACCTGTCTGCTCTCGAGAGCATCTTGAAACTCCGTATCAGATCTGGACCGCACGTCGGAAGTCCGAATAACACAAGGTTAAGGAATTAGGACCGCCTCACTGGGCTTGACAACCATCTCGGAAATCAAACACAGACAGTGTCCCACGGCTGTTCACTTGAGTCGGAGGGAGAGTGTAAAAACACTTGTTTTCTTTACAAAATAAATATCTCGAATAGTAAGCTGGCACGTGTCGCTTGCGGATCAGTTTTAAGCAACCAGACCGTCAGAATCAGACCAAATTACACCCTCGGATCAGGAGAAATCTCATACACATATCCATGTACTCGGAATCTCTGATCGAGATCCGCTGACCGTTGAACTGAAACTGTTCCACCATTTGCGATCTGGAATCTCGACCGAAACGAAAACTTAACTAAATGTAGATCCGGTATTAGTGAGCTTAAGTCCGACCTTTGGCTCAAGGAGGCCTGCCAGAAGTGCTCCGTTGAGCTGAAACAGGTCTACTTTGGATATAACCGAAGTATACCTTGGCCTGGAGTCTATTTCGGTGAGATTTTAGGCTATATAAGGACCTTAAACCCTCTCTCATTTCAGCCATACGAATTTGAGCAAAACCCTAGGAAAAGAGAGAGAAAGAGTGAGAGAAGTGGGAGAATCTCCCAACTGCTATTCCCTGCCACTACACAAGCTGCACCGCACCATTCTCATCGCTTTCCCGACGATTCCGGCGTCGTTTCTAGGTAAGAAACCCTAACCCTAATCTGATTGGGGTTTTGATAGTTGTAGGTTATGAAATAGCTAACCTATTTCGTTCTATAAGTTACCAAATTGCCGTATGTGGAAGCTTAGCAAACCTATTGTATTCGTTACGATTCTACGATAAAAGGTGCGTACTTTAGGTGTATAGGTTATGGTTTTCAATGCTTTCAATGTCAGATAATGATAGATTCATGATCTGCATACAATTACACATGTACAAAGTGTTGTCTATTTTTCGTTTCAATTAAAGATGAAAAATATGGAATTTTACATACTCTAGGTATTTGTAGAAAGTACCGTATACGTATAAATTTTGGAAATGTGTTTGCCATGATTATTTGCTGTATTAATATATTATATATGGATAAAATACTTGTTTGGCGAAAGGACTCGCCCTAATACATGTTTTGCTAATGTACACTATGTATATTGAAAAGAGTGTATTCTAAGTGCTGTGAAAATGACTGAACGAGTATAGAATTCTCATTCGTGCTCGCCACGACTAATTGTCATGGATCTATGATTATTGTATTGGCGATACCCCTTTGGCGAAAGGATTTGCCCTAAATCACGCCACGGACAATATACACTACTTATATTAAAATGTGTGGCCCAAGTGTTTGTGAAAATGACTGAATGAATATGGAACTTGAATTCCTGCTTGCCATGACTATCCGTCGTGGATGTATGCGTGTTATGATTGGGGTAACTCCCTAGTGAAAGGACTTGGCCTAATACCTATGTGATCAACATATGTCATGTATGTTGATGTATGTAGTCTAAGTGTTTGTTGAAACGTTTGAATGAATAGTAGTTAGTAAAGTGTAATGTATAAGGGTGTTGAGATATGATTCTCAACTCCTTTAACTATGTGTATGATTTTCTTGGATAGCTGTGTGATTAGGAATTGAATATGTATAAACTCATGCTTGTGTTGTGCTTTATAACATGCTCAACTGATTGTATGATTTTATCTATGTAATGCATATGCTTAAATTCATGTTCACGTTGTATGATCCGTCATGGGTGATGGGAGAGTGGAGCAACGAGTGCGTGCAACAGCCCTGGCAGCCCTAAACGGATAATACCAGACTTTGATTGTATGATTTGAATCTTGATCCATTACTGCTTTATCTATCTGCAATTGATTGTGTTTGGGGCTATGATTATAGTCCAGACAATCGGTACCAGAATTGAATTCATGGCTATGATTCATTTACCACGTGAGATGTGTTCGACGAATCCGAGTCGTACTTCGGTTGGCGATAGTGGTTGGCCACACAAAGTGCTTATGCGCTTCATATCGTTCAACTTGTTGTGCACTCGAGCTAGCCGAACTCGTCAAGTAACCCGATCTGTCTAATGTATGTTCACCATGTTTGGTCACCACTGCTTGAACCTAGGGTACCAAACTTACCAGTGAAATCCCTTTTAACCATGGTACCTCGATCCACTAAGACTCATGAGCCAAGCATGGTGGTATGGGACACCGTGGTCGAGCTGTCGGCCTACGCTGGGGCCACGTGCCTCCCCGTAGTGACCAGTGAGCAACCAGACTCGTGAGCCGATTATGGTGGTATGGGATACTATATTCGTGCTGTCGGCCTACATTGATAAGGTGATGGGGGAGCGGTGTAACCTATGTGCGTAATAGTCCTGGCAGCCCTTTGTAGTAACCTCGAGCATACTCTGAATTTGCGGTGAGGTGACGAGTGTTGCCGCAATGAATAGAGTATGAACTAGGCCTGTATCTATATAGTGATGAACCGTTAAAAAGGTGATGAAGGAGTAGTGTAACCTTTGTGCGTAACAGCCCCGGCAGCCTTTGCAGTGACCTAGAAACACACCATCGTATGAGATTAACTAGGATTGACAACCCTAGAATGGATCATGTTTGGGAATGATATAAGGGAGGTACCTTAGTTTTCCAATACTGCTGTTTGAAATGGACTAATAATTACTCGGTAATCATGCTCATCATCGTACTGCATGTGCTTGGTAGATGTGGAGCACTAAGGGATGAACGCATTCGCGAACGTAAGATGGTGTCGCATGAGGTTGGTTTGGCAAAGGCATACATCATGTCATTTCATACTTGCATTAAATAAGAGTAGTTAGAATTATTTGATTGTACTGCTTTATCATTACTGCTTGACTGAGTTAATAACATGTTAACCTATGCTTTATTGTTCCACTGAGTTGATCACTCACTCCCACGTTACGGGACGGTGTTGTACACACCAACCAGATTTGTTGAGTTTCAGGTGATGGCGA
Organism: Magnolia officinalis; assembly: GCA_021015155.1. Lineage (NCBI taxonomy): Eukaryota > Viridiplantae > Streptophyta > Magnoliopsida > Magnoliales > Magnoliaceae > Magnolia > Magnolia officinalis. Next base: position 36,730,709 of record JAJHSJ010000008.1, read on the forward strand.
TGCTTATGAAGCAGAGTCGGACTACTATAATGTGAGGAGGAGTTCTCCTACTTGTAGTTCTCTGACAGGTTTATGAAGACCTGTTATTGTATTGACGGGGCTATGTTACTTGGGATAGAAGACATTACACTTCCTCACATGTGGTATATTTTAGAACTGTACTTGTAATTATTTAACCTGGTAACATTATCACACTCTGGAGACCCACCACTATTTTTATATTGTATATATATCTATCACAGTCTTCCGCTTGCAATTTAACTGTCTCTAGAGTATGATATGCTGTTTTGGCTTAATCTCACTCATGTTCAATGCACTAATATCGACAACATTTAATCATCATTATCTATGTTGCATAAGTGATGTTCTGGAACTCGAGAGTTGAGTTTATGCTTGACCCCCGATTTTCAGGGTGTTACACATCATGTGGCCCACAAGCATTTTCTCAATTGTGCACCCGCACAACTCATAATCAAAGACGTTGAGTTCGCATAACCTATTTGCCTTTGCGATGAGCAAAAGCGTCGAAATGCTGCTAAAATTGCTATTAAACTACCTTCTCTTCCATTCATTGGAATCTATCTCAGAATCAAGGGATATGTGAGGATGTAAATGAACTCAGAATGAAAACTTTGTGATCATTGTTCTCTCATTATTTCTCTATTATCATTGAATTCCCCCAAATCAAATGCATTTGTTTCTTGTCGAAATAGTAATCAAACCAAAATCAAAGAGAGTTCAACTTAAACATGAATGAAAAGCATCGAAAGTATCCCATCACGCTACAAGCTTCACCTCTTAGCCCTAGCTAAGAGGTTTAGCCTATCACAGACATGATCATGCTAAATCTCAGAAAAACATTAAAGGAAAGAAAAAACCAAAGAAGGAGAAAGAACTCCCAGCCGTCCACGCTTCTTCCTCTCTCTCTCTCTATCTCTCTCTCTATCTTTCTCTCTCTCTTTTATAGGCTTGGAGAGGGTCAGTGGCTGGAAGTCGGTGGAGGCTTACGCAGCAACTCCTTTCGCACCTTGCATAACAAAATGCAACCATCTTACGTTGGAATGAGAGTTTTGGGCGGTGGTCATCGCACAATCTATTTTGGCTCCATAGTGGTAGTTAGCCGTGGCTGGGCTTCCATTTGGATGGTTTAAATCATCCAACCAATCGTGTCCATGATCATATAACAGGCCACGGAGGGTCGGACGCTGCTGTTGAGGCATAAAATAAGCAAAGAACTAAAGAAAGGAAAGATCAAGAAAATCAGTTTAAAGATCAAAGAAATCAATTTGAAGATGACTTTGCGCGGGTTCGCGCAAAGAGAATAGATTGCGCTGGATCGCGCAAAGTAAATGGGTTGCGCGGGTTGATCAGTGAAGACAGGTTGCGCGGGGATGATAGATTGCGCAAGACTGCGCAAAGAATATCGATTGCGCTGGTCCGCGCAAAGTGTTTTGCAGAGATATAAAAATGGCTGGATGATATTTTGTCCCACATCGACCAGAATAGGGATTTACACCAGTGAAGATATCTATAAATACCCCGATCTTTCTCTCAAAAAGGGGTTGGAAGATTTTCAGAGTGGAAGAAAGACGAAGAAGAAGACAGAAGACAGAAGGTGCAAATGAGCATTGGGCTCATATAGTTTGCGCAGACTCGCGCAAAGGAGCATTGGGCTCCTGTAGTTTGCGTAGACTTGTGCAAAGGAGCATTGGGCTCCTGTGGTTTGCGCGGACCCGCGCAAAGCATGTAGTTTGCGCGGACTCGCGCAAACCGACTGATAGACAAGTCTATAATAGCAATGGGCTGATATGCTGCTGGAATGGCTAGAGTCTTCAAATCTTCAAGTTTTCTTATTCAGGAGGAAGGGAAGAATCATCGACGAAAAGGCGTATTCCTCCTCAGTTTTAGGAGATGACCAGAATAGCACTGAAATGCTGCCGAAATCTCTATTCTCTTGAAGATTAATTAGTTGACTTGCCTATTCCTCCTAAGTCATAGGAGATGATTGAAATCAGCGCTGTTATGCTATCGAAATTCATATTTAACCATTATAATTGTAGCTTGCAATGAATTCTTTGTAAACTGTTTTAGAATCAAGGGATACCTGAGGATGTAAATAAATTCAGAATCAATAAAATGTGATGATTGTTTCTGTAGCTATTTCATTTTATGTTTGAATAAGATAATCCCCAAATCAAATACTTTTGTTTTCTTGTCGAAACAGCTGCTGCGCATGTTCCTGCACACGAACCTACGCTGGGATGTGCAGTGGGCCCTTGATCGGCATTAATGGAGAAATCTACTCCGTCCATTGAATTCATGATGAAATTTCTGTCAAAAATGGGTGGTTTTAGTCGAGTTTGGTGCGACCCACTATATCAAATCTTCCCGCCATTCATCCTGCATTTGAAGTGGTAAGGAATGGGTGACCAAGAATGACGGGAATCTAAGTGCTCATGTTAATGATGGGTTTCGTATCCAGGATGATAAAATCTACAGGGTAGTAGAATCTGTCAACCTGGACCAACACATCCTCAAATTTCCCTCTTGGTACACGAACCGATCGATCAACAAGTTGTAATGTGGTTAGGGTGGCTTTTAATTCACCTAAACCTAATCGTTTATACACCGAGTAGGGAATCAGATTTACGCTCACTCCTAAGTCAAGAATGCGTGCTCAATTCGGTAGTTCCCAATTACATAGGGTATGGTTGGGCTACCGGGATCTTTGAATTTCTGTGGCACATCTTGCTCTAGGTTGACACTCACTTTTTCAGTTAAAAAGATTTTCTTTTGAATATTTTACCGTCTTTTAGTCGTACACAAGTCTTTCAGAAATTTGGCATCTGAAGGTATTTGTTTTATGGCATCAAGTAGAGAAAATTGACCTTTACTTGTTTCAACACCTCTAGAATATCCTAAGAGTTAGAGAGAGGTTTTGGTGCAACCAACCATTGGGAAATGGAACAATTGGCTTCTCTTGAGATTTCAGTTCTAATTCTTGTGGGGCATGGCTAGATCCATCATTGTTGTCCTCTTCTGGTTCCTTAGGCCTTTTAGCCCTAACCGTAATGGTTTTGTTAATGGTCTTCCCGGTCCTAAGAGTGGTGATAGATTTAACTTGCTCCATTTGATTTGAAGAGCTTGGATCACTTATCTCATATTGCAGTTTACGATTGGGGAGAGGTTGAGCAGGAAGCATCCCCTTTCCCCCAATTGTTAAGTGCGACTCTATTCTTTGAATAGATGACGTAAGTGATCCCAAAGCCGATCTGATTTCCTAGTTGAATAGCTCTTGGTCTCGAATATGTTTTTGAACCGGATCCTCTTGAGGTTTCCCTTTTTTTGGAATTTGATTAAAGAAACCTTGAGGAGTAGCAATTTGTCCATTCCTCTAACTGAAATTTGGATGATTTCTCCAACTAGGATTGTATGTATTGGAGGTAGGTCTATTATAAGGTCTTTGATAATTATTCATGGCATTGGATTGCTCATTCAGCACCTCTTGAAAGGTAGGTATTGTTGGACAATTTTCAGTTGTGTGAACATTGCAAGCACAAATACCGCAAACAGTTTCCTTAACCTTATCCTTCTTTAGTTCCATGGCCTCGAATTTTCTTATGAGATTATATACTTTAGCATTGATATCATCATCCTCTTTCAGAAGGTATATCCACCCCTCTCATTTGATTGAGTGGGCCTAGAAGTGGTGCTTAATTTTGGATAAGTGTCCCATGATTGTGCGTTTTCAGCAAGTCTATCCAAGTAGTCCCACACATCATCGGCATTTTTATTCATGAATTCCCCATTGCATATTGTCTCAACCAATTGGCGCATGGAAGATGTCAGACCATCATAGAAAAAGTGTGTAATACGCCACGTTTCAAAACTGTGTTGTGGGCATGAACTGACAAGATCCTTGAACCTTTCCCAACATTGGAAGAATATTTTATCCTGGTTTTGGGCGAAGTTCATGATTGACTTTCTAAGGGTGTTTATTTTATGATGTGGAAAAAATTTCTTTATGAACTCCCTTATCATGCCATTCCATGTGCCAATAGATTTGGGACGTAGTGAATGTAACCACGTCTTAGCTTTCTCTTTCAAAGAAAAGAGAAAGATTTTTAGCTTGACTGTGTCCTCAGACATGTTTGGAAAATATAAAGTAGATATGATCTCATCAAACTCTTTCAAGTGTAAATATGGATTTTCTGACTCAAACCCATGAAATTTAGGAAGGAGTTGGATCACCCCTGACTTGATATCCATGTGTCCCGTATTCTCTGGAAAAACCATGCATGAGAGCATGCTCACCCCCGCCGGTTGTAAATAATCTCGTAAAGTACGAGGCGGGGGTGCTTGATGCACCTCATTCTCATCCTATACTTCCCCAACCCGAGGTTGAGGTTGTCCCTCTGGTTAATTGGCTAGTTGATTTACGGCCGTAACCTCAATTCTCTAGGGGATCTTGAGCGGTGTCTAGTCCTGTGATGGATAGTTAACCCCTCAACCAATCCTCCTTCAGTCAAAAGACGTCAAGTGTTGTCACAGACCCACTTGGGCATGAAACACTCTCAGCCCTCAATCTCATATTCTAACCTAAACCTAAAAAAAGAAGAAGAAAGGAAATAGAAATCTAGAAAGAAAGAGAGAATAGTTGGAAAAAGGTTACCAAATTAGAAGTTCCTAATTGAAATCCTGCAAAACAAAACAAAACAAGTTAGTTTCTAAAAATAGGAATTCTAAAAATAGAAAGTTTCTAAAAAATAGAAAGTAGACTAAGTTCTAAAAAGGAAAATTTCTAAAAATAGAAAATATAAAGTTCCTAAAAATAAATTAGGAAAATTCTAAACCTAAAATTACAAAGTAGTTTTTTAAAACAGAAAATAAACCCTAATCCTAAAAATAGAAAAATTAGAAAGAGATTACTAAAAGTCTATATCGGGATCCTACAAAACAGGAAAGTTAATTTAGTTTCTAAAAATCAAATAGAAAAACCTAATCTTAAAATTAGAAATCCCTAATCTTAACCTAATTCTAAAACTAGTTAATCTCAGAAAAATGCAACCGTTAGTCCCCGGGAACGACGCCAAAAACTTGTTCACCACCCCAAGTATAGGGTCGCGATGTAGTAATAATCTCGGTAAGACCGAGGTTGAATCCACAGGGATTGAACCTTGTACGTATTCTGAAAGTGAACTAGAACTAGAAGAAAATGTAATCTAAATCAAGAGAAATTAAGAGAATAATTGTGAATTATGTAACTTGTAAAATTCAAAGGTGGGAAACTAGGGATTCTGCGGATCCACTTGTAGAGATCAAGAAGATCTATGCTTGATTCATGAACACAACTGGAACCAGAGTCCTATCTTCATCTAGTTGGAAGATATTTCATTAAAAATCAATTCTGAACTTCCTTTGATCTAGTCCTCAATAGATGAGAGTGTGAGAACTAGCATTGATTCCATCACAAAACCATGTCCATGAGATAAAGCAAACAACAGAATTTACCAATCCACAAACACTATGAGATAATTATGAAGATTAGAAGGATTCCATCATCCAACCATGTCCAAGGGGCGATGGTGAATAACAAGGTTCCTAATTTTATAATCACAATAATGCAAAGAACATGCTCAAATCTATCACAGATCCATTGTAATTTAAGTCACAACAAACCATTAAAAACTAAAAGCATTCCTTATAATCAAACTAGAAGCAAAGGTAGTTCAACTTAAACATGAATCAAAACCATAAAAAGTATCCCATCATGCTACAAGCTTCACCTCTTAGCCCTAGCTAAGAGGTTTAGCCGATCATAATCATGATTAAACTAATCTCTTAAAGGAATGACATAAAGAAAGCTAGGGAAAGGGAAGGTAACTAAAGAGGAAAGAAGAATGAGAAACTCTCAGTGCTGACTCAACGCTATCTCTCTCTTGCCTTTGTTGCCACGCCCTAAGATAGATCTCCACGTCCTTCTCTCCCTCTCTTTTATAGCCAAGGAAGGTCAGCTGGGAGGTTAGAGTCGGTGGATGTTAGCGCAAGTGCTATTTACATAGCAACAACGAAAGAACTGCGGATGCAGCTGCGTTTGGTGGAGTTTTAGAATGGTGAACGGCTTGACCTCGATTCTGACTTCATGGTTGTGGTCGTGGCCACTTTTTACAGCGTGTGAATGGTTTGGATCTTGCATCCGACCTTCCTTTGATCGCATAATGGCCCACGGAGGGCCAGACGTGCGGACGTGCGTAATTGCATATAAACCTACGCTGAGGTGTTCGGTGGGCCCCACAGTGATGTTTTCGGAGAAATCCACCCTGTCCATTGGATTCCTGGCGAAATTTCAATCGAAAATGGGTGGTTTTGATCAAGTTTTGGTATGAACCACTGTATCTTTGTTCCCGCCATTCATTCTGCGTTTGACGATGATCCTTGTGTGTACACGTGCATGAGAGTAGGACTCCATGGCTAGGGTCGTGGCCACCCCCTGGATCGAATGGACGGTCCCGATCGTCTAAATGGACTATCATGGTGGGCCACTAATCACGTCAGCGAATGCACGTCCGTGCTTGCTGCGTAACGAAGGGAAGTTGGTTGGGTCAACCTGTCTTTGACCGGATCTCTAGTCCGGTGCGATGCCCGATGTGCGCTGTGTGCGCATGCACCCCAAGGTGGGGCCCATCGTGATGTTCATGAGAAATCTACTCAGACCATATGCTTCCTCATTTAATTTAAGGGGTTGAGACAAAAATTGAAGCATATCTAAAGATCAGGTGGGCCTCAGATTAGTGATTTATGGGTTGATCTGTCTATTGGGCCACTTCCACAAAGATCCAATGTCTGAAATTTTACGTGTCGGTTAATTTAGGGTCCTCAGGCCCGATATAAAATTTTAAGCTAAACGGATGGTGGGAACCTTGTGATCTTGCATTCAGGACGATTTTCAGGCCCCTTTTACTTTAATCACTTGATTTTCTCGGATCTTTAGCGTGTAAATTCTTCGATCTCGGTCCCCTACGATCCGTCCCTTGCCTTGGTGATTCTTGAGCATCAAATCCATGCTTTTAACACCCTTTTTCTTACAGGCTCCTAAATTCACCTTGCAACATAAACTGATTAAAATAGGACATTAAATATTATCATGTTTGCAAAATCATGTGATAATTGGGGTCTAATATGCAATATTTGACCCTCAACAATAAATAAAGAATAATAACACAAATAATAATATCCAATCACCATAATGCACAAAAGAGTTATAGTGATTTGGTGCCTCAATGCAACCTACTCCACTCCCAAAATTACTACCTTCGCAATTTCGGCTTTCCACTATTTCAAGGTTTTCCAAGTTCACCTTAACAACCTTATATAGTTATTGCGATTTTCACAGGCTATCACAATCAAACCCGCTTTGTGATTTTATGGGGTCACCACAAACAAACCCACTTTGTGATTTTACGGGCTCACCACAAACAAACCCTCTGAGATTTCCGGGCTATCTCAGAAAAACCCAAAATTGAAGTAATTAAAATAAAAAGTACTTATCTTTGATTTAGCGAGTCGAAGTCATAGCTGTAGCTTGAGTGCAGCGATCTCCTTCTTGGGATATTGATGAAGCCGATGTATGAGTTCAACCCAAAGAGATACAAATGGATCTAATAGTTTTTTAATTAAATGAATGAAACCCTATTGCTGCAAATTCAATTCTCTCTCTTCTCAAAGTAGAGTATATATTACTCTTATCAAAATAATTAAAACTAACTTTGAAAAGGTGTAACGTCCCAGATTTTTGCCAACTTGGAGTTAGACATCCTTGGGCAATGGGTCTATCATAACACCTTATCGACTTCTCAAAACTCAATCCCAAAGTCTCAAATCCGCTTTCAACCCATCTCCTTCAAAAATCTCACCTTTCACTACCTTATTCTTCAAATTTTTCTAAGTACTTTCATATTAGACACAAAATATAAAGCTCAAATGATGAAGAAATATACTTAAACTAAAATTTACTATAAATAGTAAATATATAAATAAAATAGGTTTTTTTACCATTAACCTTATGGAATCTTACAAAATAAATAGGTTTTTTGGATATAACAGCTTCTCCTACCCCAAAATCATATATTGTATATCGAATAACTCATTCCAGTTTTCAAAATACACCCATTTCAAATATCGGGTGGCAGAATCACCACCAAACACTCCAGCGGACCACGGCACCACCGCCCGGTTGGCAGCGCATCGCTGGTGCACCAAATTTTAGTGGACCCTCCCTGTAATTTTCTGCACTTTTCAACCGACTTCAAAAAGTCATATCTTCCTCAATATAACTTCGATTTAGGTGATTCAAAAGGCAAATGGAAGCTTGATAAGTCTAGTGCCATATAAAAAAAAAATCACTTACAAGGACACTAGAGTGATGGGTTGGCCGAAGGAATCCATGGGCTAATCGAAGAAGATGAGAATGGAATGAGGGTTTTGAAGAACAATACCCAATATAACCCATTTGCGCATGGTTGGGCTAACGCGAGCACGTCCTTAGCTGGCCGAACCTGGCGGTCAGCTCAGGGTTGGCTGAATTTTTTTTATAAAATTTTAAAAAAATGACATGAATGTACATTATTCAAAAGCAATAACATAACACACCAAATTGCAATATAGAATAATTCATTATGAAACAATGCATAAACCAATATCATTTTTTAAATTAAAAAATCTGACACTAGCAAGAGGTTTTGTCAGGATATCTGTAAGCTATTTTTCAGTCTTAATAAATTCAAGAATAATAGACTTGCTTTCAACTAATTCTCTAATATAGTGATATCGAATATCAATGTGCTTAGTGCGAGAATGTTGAATATGATTTTTGGATATATTTATTGCACTGGTATTATCACAGTATAAATGTATCGTTTCTTGATCAATACCATAGTCTGCTAACATCCTTTTCATCCACATTAATTGTGTGCATGCATTTCCTGTCGCAATATATTCAGCTTCAATAGTGGACAAAGATACTAAGTTATGCTTCTTGCTCATCTAAGAGATAAAATAATTTCCGATGTAAAAACATCCACCACTTGTGGATTTTCTATCGTCCACATTACCTGCCCAATCATCATCATTATATCCAACAATTTGTAAAGACGTATCATGAGGATACCATAAACCCAAATTAACAATACTGGCAGTATATCTAATTATTCTTTTTACTGCAGCCAGATGAGATTCTTTAGGGTTAGATTGGTATCTGGCACATATGCCTACACTAAAAGAGATATCAGGCCCGCTACCCGTTAAATCTAAGAGACTACCAATCATACTACGATAAAGATGATGATCAATGCTTTTACCTGCGTTATCTTTAGATAATTTGAGTGTTGTAGCCATAGGAGTAGAAATTTTTTTACCATTCTCAAACTCAAATTTCTTAAATAAGTTTATCGCATACTTGGTTTGAGATATGAAAATTACATCTTCAAGTTGTTTCACTTGAAGTCCAAGAAAATAGTTCAGTTCTCCCACCATGCTCATCTCAAATTTTGATTTCATAGACTCTATAAACTTAGAAGAAAGGTTAGCATTTATTGATCCATAAATAATATCATCTACATATATTTGAACAATCAACAATTCTTCATTAATTCTTTTGATGAATAGAGTTTTATCAACACTACCCATTTTAAAATTTTGACTGAGAAGAAATTTTGTTAATTTTTCATACCACGCTTTAGGAGCTTTTTTTAATCCATACAGGGGGCCTTTTTAAGACGATATACATTGTTAAGAAGTTTAGGATCTTTGAAACCTTTAGGTCATTCTACATAAACTTCATCATTTAGATCACCATTTAAGAAAGCACTTTTACCATTCATTTGATGAATTGTAAAGTTTTTATGACATGCAATGGGGATAAATAGTCTGATGGATTCGAGACGAGCGATTGGAGTAAAAGTTTCATCATAGTCGACTCCTTCAATTTGGGTGTACCGTTGTACAACTAATCTCGCTTTATTTCTTAAGATATTCCCAAATTCATCAGATTTATTTTTAAATATCCATTTAGTTCCGATCACATGTTTGTCAGATGGTCTAGGCACTAAATACCAAACATCATTCCTAACAAATTGATTTAATTAATCTTGCATAGCTAAAATCCAACTTTCATCAGCTAAGGCTTCTTTACATTTGATGGTTCTATCTGGGAAGTGAAGCATACATGATTACAAATGTTTTCAACTTGTCTTCGGGTTTGAACACCATTGTTAAGGTTACCAAGAATTTGATTAGTCAGATGGTCTTTGACTAGTCTATTCTCAGTTGTATCTGATTTTGATGAAGGTGTCGATTAATTGAATATAATAACCTCATCATCGTGTTTATCAGCTGGAGTGATAGTTTGATCTTCAATTACAATATTTATGGATTCTTGTATCACTTCGGTCCTTTTATTTAGGACATGATATGCTCTACTATTTAGAGCATACCCTAGAAAAATACATTTATCACTTTTTTATTCAAAATTTCCCAAATGTTCCCTATCTCGTAAGATGAAACATTTGCTTCTGAAAGTATAGAAATATTTTTTTGATGGTTTTTTGTTAGACCAAAGTGAAAGTACCCCGGTTTGTCAATTAGCATGAGTGTTGAGTCAGCAAGACAAGTGATCCCCATAAGAAGATTGTTCAAGCGTCTGCCTCAACCGGATGTGTGCCCGAACTTGTCAAAGGTAAACCTTAGCCTCACATCCCATGTCCTAAAACACCAGGTATATAAAACCCTTAAAAATGGATAGAATATCTTAGGGTTTAAGGTGAGAAAACTATTTTACAAAATCAGGAAAATCTATAAGTTTTCTGCCTTTGTCGATTTATCGATACGTGGTTCGATGAAATCGAACCCTATTATCGATGTCCTCGAAACTACTCGATATTATCGAATTGAGGACTTCAGATGTCCAGTAAATACAAAGAATTCTGGACTGAATTATCAATGAATTGATGGAATGTTCGATATCATCGAATTTTGAATCTCGAGTTCATCAAGATGGCTCGATAAAATCGACATCTGGTCAGATGTGTCCAATATGCTGTTAAGGCAAATCATGTGATTTTCGGTACATAGAAGAGAGCCTCGATATCCTCGAAATTCAAACCTCGATGATATCGACAGACCTTCGATGATATCGGATTGGGATACAAAACTATCCAACAAGCTTTTAGGAAAAGTCTTTTCAAGTATCGAGGATCACTCGATAAAAATGATATTCAAATATCGATTATATCGAGACCAGGTCGATGTCATTGAAATATGACACAAACTGTCCAGCAAGCTTATAGGAAAATTCCTTAAAAATTCAATGAATCGACACCGTCATCGATATCATCGATATTCAAACTCCGATGATATCGAGGGATGCTCGATCATATCAAATACCTGTTAAGTTTCAAAGGTAACTGCTCTCATATTTTCAAATGTCGAGGAATCAAACCTTGCTTCGATGAAATCGGAGTTTCAAATCTGATGACATCGAAGAGTGTTCGATTTCCTCGATCAATTGGCAAAAAGGTTCAAAAGCGTTTGACAGATTGAGTTCATGTCATCGAGCGACCATTCGATGCTATCGAGAGTATACGCTCGATGATATCAAACCCTACTCGATGATATCGAACTCTGTAAAAAATATGACTGTTTTATTTCCATTGGAAATTTTTTCCTATTTAATGAGAGCTTGCCTTTTGTTGTTTATAGAGAAAATCGATAAAGCTTTTGAGTGTTTAAATCCAGATCATATATCCTAAGCCTTTTTCTCTCATGGGAATTTATCCTCCAATCCACCCTCATCATTGATATTCAATAGAGTGGATTGGGGAATGAACTTCCCCATTCAAGGATCCTGCGGCTATCACCTTATTAGCAAATCATTGAGCTGGGATACCTTGAATGCATAGATGTTAGAATCACTCTGTTTCTAATATAGGAAAATATTTAATAGAGTAAGATTCCAACATAACCTTGACCCAACCCGTTGCCTTACATTGGAGCATCATCTGTGTTGCGGTTCAAGGGAGTTGAAGATTCTTCGTCATCAAAGGAGGAGATCTTCATCAACGTGCTAAATGGGGCTCATCTACTTATCTGTAAGTCATTGGAGTTCAGAGACCCTTTTGTAGGATTGGGTCAAAGGTGCTTCTCACCCCTTTCAAGTCCTCATATGAGGCCTCCGACGGGAGTGTACGTGGGGGTGCTGTGTGTTGACCTTTGCACTTATGTAGGGCATAAACTGTCAGGTTCCTTGTGTGGATCTTTGGCCTGTGTGGCCTAAAATCTGGGTGCTGTTTGTTGACCCTTGCTCCTGTGTGGGGCATAAACTTGTGTCGTGGAGACACGTTAGAGTTAGCCTAGTGTAGGTTGTACTAGTTTGAGGTGAACCTGATTTGAAACCTCCGTTAGTGAGATCCGATACACTCAAGGGTTGAGTGCGTCCGCCGAAAGTGGAGTAGACACATAGTCGAACCACTATAAAAACGACTGTGTTTGAGATTGCCATTTACTTCTACTGCTTGTGTGATTTCTCTGAATGTTCTCATATTGCATGTGTACATGATTATCTGGAATAAGTAGAATCACATCTCACACAGTCACATCCATCATGAACTATGTTGTACATCTTGTTTATCTTTTGAATAGTCTTATGATTGGATCCTCTATCTGGCTTGGAAGCCAGTAGAGTTACATTGAAGAAATCTTGCTATTTACATATTAGGGTTGATAGGTTTTAAATCATCATAAAATTTTAAAAGTACTATTCACCCCCCTTTAGGACATCTTGGCATATTCCTACTTTAACTAAAGCGGTCATTACCGCAATCTCAATTGGTATCAAAGCGGGTCTCTCTTAAGGGCTTCACTGCCTAGAGAGTGATCTTGACTGAAGTTGGTAATATGGCCAAAGGAGAGGGCTCATCTGTAACTAGACCTCAAGTATTTGATGGATCAAATTATGCGTACTGGAAGGCTAGGATGCATTACTTTCTGAGATCTTTGGATCATGTTGTTTGGGATATTGTTGAAAAGGATATGTGCCACCAACCGAATGAATAGTACTTGAAAATGGCACAACTATCACCAAACCAAAATCCAAAGAAATGTGGACAATATTCGATAAAGAAAAAAAAACCTCTGAAGCTAAAGTAATGAATGTTATCTACTATGTTGTGTCCCAAGAGTCTTCAATCAAATTAGTATGTGTGGAACAGTTAAAGAAGCATGGGACTTATTGGAAACAACTCATGAGGGAACCAGCACAGTTAAAAGATCCAAGCTGCAACTCCTAACATCATGGTTTGAAAGTCTCATAATGGAAGAGCATGAGACCTTCATGGAGTTTTTTCACAAAACTGAACATCATTTGTAACTCCATGGGTAGATTAGGAGAAAAATTTCCGGTTCCAAAAATTTGTAGGAAAATTCTGAGATCCTTACTGGAACGATTCAACTCGAAAGTTACAACTATTGAAGAATGTAGAAACATGGATTAAATGAAAGTAGAAGAACCCATAGGTTCCCTACAAACATTTGAACTACACTTCAAGCAAACTCCTAAACCCAAAAATACTATCCTCAAAACTTTAAAGAACACTACAAATGAGGAAGATGAAAGTGAAAGGGAGAATGAAGATGAGGAAGTGGCTCTGTTGGCTCAACGGTTTATCTTCCATAAAAATCGTGGCCGACCATTTAAAGGAAGACAGTTGGACAACAAACATTTTATAGGTAAATCTGGTAAAAAGTCCAAGGAACCACAATGCTACACTTGCCGAAAGTTTGGACATCTGTCCACTGAATGCCCAAATAGGAAAAACAAAGGAAAGGCAATGACAGCCACATGGGATGATACTGAAGAGTCAAATTCAGAATGTAGTGACTTAGAGAGTGATGGTGTCATGCCCCAAACTCAAAAATCGGATTCACAGGAATCCCGATTGCCGAATCCGGTGCCGACAGCCTCCATAGTGCCCCATTCTCGGCTCAAGCGTCCATATGTCAGGTTCCGATCCTGGGATCCTACAAGGAGGATTTTCCAATGTGCATTTATCTCGTAAGAGGCATAACCACAAGTTTACCCAAATTACAAAGGCAACATCATCATCACATATCCACTAATATAAACATTTGAATACAACGCTGAAAGGGAAACACATATGTTAAAATCCAAACTCCAGAAGTCAGCTACATGCTCCAAGATCCATGCTACTGCAACCTATCATTTCCTGCACGCATCTATCATGCATAAGCTTATAGAAAGCTTAGAGGGTGGTGAAAGTGTGTGCGCAAGATAAGTGTCAAGCATACAAATACAACATCATAATCATACAATGTCAGAAATACAGGTAAGATCATGAATCATACGATATTAGAGTAAACGAAAATACTGACCAGTCTATGAGTCAAACAATATTAGAGTACATAATACAGATCATCTATGTAAATGAAGAATCATAAAGAACCAAATATCAGATGCCTTATTTAGACCATATAAATGCAGAAACACAGTAACCCAAAATACCATATGCCACGAACGTAATGCAATATGCGGTGCGAATGGAATGACCATGCTGGAGTGTGAAGTCGAGATGATAGTACGTAGTATCGCAGGCTATGGGGTCCATCACAAGGGACTTCTATCCAAACCAGTCCCATACCTAAATTTGGATAGTCAGACTTAATGTGGTAAACTCCTGATCTGAGGTTAGTCGCGCGCCCCAACCGAAATCCTGGCCATTGCGAAGGCACACGTAATAAATAGTTTCGCACCACTAGCTCGAGTGGATAGTGAATGAATGAATGAATATGCAACTCTTGCCCAATAAGTCCACATATCAGTACTGTTCATCTCTGGGATCATCACCGGGGTCTACACCAGCTTGCCGCCCCATCAAGCACATAATTGGGTAAGTGGAAAAGACCTCACTATCCGCCTAGTTAGTGGTCGGCCAATATCTACCTGGCACGTCGATAGCGGACCCATTCACGAACTAGTTAAACTCAGCTTAGCTATGCCTACTCCCTTAGGCAGGTAAGGCCACACCCCCTCCCAACCGACCACGACACGGTGAGAGATACGGCCTACTGGTATACGGCCTTCATGCGCTCATATATATCCACTCGATCTCGACGTTGGGGCGTCCTCTGGTACCAAGAGGATTTAGGGATTTTCACCCAGGGCCATCTATGTCAGCTCGATGCTAATAACATATTTTCGGTGTCTCATCTGGCCATCCACGATATGCATGTGGAAGATACAACCCTGATGTCGCTAGGGCATACAGTAATCACAATACACAATGCCAAATGCATGAGTGATACAATCTAGTCATGCATTAATCCTACGTATACCGTGCACTCATGTAAGATAATCTCCACCTATCAAGGAGTCTCATAACAACCTGCCCAATGATATATACAATGGTCAACCACATCTCATAACAAACATGCAGATGATGCGTATGGGCATGTATCATGATCTATGCTGTCACATACTCATAATCAGTATCAATAACTGACATCGACAATCGGCCTTTACAATGTGGACATTCAACCAACATTGCCTCCAAGGAATGGCCCGCATAGAGCCTAACATATAGTGGACCCATGGTCTCACACAAGGGCCTAATATACAACACCATGGGCCTCACTCAAGAGTTTAATATACATCATGATGGGCCTCTCATATGGGCATAGTATACAACACAACGGGTTCCATCGCCTGGCCCTCAAATGCACCACAATGGGCCTCATCACATAGGCCTTACATACATTCCATAGGCCTCAAATGCATCAAGCCGAGGCCAAATGCTCATCAGAATGGGCCTTAAATACGGGCCGCATATACATCACAATAGGCCTCGGCAATCGGCCTCGATATCCGGCCTCGACAATCGAAGTCTCGGCCTCGATAATCAGAATCGACCTCAATAATCGGAATTGGCCTTGGTAATAATCAAAATCGGCCTCGATAATCGATACCAATAATCAACATCGATAATCGACACCGATAATCGGCCTATAAGCAAGGAGGGGTCCATATATGAACAGTAGATCGAACCATAATATAAAGATCGTCCCTCGGTCATGGTTATATCAAACCCGATAGCATGAAACCATCCATCTATGGAGAATGGGGCCCACTGATTAGGGTTCACCCACGAGAGAATGATGAGGAAGGGCCTAACAAGGCCTAAGGGAAGGTCACAATGTGGGCGTCCAACCATCATTGCCCATCAATGTAGACCTTTAACCAACATTGCTCCGAAGGAATGACGCTCATAGGGTCAATCGTATAATGGGTCCACGGTCTCATAGAAGGGTCTAATACACATCATCATGGGCCTCGCTTATGTGACATATACGCATCACATTGGGCCTCACTCATGGGCCAATGTATATAACATCGGGCCGTATCAACAGGTTGAATCAAATGGGCCGGTACATATGGGCCAAATCAATTGGGTCGATCAAATGGGCCGATACAAATGAGCCGAGTCAATTGGCCAAATCAAATGGGCTAAGTCAATTAGGTCAATCAAATGGGCCGAATCAAATGGGTCCCCAAATAAATTAAATCGGGCCCCATCAAGTGGGCCCCTAATACGTTAAATGGGCCATACCAATGGGCCGTACCAACTACACCCTTCATCCATTGTTAGAGATCATTTTAGAGCATTATTTAAAAATCATATCCAAAGGATCATCTGGACCATACCACAAATAATAGTGGTGATAAAGATTTCCACCGTTAAATTCCAGTGGGCCGCCATAGTTTTTTTTTTTTTTTTTTCCATCTAGTCTATGCATAAGATTGCAAAGACCTAGATATAGAGGAAAAACAAATATCATACAAGTCCAGAACCTTAAAAATCCCAAAGGTTTTCAATGGTGGGCGTTCATTCCACTATTTTCTGCAGTGTGGTCCACTTGATATAGATCTACCTTATTTTTAGTCTCAGGCCCAAGGATGAGCTCACCAAATGTATGGACGGTTTGGATGAATCACAAACATCAAGGTGGGGTCCACATACGTGGCCCACCAAAGGACTGATTCAGCTTCATCATCTTTAATTTCATTATTTTTTATTATTATTATTTTATTATTATTATTATTTAAAACAGTCCACTGTCCAGCCATTGGACGGTGGAATATTACACATACATCAAAGTGGGGCCCACTAGCACGTCAGATGGATGGACTGTTTGGATGGAACACATCCATTAGAGTGGGGCCCAAGAACAAGTCCAATGGATGGACAGTTTGGATGAAAATATCCATCATGGTGGGCATTGACCATCCAGCAGATGGATGGTCAGATATTACCGAGTGGGTGGACGGTTTGGATGGAAAATATCCATCATGGTGGGGCGCACGTGGCATCGTCCAGATGGACGGTGCAGATGGAGCACGAGCAGCTGCGATGGGTCCCACCAGAACTTGCTGACGTTAACCTCACAGCAGCAAGTGTTGTGTGAGGTACATCATCCAGTCCGCTCATCAGGTGGGTCCCACGTACGTGGCCTACCTGCTGTATATTTGTCATCTAATCCGTTCTTCAGGTGGGTCCCACATTGTAACATCCCAGATTTTTGCCAGCCTAGAATTAGACGACCTTAGGCAATGGGTCGATCCTAACACCTTATTAAATTGTCAGAACTCAATCCCACAGTCTAAAATCGCTTGTTAACCCTTTTCCTTCACAAATCCCACCCTTCACCACCTTGTTCTTTCAATTTTTCTAAGTACTTTCACCCTAGACACTATCTTAAACTAGCTAAGTATTATAACTTGGATCACTTTATATACAAACTACAAAGGCCCAGGTACCACCTCAGACAGAAATCATACAGGACTAAATCCTTTAGAAATTAGGCAAGAATTAGCTAATGCTAAACTAGAGTGCCTGTGAAATTAGCACTAATCACTTTAAATACGATCTGCAAGACCCAAAACTTGGAGAATCATTGACGCTAGGTTACCCTAAAATCTAGGATCAATCTCATTTCTCGGCTGCTCTCGGGAGCATTATGAAACTCCGTATCAGATCTGGACCGCACATCGAAAGTCCAAATAATACAAAGTTATAGAATTAGGACCGCCTTACTAGGCTTGACAACCATCTCGAAAATCAAATCCAGATAGTGTCCCAGCGCTATTCGCTTGAGCCCAGAGTGAGGAGTGTGAGAAATGTGAAATGAATTAAAAATAAAATACAAATTCATGTAATCTGGCACGTGTCGCTTGCGGATCAGTTATAAGCAATCAGACCGTCAGAATCTGACCCAAAACACCATTGGATCAGGGGAAATTTCATACACAGGTCAGTGTACTTGTGGCCCTGATCAAGTTTGGTGACCGTTGAACTGAAACTGGTCCGCCACGTGTGATCTGGGAACCCGACTGGAACGAAACCTCACTTGAACCTAGATCCAGTGTTAGTGAGCTTAACCTTTGGCTCAAGGGGGGCTTCCAGAAGTGCTCCGTTGAGACGGAACAGATCCGCTTTGGACATAACCCAAGTATACCTTGACCCTGAGTATATTTTGGAGAGTTTTGGACCTATATAAGGACCTTAAACCCTCACTCTCTCATTCCATACGAATTTGAGAAAACCTAGGAGAGAGAAGAGAGAAAAGAGAGAGAAAGTGTGAGAGTTGTGAGAGAAACTTCCTGCCACTCTATCCTCTTGCTATACGAGCTTAACCACACCATTCTAATCACTTTCCCGGCGATTCCGACTTCATTCTAGGTAAGAAAACCCTAACCCTAATCTGATTTAGGGTTTCCATTGACTCAATTAGCGAAATAGCTAACACTACTTGTGCTTTAGGTCGATATATTGTCGTGGAAGGAGTTGTAACATTCCTACCAAATTCATTTCGCTTCTACGGCGTAAGGTGCGGACTTTAGATGTATAGGTTATGGTTTTCAACGCTTTCAATGTCAGATAATGATAGATTCATGATCTCCATGCAATTGCACATGTACAAAGTGATATCTGTTTCGTTTTTCGATTATACGTTAACTATGTTGAATATACTGTATTCCTTGTATTTGTAGAAAATACTGTATACGTATGAAATACGGATTTGTGTTTTCCATGATTAATTGTTGTCTATGTATGCTAGATACATGTGTATCAACTTTGGGTGAACGGATTAGCCTAACACCTGTTATATTAACATACGTCGTGTATGTGCTAGTTGAAGCCTAAGTGTTTGTAGAAATGCTCGAATGAATATGGAACTATGATTTATGCTTGCCATGACTGTTGGTCCTAAATACATGATCGTGGTTCATGTGGCAATCCTTTGTGAAAGGATTCGCCACTACTTGTGTTTTAACTAGTATATTATCGGTATGTTGGAATGTGTAGTCTAAGTGTTTGTGAAAATGCTTGTATAGGTATGTACTTAAGCTAGTAGTGCCTTGTGTAGGTGTTGAGATAGGATTCTCAACTACCTTAGTGGTGTGTATGATTTCCTTCATGTAAGTTGTTAGTTTAATCACTTACTAGTTCATGAGATGTATGTGTTTGGATTTCCTGTTTGCATGGTGTTTTATAACATGCTTGTTAGTATGTTTGAATTGCTTGTTTATTTAATTCTGTCCTGACTACTTCACATGTTTAAGTTGTATTCCATAAATTCGTGAAGGGTGATGGGGGAGTGGTGTAACGATTTCGTACAACAGCCCTGGCAGCCCTAAGCGGACAATATTGGATATTCGATTGTATGATTTGAAATCTTGATCCATTACTGCTTTAACTGTTTCGTAATTGAATGTGATTGAGGCTATTGTATAGTCCAGGCAATCGGTAACGGGATTGAATTCGTGGCTGAGATTCATTCACCATATGAGATGTGTTCGACGGACCCGAGTCGTACTTCGGTTGACAATAGTGGTTGGCCATGCGAAGGGCTTATGCACTTCATGTCGTCCAACTTGTCGTGCGCTCGAGCTAGCCGAGCTCGTCAAGTAACCCGATCTGTCTAATGTATGTTCACCATGTTTGGACGCCACTGCTTGAACCTAAGGTACCAAACTTACCAGTGCAACCCCGTTAACCTTGGTACCTCAATCCAATAAGACTCATGAGCCGGGTATGGTGGTATGGGACACCGTGGTCGAGCTTTCGGCCTACGCTGGGGCCACAGCCTCCCCGTAGTGACCATTGAGCAACCAGACTCGTGAGCCAAATACGGTGGTATAAGGACATTGTATTCGAGCTGTCGGCCTATACTGCTTTGATGGGTGATGGGAGAGCGGTGCTACGAGTGCACGTAACAGCCCTGACAGCCCTGACCGTACCTGGTGTAGTGACCTCGAGCATACTCTGAATCTGCGGAGAGGCGACGAGTCTTCCGTAGTAAACAGAGTAAAACTAGGCCTGTATTGAAAAAGACTAATATCTAGGATTGACGACCCTAGAATGGATCATTGTTTGGGAATGATATAAGGGAGGTACCTTAGTTTCCCAATACTGCTGTATGAAAATGACTAATAACAACTTGGTAATCATGCTCATCATCGCACTGCATGTGCCTGAAAGATGTGGAGCATTGAGGGATGAAAGCATGCCACGGACGTAAGATGGTGTCGCACGAGGGAGTATGTTGGCGAGGGCATGCATCATGATTGCATTCATACTTGCATTAATAAGAGTATTTAGAATTGTTTGATTGTACTGCTTTATCATTACTGTTTGACTGAATTGATAACATGTTAACCTATGCTTTATTGTTCCACTGAGTTGATCACTCACTCCCACGTTACGGGACGGTGCTTGCAACACCAACCAGACTGTCTTAGCTGCAGGTGATGGCGATGCTTATGAAGTAGAGCCGGACTACTACTATGATGTTGAGGAGGAGTTCTCCTACATGTAACTCTCTGACGGGTCTATGAAGACCTGGAATTGCATTGACGGGGCTATGGTATTTGGGATAAAAGATATTACACTTCCTCAATTTGGTATATTTTGGACTTGTACTTGTAAATAGTTAACCTGGTAACATTATCACACTCTGGAGACTCACCACAATTTATATAGTTTATATATCTATCATAGTCTTCCGCTTGCTATCTCACTTGTCTCTGGAGTATGATATGCTGTTTTGGCTTAATCTCACTCATGTTCAATGCACTAATACAGACAACATTCAATCATCATGCATTATGTTGCATAAGTGATGCGTTGGAACTCGGGAGTTGAGTTTATGCTCGACTCCCGATTTTCAGGGCGTTACAAGATGGTATCAGAGCATGATTTGGATTAGACTGAACCTGGGTTATGGTTACACGACGCACTCTGACGCACTCTGACTTAGGAGGGAGCGACAGAACGTAGAAACTGACTTAGGATTTTCCAAATTCACCGAACGGCGAAACCGACCTTAATCGACCGTTGAGATTGGGCCTGTACGCCCCCATGATCACGCGAAACGATCCCAAATCACTTCTAGACCGTCAAACGACGGGTTTAGATCACATCTCACCCCCAATCGGTGTTGTTCTTGGTCTCCATCTCACATGGCCAAAGCATCAATGCCTACTTTCTCTTATCTTATGATACCCCAAAGTTCCCTCGAATGCATTCATTTCTATATCTGTCATTCCTCATCTTGACACCTATCCATCTCAACACCCCCATTTCAACTACACATCCTATGAAATGTTGTCGGTTGACAGCCTAAGATTCTGGTCCATAAAGCATGAATGGTCTTATAGCTATCCTAGAAGATCCCCCCATTAGTTGATTTGGTATGCGGCTATCACATAAAACTCCAAAGGCACATCTCCACTTCATCCATCTAGCTCTTACTCTACAAACAACATCCCTCATCAATCTTACCACTCTCATGAATTATCAACCAAGATATTGAAAACAACTGCGCAGAACTCAATCCTAAAGTCTAACCCATTTCCTTCAAAATCACTCCTTGCACCACTTCATTCTTCAATTTTTTCTAAGTCCTTTCATACTAGACATAAATCCTAATGTATAAATGACGAAGAATAATACTTAAACAAAAATTTACTATAAATAGTAAATATATGTATAAATTGGACTTTCGACCATTCAAATTATGGAATCTCATGAAATAAATAGGTTAGTTGGATAGAATAACATCTCCTACCCCAAAATCATATATTACATGTCCAATAAAATCATTTCAATTTACAAATTAGACCCAAAAACACCTTAAATGGAGTCGGGGCCAAACGGAGCACTTGCAGGGGGACCCAGGGTGGGACCCATACTTTTTTTGGGCCTAAGGGTCACGAGGACCTCGCCCAAATGGCGAGGCATCACCAACCACTCCAGAGAGTGGCGAGGCCCTTGCCAAGTCGGCGAGGCCTCGCCGATTTTCGGGCCCAGCCGGGCGAGCCAGTCAGGTCGATCATGTTTGGGGCCTAGGGGAACCCCCTGGTACATGGGGTTTGGATAAAATCCTTCCCTAAGTCACCTCTCCTTTAAAAACCACTCCTCCAAGCTTTCTTTTCTCTTTCAAACTTCTGATTTTTGGCAAAAATTGCCCCTCCAATCACCCATTCCGTCATTTTCTGTCACAACCCGTTCACCTCCATCGTTTATAACAATACACACCCCCCTACCCTCTTTATTCTCTCTCATTTGAGCTCCTACACCCCCCGTTTGAAGCTCAAATCGTGTAAGCTCTCAATCCCTCCTATCTCTTCACTTTCTTTCTTCGAACCCTGTCTCTTGGGCCTGTACAACCTCTGTTGAGGCTTAAATCCGTGGAGAGTTAGAGACTCCAGCCCTCTTTCCCCTTTTCCTTCACTTCCCATGGCCTTATTCGAGTTGAATACGACCTTTTTCTCCATTTCCACCATCTTCTTCATAACCTCCGAATGATGGAATATTTAGGGCCATTCGGCCAATTGCATTAGGTGAGTTGAAGGTGGATAGTGTGTAAGGTATTGTCCCTAGATTGGGTGTATCCCATGTTTTCCAATGCCATGTTTGGAATGTATGCAATGAAAAGTATATCCCGGGATTTCCTTTCAAATTACACTTAGAAATTCATCATCTTGGGGTTTGAAAATCCCATCTCACACTTTCCAACGCAAGGCTCATTTTCTAAAGCCTATACCATTAATTTTAATCCCCACCCACCCTCCTACCAAACATGTCACTCCAAATCCCGAGGTGGGATTAGCAATTTAGTCCCATTTAATACAACAGGCCCTTGGAGTTTTGGACCCAGAGCGGTGTTCCTAGATTTCGACAGACCTGACTAAATGGGAAATCCAATAAATTAATAACATGAACCCTAAGACCTTCTTATTTAGTAGGAGCATGTGTGTAGTGCTCGAGCGTAGTTAAATTCAAGTTCGGGCAACTCAATTTCAATCAAGCAACGTTTGACCCTAAGCGAGAAAATGAAATCTTGTATTAGGAATGGTATGAACTCATCTAGCGTCTGAGCTGGACTTTGGATTACACCTATTGGAGTATCGCTACTCCTAAATTAAGACTAGCTACTGGTTACACTAGGGAATGTCAAAGACCGATAGACTTAGTTAGGTCGGCTAATACACCTCTTTGATCTGGGTGGCGCGGCGGAAACGTGGTGGACCCTTGCCCCACAGGCCCAAGATCGAATGGAATTGATTCAGACTGTATGTAAAGATAGGTCACTAAATAGGATTTGAATCTTCGTTAGAATGTAAAACAATTAGGGTTCAAGTGTTAAACAATTTCATATTACAGATAGGCCTAACAATGGGTACGAACCGACTTACAATAGCCAAGGTCAGCGTATCTACAACTGTGCTCGTTGAATACGAACATAATAGAAGCCCTAGCCTGTTCTACTATGAGAAACCGTTTTAGGATGATCTAGTAAGATTTGACTCACCATTTTCTTGGACATAGATAATAACGAGGACTCTCTTAGACCAAGACCTAAAGGGTAACCCAAGAAATAGGACATCTGAACCTTTCAGTGATGGGCATTCCCTAAGTTTTTAGAGTGATCGGTCTACGGAGTTACTGAAATAAAAATTGCGAAGCATTCGCCTCTTGACCCAATTCTTAATCCTGGGCGACTACCAATGGACTCACTGCTTGGCCGAGCAGAAGACCAGGAGCAACCAGGACTAGGAAGGGATACGATGAGCTTTCTACCCCGGCCAGGTAGATGATCGATGTATCGGGATCAAGCCCACTATAACCGTCTCTCCGTGTTGGTCAAACAATGAAAACAGCTATCTTACTCTAACTAGTTGGGAATCGAAGTCAAGACTCCAAATAGGGAAAGAAATCCATTGTAACAAACCATCAGGATATAAGCAAGGGATAAAGAAATAAATTTTTAAGGGGGGTAGCCTAAAATGTACCAGACTAGCATGGACAATATATGCCCTACCACGCAGATGGACTTGAAATCAATAAGTCTTAGGTAGATGAAATAATAGAATCCTTACTTATTGCCTTTAGCCAATTTCGGGGACGAAATTATTTTTAAGTGGGTTAGATTGTAACATCCCGGATTTTTGCCAGCTTGGAATTAGACGTCCTTAGGCAATGGGTCAATCCTAATACCTTATTAAATTGTCAGAACTCAATCCTACAGTCTAAAATCGCTTGTTAACCCTTTTCCTTCACAAATCCCACCCTTCACCACCTTGTTCTTTCAATTTTCTAAGTACTTTCACCCTAGACACTATCTTAAACTAGCTAAGTATTATAACTTGGATCACTTTATATACAAACTACAAAGGCCCAGATACTACCTCAGATAGAAATCATACAGGACTAAATCCTTTAGAAATTAGGCAAGAATTAGCTAGTGGTAAACTAGAGTGCCTATGAAATTAGCACTAATCACTTTAAAAATGATTTGCAAGACCCAAAACATGTAGAATCATTGACGCTAGGTTACCCTAAAATCTAGGATCAATCTCATTACCCGGCTGCTCTCGAGAGCATCACGAAACTCCGTATCAGATCTAGATTGCACATCGAAAGTCCGAATAATACAAAGTTATTGAATTAGGACCGCCTTACTGGGCTTGACGACCATCTCAGAAATCAAATCCAGATAGTGTCCCAGCACTATTCGCTTGAGCCCATAGTGAGGAGTGTGAGAAATGTGAAATGAATTAAAAATAAAATACAAATTCATGTAATCTGGCACGTGTCACTTGCGGATCAGTTATAAGCAATCAGACCGTCAGAATCTGACCCAAATACATCCTCGGATCAGGAGAAATTTCATACACAGGTCAGTGTACTTGTGGCCCTGATCGAGTTCCGGTGACCGTTGAACTGAAACTGGTCCGCCACGTGTGATCTGGGAACCCGACTGGAACGAAACCTCAGCTGAACCTAGATCCAGTGTTAGTGAGCTTAAGTCCGACCTTTGGCTCAAGGGGGGCTTCCAGAAGTGCTCCGTTGAGACGGAATAGATCCGCTTTGGACATAACCCAAGTATGCCTTGACCCTGAGTCTATTTTGGAGAGTTTTGGACCTATATAAGGACCTTAAACCCTCACTCTCTCATTCCATACGAATTTGAGAAAACCTAGGAGAGAGAAGAGAGAAAAGAGAGAGAAAGTGTGAGAGTTGTGAGAGAAACTTCCTGCCACTTTATCCTCTTGCTATATGAGCTTAACCACACCATTTAATCACTTTCCCGGTGATTCCGACTTCATTCTAGGTAAGAAAACCCTAACCCTAATCTGATTTAAGGTTTCCATTGATTCAATTAGCGAAATAGCTAACACTACTTGTACTTTAGGTCGATATACTGTCGTGGAAGGAGTCGTAGCATTCTTACCAAATTCATTTCACTTCTACGGCATAAGGTGCGGACTTTAGATGTATAGGTTATGGTTTTCAATGCTTTCAATGTCAGATAATGATAGATTCATGATCTGCATGCAATTGCAGATGTACAAAGTGCTGTCTGTTTCATTT